>JARJCQ010000101.1:0-367722 GCA_029281465.1 Mycena epipterygia | reverse complement strand
CATGGAGTGGCCCGAACAGAACCTGAAGCAAACACAGGCGTTTCTCGGGTTCGTGAATTTCTACCCGGAGATTCGTCTCGGGGATATCGGAGGGGTGGCAAAACCGTTACATGGCTTATGGGAAAGGAAGGATGGTCGTGGGGCTCGGAACAGAAAGACGCGTTCCAGAAGCTCAAGGATCGGATCGCAGAAGATGCGGTCCTCGCCTTGCCCACAGACCATGGGAAATACCGGCTGGAAGCCGATGTGTCGGAAGGAGCGACAGGGGCAGTGCTCGAGCAAGAGCAGGAGGGCGTTTGGCGTCCGGTTACGTTCCAGTCACATGGACCTGGACGAGACGGAGCGGAATACGAGATCTATGACAAAGAGATGCTCGCGATAATGCTCGCATTAGCCGAATGGCGGCAGTTCCTTATCGGAACGAAGGAAACGGTTGAGATCATAACTGATCATCAGAGCCTGGAGTACTTCAAGAAGCCTCAGAAGGTGAACCGAAGACAGGCCCGGTGGTTTACGGAGCTGGTGCAGTACCATTTCACGCTGAAGCACCGACCGGGAGCCTTGAACAAGAAGGCGGATCTCTTATCTCAGAGATCAGATCACAACCAGGGAAAAGACGACAACAAAGACGTCGTCCTATTGAAACCCGAATACTTCCGATCACAAGACATAGTGATGGAGGGACCGGAAGTAGAGATAATGGCTGAGATCCAAAAGGAGAAGAAGGTGGACACAAGCGTTAAGTTGGCACTTGAGAAAAAGTTACCCGGATGGGAGAAAAAAAGACAACGTTATCTATTATACGGACTTATTTATGTACCGCGAAATGAAGATTTACGCGATAAGATTATTGGGCTACATCATAACAACCCCCTACTCGGCCATCCCGGAGAGAACCGAACCCAGGAAATGATAGAGCGAAACTATTGGTGGCCGAGGCTCGGCAACCAAGTTTCTATTTATATAAAGAAGTGCGAAGGTTGTCAACGGACAACAATTCACCGATATCAGCAGGGAAAGCTGAATCCGCACAAGATAGCGGAGGGACCGTGGCAGATCATTTCCATGGACCTTATCGGGCCGCTGCCGGTCAGCAATGGATTCGATGCCATACAGGTGTGGGTCGATACGTTCTCAAAGATGATACACTGCGAGCCTACCAGCATGCAGCAAACTTCGGAAGGAACCGCTAAATTAACGTGGGATCGGGTGATTAGATATCACGGAGTGCCAAGGAAGATTATCTCGGATCTCTATCCGAGATACGTGTCGGGGTTCATGAAGGAACTGAACCGACTCATGGGTGTCGAAATGAACCCGAGCACAGTGTTCCACCCGATCACGGACGGGCAGACGGAAAGTATGAATCAGGAGATAGAGAAGTATCTCCGGATATTTATCAATTACCGGCAATCGGACTGGTCTGATTGGTTGGCAACGGCCGAGTTCGCTCACAACGACAAGGCCAGCTCGTCGACGAGCATGTCGCCGTTCTTCGTGAATACGGGACTTCACCCTTGGAAAGGGATAGAAAACGCAGTCAAGTCGCGCAATGAAGCCGTGAACGACTTAGCAGAAAAAATGAAAAAGATCCGCGATGAAGCGGCAGCTGTGCTGGAGAAAACCCAGAAAAAGATGAAAAAATACTACGATGCGAAGCGCAGGGACGCGCCGGAGTTCAAGGTCGGAGATCGGGTTTACCTAGAAGGAAGAAACATAGAGACCGATTGGCCGATGGGGAAGTTTGAGGATCGAAGGCTGGGGCCTTACGAGATCCTGGAGAAGGTCGGCGTGTCGGCATACAAGCTGAGATTGCCTGAAACGGACAAGTCACATCCGGTTTTCAACGAGGCATTGCTTACGCCGTACGAGGAGCCGCCGACACACCGGAGAGAGGAAAGGCCGCCGCCTAAGATTATCAGCGGCGCGGAGGAGTACGAAGTGGAAGAGATCCTCAAGCACCGCAAGCGGGGCAGAGGATATCAGTATCTTATTAAGTGGAAAAACTATCCACTAGGAGAAAGGACGTGGGAGCCGACGAGGCACTTGACGAACACAAAAGAGCTCTTGGACAGATATAATGTCAAGCACAAGATTGCGGTTCGTTCGGTTTTAGCCGAGTTGGACGGAATGAACAATGCCGAGAAGAAGGCGCTGGCTGCGCATTTACGTGAAAAGGGCTTGATGCCATCAAAATGGAGGAGTCCGCAAACTCGACGAAGAAACAGACTGTCCCAGTCTTTAAACAGGGATCGTGGGATTATTTAATCAAACGCTTCCAGGCAAAAGAAGAGGCGTGCGCTTATCCCCAACGTAAAATATTCGACCCAGTCACGGGTTGCTTTAACATATTGGAGAAGTTTCCAACTCTCCCAGGGGTCGAGGAATATACATGTTCCACGTCAGTCGACGAGGACATCGACCCTAGGGGGGGGGGGGGGGGGGGGGGGGGGGGGGGGGTAATGTCACGATTCGATGCCAATCTTATCGTTCCAACGGTACTTAAGAGCACGTGCCAGGGCTGTCAGGAGTTTATAGACGCCAAAGGAAGCGCTCAAGGGATCATGGGACAGGATGACACGTAGGGTCTATTTATACATGAAACGAAGAAGGACAATAGGACACGCTTAACATGAATGATACAGGTGTTCCTTTAATAGTATGGACAGTTCTATGACAGGCGCAGTCACACACACCTTAGTCGGTTATTGTAGTTAGTATATTTAGTTTAGTTCACACACATCTCTGTACAGTATAAATACAGTAGTACATTCGCTGTTGTAGTTTAACCTTTTATTCACTCATTTCTCGAGTCTACCATGGGCACTACCCAATCCGCTATCTTCTTACCGATAGTCGGACGCCTAAGGCTTGATTGTGACAGTCCCAGGGTTCTCAGAACATGTATAGAAAGAAGTCGTACCCAATGGCACTTGGGGCAAGACTTCTTGCAACAATTAGTTGCATGGCCACGTAGCTGACATGGACACACTTGTTGTGGGTTGTGGTGACATAGTAGTACTGCTACCTCACAGAGCATACAGTGTACAGCACAAACCAGCTCCATGCAGCTCCCTAGACCATGCTCAAGTCTCACTGTGCTGGTTCGCTGGGTTCCTTGGACTGAAGACCCATGGATTTCATGCAGCCCAGCATGCAGAGGGAGTCCAATAATAATATTGGTCAGAACAGTCCAAACATATAAAATAGCTTTCAAAAACTTACAGAAGGCCATGCTATTTACCCCAGCACAGTGTGTGGTCAGACTAACATGCTCCAATCGTATTCATCATCAGAGGCAGTGTTCTAGTAGTAGATTAAAGTTTATAAGTTTTTCAAAAAGGTTGCCTGTTGCAGGGTTTGAACTCGGCCTTGTGGTAATTTATATTACATAATCATCCAGCCATATACCACGTGCATTCCGCGCATAAGCCGCCGTGGCATATGAAATCATAAGCCACGGTGATTGCCCCCTGTGTCACACACAGTCTTCTCTTCATGAAGATCCCCTCCTTATCATGCTCAGGATACAGGCCCCATCCACACCAACTTGAAGCTTTGGTGCAATTGTCGGAAAAAAACGTAGACTCGGAACACAGCAAGCCCTCTCAAGTCTCAACTCCTTATCAATAAAATTTAGCGTTGAGCCTCCGTAATAGACCATCTTTTTGTTTTTGTTTTTGTTTCCATTACACCCTTT
Source organism: Mycena epipterygia (assembly GCA_029281465.1). NCBI lineage: Eukaryota > Fungi > Basidiomycota > Agaricomycetes > Agaricales > Mycenaceae > Mycena > Mycena epipterygia. The sequence goes on along the minus strand of JARJCQ010000101.1, from coordinate 364,022 downwards.
TTCCCTTCTTTGTGGCATGGGAGGCCCTCTCCCACCATCAGAAGCAATCCCATGCTGCACTAGGTGAAGTGCCATTCCCGCCGACAGAGTCATCTCCAAGCCTTGCCACTTACTTTGTCTTCCACCTTCAACTTGAAGTCTCATTCAACTGGAACTTGTAGGTATGTGCATACAACTCACACCGCATCGGTCATGTATGTGTTCCGTCCCCGCATACACCGGCCTTCACACCGTGTTATCCGAGGTACATACTTGAATTGATGCCGACTGCGGCGAAAATTGGCGGCGGAGCAGCTGTTATACTGATGACCCCACTGCAGAAGACCAAATGGAGGGCATGGGCTTCAGTGGCCGCAATTTTCACTTTTAATGGGTTATCGTTAAATACATACCATGTAGCCCGCTCCGCTGTTTCCCTTTCACGCTGTTTGCGCTTGGCATATATGAGATGTGCTCGCATCCCGCTGTACAGCTCTCGGTATCAGGATGGTCGCTGTACGCATTGCGTGCATTTACGCGCCGCTCATTGGCCATGTGTCTCCGTACTCAGCTCTCGCGCTCTCGTTCCCCGTACCCGCAACACTCCCCTGCTCCTTCCGACCCGAGCGCCAGTGCTGCTGTAGCCAGGACATTCGCTGTGCGGGTTGCACGCTGCGGGCGTTCACGCGGTTTATCGACTGCGCGGTCTCATTCCCCATGCCCGCAACAATCCTCCGTACTCCTCCTGACGACCCCGCGGTCTCATTCCCTGTGCCTGCGACAATCCTCCACTCTTCCTGATCCACGCGCCATCTAATGCAACCGGAACATACGTTGTGCGAGTTGCGGGCATATACGCACAGCTCATCGACATCCCGTTCTCGTTCCTGGTGCCCGGGACGCTTCTGCGTGCCGGCTGCATATGCATCCACGCAGGTCGCGCTGTGCGACGCGCGGGCATGCTCTCTGCGAGCCCAGGAACTTCGACGAACTGCGGTATCGCTGACATGCACAGGTGTGACGCATGCACTTCATAGGTTCAAGGGATACACAGTCGACTCACTTTTGTTTTCAGGGGACTTGCAGACGATCTCTTGGTTTTCACCCATAATTTATATCATTCTAGATCAAGCACAAACGTAAAAAGCGACTGTAATTGGTGTCTGCCCCTCAGAACGGCGAAGGGAACGGGTGAGTGTAGTGAATAACTGGAATCAAATGTAGCGCACCTGATTATCCCCAGAATCACAACAGATATATTCCACCATCTTCTAATATATCTTGCGAGAAGAAACTAGGGCTGCCGCCCGTGACCGTCGCGACGGTTCGACGGCACCCGTCGAACGGGTGCCGTGCCCGTTCCATCAGAGATTTTGAAGCAAGGTCAACGGCACGGTCACGGCACGGTTTAGCAGTCCGACGGCCCGTCGAAACACGGCCGTCACGGCCGTTGAACGGGTTCATTTTTCCTGCACTTTGGAGGGTCAATATGGTTGTGAATCGGTGCAAGGTATGCTTTATGTCTCAAAGAGCACTCACTACTTGTATTCATGAACCATTCTACCTAGGAAACATTGAAATTCTGCTGCTATCGGCAATTCCCGCAAGTGATGGCGGAGTTTTAAATGCACCTCAACATGTTCAATTTTCGTGACCATCCTATTTCTTCAATATAAGGAGAATCTAGTAAAGCCAAATGAATTTATGGGTCGACCGAGGATTCACGTAAGACTTTGAGTGCTGGGCGCATTGATTTGACTGCTGGTCTACGACAAACGGTGCGAGTTAATATTGTTCTAGCGTCTATTTATAAAAGACTACCACTGATCGTCGTAGAACGAGCTTTGAGAACCCACATACAAGTTCACGAGTATCTTACGGTATGGCAGAACTCGATTTCGGAACTGAAATGCTCAACATAAGATTTTAATACAGCCGTTTGCCCGTCACGGCCGTCCCGTTGACCGTGCCGTCCCGTCAGAATGTTTTTGAAGTGCTCGACGGGCCGTTGAACCACGGCCCGTGCCCGTTGACCACCCGTGGAATCGACGGCCGTTACCGTCACGGGCACGGGTGGCAGCCCTAGAAGAAACGTCGTATTTAGTGACGAATATGATGACTGGGGCCTCCAGGAAAGCTGGATGTAGTGTTGCCAATGAAGATACTAGCGGGCCGCAGGGCGGGGGAACGACGTAAGTTTTGAGGTGGAATGTACGATTTTCGGCACTTTGGAAGGTACACCTAGATTTCTGGAGGGCTGGATCCAACGAGACATGAGATGTAGCGAGAGTACAAGGGAGCGCCGTCAACATGTCATTTTAATCGAAAGCAAACACATCACAATAGCCCGATCAGGTGATTGACGAAACACAGTTTTGTTTCCTGTAGGGTGGGTGTTGCATTATTTCGCTAGCTGAATCTAGCCGAAATTTTATAACCCAAGGTAAATTCATTTCTGACTTCAGAGTATTATTTTCGGGGGGTCAAGTTTCAGCAACAGCATGAAACCCGTCCGTATTGCACCATCTGAAGCTCATTTTCAGCATGGAAAATCATTATTCGACTAACTGAAGTCAAATACATCGAAACCTGTAGGATTGCAACATTCGAAAGAAAGATTCCCTGTTTCGGCAATGTGGCGAAACAACTTTCCTTCACTGTTGGGCGAGTATGTCATTCTCTCCATAGCTGGGCATGGATAAAGTCTTATAATTCTAAACTGAATTTATCCTTCTACTCAGAATTTTATTCTGGGGAGGTCAAATATTAGCAACATGCATGAAACCACACGTATTGCACCATCTGAAGCTCATTTCTGGATGTATTTTAACGCGAAACACAATTGTTTAGCCAACTTACCTTGAATATCCGCGATTTCAGCCCTCCTTCTGCCGATTCCTCGTTCTGACTGGTTCAGAGCATTGAACGGTGCATCTGGATCTAGACGAGTCTCAGGCTCAACTATTGTATCGTATGGCATTCTGTGAGTATATAGCAAGTCCTACACCTATAAACTAGATTCATACATGACCTCAGAAGGTATACTTTTGAGAGGTCAAAATTTCGCAATCGGTACTGAAACTACCCATATCGGACCATTCAAAATCAGCGTGCAAGGATTTCACCGTGCAACAAGATAGTTTGACTGGCGGAACTCGAATATCCAAAAAGCTCCGAGATTGAATTTTTTTTTCCCGCAGCGTAGGTTTTGGTCGGTTCAGAACATTGCAATACCTGGCGTAACGAGTCTGGGTCCACTTTCCCAAATATCTGTGGAAATCTTTGGAAGAAAATTGTCTTTGGAGTCAAAGTATATCCGCTGGTGATCGTCAATTACACCTTGGACTGATATATGCCAGAAATACAGGAGAATGTTACTAAGAATAACATACGACTGATAGTAGGATGGAGAGGTTCACTGGATTGCAGCAAGCTTCATTGTGTAGTTTCACCCGAATATATATATATTTGAGGATTGTGAGTACCATTGCCCTCGTGTTAACCCAAATTCGCGACCTGTAAAGAGTGAGACATCGAGGGACAGGGTAAAGGAGAGAGAATCATGTTGGGAGCGGCAGTATGAGAAAGAGTTGAAGTTCCACTTTCAAATAATGGTAATGACAAGGAGACATGCCGCAGGCACATGGAACGTTGGTGGATGAACCTTATTAGATTTAACGCGCCCGCAGGGGGAGTAGGTCGAGTCAACACGGAAATTAGGTGCCGACGGGCGCTTAATCCGCTAAAGCGAAATAGCTTAGTGTATCTGTCAAACCGTGTACTGGTGATCAAATAAGTTCATAGAAGATAAGATTGAATTATCCAGCTCTTGAGTAACATTGAAGGTCAAGTGAGATACCGATTACAGGAAGGGCGGGCGAAACAGGCACGAGTACCGATTCAGGATATATAAAAACGGGCAAGGAAGCAAACATGATTGATGGATCTTCCAAAACCGCTGCGGACATCCCCACCTGTACTGGGATGGGCAAGAGCGGCGCAAAGGGCGGGATAAGTGCCGGCACTAAAATGACCGGTACGCAATGACTAGAGGGCGTACGGATACGATTTCATACTCCAAGGATAGGGAAAGATGTCATCAAGCTCGCACCAATATTCCGCCGGCACCGGGGGGCTCAAGGGCGCCGGAAATGGCGGTGGGAGTGGAGGATCAAGATCGCTGGCGCACAGTGAGAGGAGGGTTAACGGACACGCTTTCGGGCTAAAATGGAGGGGCAAGATGGCTAAGAGTCACTCCGGCAGCAGAACTGGAGCTGGAACTGATTTCGGAGATAGAACTGATGTGATTATGCGATGTGTCACGACACGTTTCCACACACTTTTTTCTTGCTTTCTGCTCGTCGTGGCACGTCCCCGACTCTCGTTTGACCTCAAAATGCCACCCAAGGATGCAGGAGATTGGGTGCGAGCTTCTCAACCCAGCTCTGAATTTTTAACTACAGCTAGTCTAGTGATTCTGGTTCAATATCATTATAGTGGTTGTCGTCCACGCCCATTCTCTGCCAAATACTGCACATAGTCATCCCACATAGCCTTTGCAATATCATCGCGCACAGTCTCTGCCTGATGCTTTTCCGCTGGCGACACGCACGCAGAAGAGGCAAGGCATCCAAAGTCGATCTCCTGGTCTTGACGTGAACCAGGTGAATTGTCTTGTGCCTGCTCGTCGATAATCCAGCGGTCGAGATCTGTTTCGTCATGTTCTAAAATGAAGTTGTGCAGCACGACAAGAGCAGATAGAATTTTCGCTTGAACTTTCATGTTGTAGTGTGGTGGACGAGTGAGTATGGTCCAGCGGTGCTTGATGACACCAAAGATCCGCTCGACAATGTTACGGGCAGATGCATGGCGGAGATTGTATAGCTCTTTGTAGTTTGCAGGCCTGTAATGCATGAGAAAGAAGACACAACAAGCAGAAGAACAGCTACCGCAGGTGTGCCCATGCCCATTCAGCAAGATGATAATGTGTCTGTCGGTATGGGACCAGAAGGGCTTCGCATATCCCAAACCCTGCATCGGCTAGGTAGCATTTGCCCGGTGGAATAAAAAAGTCCCGCAACCGAGCAGCAGAATACATGGCTCTGTATACTGCACACCCGTCCCATCCACTTGTGAAGAAAAGAAAGTGCATATTGAAAGACACAACTGTAAGGCAGTTCTGAGACACACCGCCCTAGCAGTTCCGAGCTGTGTGCAGGTCTTCAGCAGACGGTGAGCAATTGATGTGGGTACCGTCAATGGTGCCAAGGACATTCTGGAAATATGGCCACCATTTTGGGTTGTGCCGAATGGCATCGGGGGGCAGAGCATCTGCTTCAGGGAGCCGCACATATTTTGAATAGAATTCATACCCAGACAGGATGTCCAGGATTTTGCGAAAATGCCTAGAATAAATAAGCTACAGTGAGCAGGATAGAGCTAGACTCACTCTGATATGGTGCTGTGTGAGTGCTGGAAATGTTCTGCTACATGATCTATGGCAATCCCTGTCACACAAGTGTACAAGAAGATCGCCACAGACTCGTCCAGATTAATTCAAGAATATTGGGACTCTGTATGGCCCATCACACGAAGCTGCAGGATTAGGGCAAGGAATACGTGACGGCACATCCCAAGGGCAATGTATATTCGGTCCGGATGTCCAGAAAGAAGCTCATTAAGCCACGCACGGCCAGAAAGCGCAGAATTGTGCAAATCTTCCTTGCAGTATTGGGGATAGACATATAGTCCCACACCAAGCACAATATACTGCAGGAGGGCCACAATGATCGAGAGAACCCTCCTGGCAGTCTCCTGGGGGCTCAGATCGGGTGGGGGCATTGTGAAAGCGGCAGAAAGCACAATAATCACTGATATCACCACATCACATAATCACATCAGTTCTATCTCCGAAATCAGTTCCAGTTCCAGTTCTGCTGCCGGAGTGACTCTAAATACTTTATCCAATGGTGCTCCTGCACCTGCACATTGGATGAAACATCACCTCGCCTACATCGAGTGGTTCTCTTCTTTCAAACCCACTCACGAAAAAAAATTACCATATGTATGCTATATCCAAACCTCCAGCCCGTGCCAATGGGAACCTGCCAGGGATGATTATTCCGCCGACATCCGCCAAACATGTCAATTATTCCCGAACTTTGGTCGGCCCGACGTCAATAGAATGTGGACTTCCGATAATGTTCTAGACCAGTGCAGCCCTTTTTTTTGTTAATAACTGGGTGAGTCTCTATGCGTACCAGTCATTGTGGTAGTTTTCCTGGACATTTCAACTTGTCTAGATGTATTATATTTTACTCCTCATAGTTGACATTAATTCTCATAGATACTCATAATCAATGCTAGGGCTGGATTGAACTTCATAGACCCTCATAGCTCACCATAGCTTCATATAGCCAATCAGGTCAGTTATATAGCTCACCATAGCTCACCATAGCCCCAGATACCTATGTGACTCTCAAAGCATTTCAGATTTTCCTGATGTGCCACTGAGTGCTAGATTCACGGCGACAACTTGTATAGAATTTCCACTTCCTGAGTCGTGGAAAGGTCAGAAAACCTGGATTGTGTCAAATGGCCGGACTTACCTCACATGGGTTTCAGGAGAGACAGATAACTCAACGAGGATAAGGTGTTAGCAATTGATGGAACAATTGGATTGTCAGGGGTGATGGTGTCGAGCTGCTCAATGTTTGGGAATCCCCGAGAGTCGAGGTTCACATAGAAAGCAGGGAGAAACAAAGAACTTCGAAACTGCGGGCCGGTTTTTGTTAAGGTCAGCAAGCGCTGGATGTCTATGGGCGAACCGGCTGCGGCTGCCCTTGCAGTCGGCTGAAACGATGAATACGAGAAGAGTAGGGATGCAGGGTCTCTTCCGCAACGGTAACTGGGAAACAGAATTCTCGAGATGAAGAACTTGAGGAAGCATGAGGGCGAAAAGAAAGTTTAAAATAAATAAAAAATTAATTATGTAACATAATGACGCAAAGGTCCGGTCGGCCGATGGAGGCCGATGCGTGTACGAACCTACAGAAATTCAACATATGAATGGTCATTTCACAAGAAGCTGCAGGCTTCATGCAGGTGAGTCTACTCGTGACGACTCGAGCTGTATCCAAATATTTCGAAGCAATTTGCTCCTCAAAATTATTTTCTTGTGTTAGGAAACCTCTTTGTTCACGATGTCATAGAGTGTTGTATGGATAAATGGATGGCTGTGTATACATTACTCTGACCATGCTCACTTCGCCCACCACATAACCCTCGCTTGATACGAACATCCGGAACAAAAATTTAATAATAACTTTATCATCACAAAGTGAGCACTTTCATCACGGCTGAATGAATCAGCAACGTACTGCTGGAGAGGGCATTTGCCAAGCGATTCATTCGGAAATTCATCGGGGCCGTTGGTGAGCTCGCGGCCTCCAATCTTGATTTCGAAAAAAAAACAATGTGATGAATTTGGGGAGTAAGTGCATGTTGAGGTCTCTACAATGCACAGGATGGAAACAGTTGGCGCCACGTGCGCAACTGTGGACAAGGGTTAACAAGGCATCCAGGAAAAATAGGGATTTAACTCACCTGCAGTAGAGGGGGACACCCTGTCTCTCCTCAGCTCTGAGCAATGAGTGCATAATTCTCACGGTCGGCCTGGTGCACGAGGGACGGCAGCCAGCGGGACCAAGGTCTCGACAAAATGTTTTTCCGTGCCCTGATCGTATCTGCTCTTGCTCTCGTGGCTGCTGGCCACCAGGCCGACCGCGAGAATTATGCACTCATCGCTCAGAACAGAGGAGACAGGGGTGCACCCCAGGTTATATATATTGGACGTGAGGTAATCAATCATGGTATGCAGGGCACGCACGCACTACAAATAACCGGAACAGGTAAGGTAAACATTATACCTGTAAGTCAGCTGTCTATATTAGACAAAGGAAGAAGCGAGGATGTTCGGCAGCCGAGAAATGACATTCACGCAGGGTTGCAAGGTGCCGTAGAAAAACAAAATGCTGCAACGCAACAGGGACTCGGAGGGGTATTGCATTAAGGGAAATCCTACGAGAATGCTATGGATGGATGGACGCAGTCTTCAAACAAACGGCAGCCCATGGCACGGTCCCCGACGGCCATCGAAGGCACGACCCGATCCTTATTATTCATTTTAGCCCTCAGATCGATGTCATTCATTTCCTGTCTGATCTTACGACTTGTGGTGCCTCATTTACTCTCTTCGACAGGTTTCAGCGATTTACTCCCGCCGGCTACAATATTCCGTAGCATTATGCTTGTTCTTGTTCCCATTTACAATTACTCATTTCGTGAGAGGATCTCTTTGTATTTATATCGTATCGTTCGAGCGGTAGATGGCTGTAGCATACATTAGGCTGATGAATATAGGTACAGCAGCCATATGTTCCTCAAGGGGACCAACGTGGTTAATGCACTGCTCCTCTTTCTCCCAAACAGCGACTAGCCCCTTTTCTATCTTCTCCAATCCAGAAATCCGTGTTGTGGCGTCCTTTCGGCATCGAGAAAACCCCGCATCTGCGTAAGTACTAATACTCTCTCGTAAGTACCCTGGCAGTTGTTGAGGTGGCATGCGGCCCTGGCGTCTACTGTTCGGTCCAGGTAAACCCAGCGCAATTAATTTAGCTGGATGTCCATTGGAGACGGACGGAATGGATGGCCAAGGCCCAGAGAAAGGAGATCAGTCTTCTGACACCGCTCCCAAGCGAGAAGAATGTAAGGTTTGTGCATGTACACTCTTGGTGAGTGGTAGGTTCCCGGGGAAGGATCGAGTTTAACGGAGTGAACTCTGCAAATTAACATAAAGCTATGTGATAAACCAAGTATGTTGCATCCCGGTTGGAGGCTCCTCTTCAGGGCCTGCTCGCCAAGCCATTCGATTGTCGCCTAGCTTGGCACCGAATACAATTGTGGGCTTGCACGCAGACGCAAAATCATCTCCTGGATCAGATTCATTTCGGAAATGGGGATCAAGAACGTCCGGGAAGTGTATTCTGAGCTCAGGTACGACGGCATCGGTATGAGTCTTGCATAGACAGTGGATTTCTGTAGTTCCGTACCAGGCTCGTGTAGCAGCATTAATTCGCGATTCGATCCTCTCTTACTTACTCAGTACGCGTCCGACCCGGAACTCCATCCGGTATAAAAGCCCCCCTCTTTCACGTCCTCCCCCCAACTCGCATCCAATCCAACTTGAATCCAACCATGAAAGTCAATTTCGGTGCTCTCATCTCCCTCGCTATAACTTCCTTCGCCACCCTGGCGTCTTCTGCTCCCGCCCCCGCTGTCAGTCTCTTTTACTGCTTCTCTCCTCTCTCTCTTCTTTTCTTTTTCTTTTTCTGAACATTTTCTCAGACATCGCTCACCGCGGGCGTTGCGCAATGCGCCAGCGCCGGCAGCAACTGCAATGGCCTGGTAGAGTGCTGCCTTGGCTTGAGATGCGTGACGGCGGCGAATGGCAGAGTGAGTACCCTGGCAGTTCTCCCTCCTCGTGAATCCCACTCATAGGTTCGCTTCAAGAGTACGTGTCTGACATTGCCGCTGTGTGGCGTAGGATCGCCGTGTCACATGCAGCCAAAGTAGGACTCCGTCGTCTCTATTGACGGAACCTGAGGTTAGTGTTAGAGTCCTCCTGACGCTGTTGAACTTATTATATGCATGCCCACACTCGTCCTGCAGAAGACTACCCAGTTGCTCAGAAAATACGGAAAATACGGAAACCACCAAAAACAATGTGTTGATTACCCGAAATGCGGCTGTAAAATCTCGACTGTTTGTATTTCACCCACCAACAACCGATTTGTACACCCTTTGTTTACCCGATTCTGTGTTCAATAAATGATCCTCGTTTGGTCAACCCCCAATATTGAATAGCTCTGATTCTCCGGTTCTCATCGCTAATACTTGGATTGAACCAGTCCCACTGTGTCCACGTTCGGACCTTCCTCGTTCGGACCTTCCTTCCTTCCTTCCTTCCTGAGCCCAACCCACTCCCAACCAGCACAAAAACCCATTATTCAGCAGACACGTATCAGTATCTCGTACAGTCCGTAACTAATAACTTAACGCCGCACCCAAAAACAAAACCCAAAAATCACAACCAAACGCCTACAACCCCTAGTCCTCACCCCACAACGCGCCCCACTCGAGCATCACCGCAAACCAATAACAATCATTCTGCGCGTCCGTGAGGACCCGCTCCGCGAAGACGCGGCCCGATTCTTGGATGCGGTGGGCCTGGCGCGAGTGTGTGCATCGGGGTTGATCATTGGGGGTCGTTACAATGCGCGGGTCGTTATAAATGCGTGGTGGGGTCGTGATAAATGCGTGGATCATGTTGATCAAGTGTCGAATGAATGATGAATGCCGAGTGAACATAAAAAAGGAAATCGAATCATCAGCGCCCGTCCAAAGAAAGTGAATGAAGGTACGCACCTCTGCATCATTCGCGCGCGCCCACTCGATCTTGGCCGGCAAATCTGCCAGGTCGGGCCGCACGGGGATGAAGTGCTCGAAGGGGACGAGCCAGGGCGTGAAGAACTCTGTGAAGGCGGTGGACTGGGGAGGGCGTACGTTAGTGATTCATCAACGCAGGAAAGGATTGATGAAGGCAAGCAATGATTCATGAACGCAGGGAATAAAGAGGAAGCGCTACAGACAAGGAGGGAAAGGGGGAATAGAAGTAAAGAAATTAAACACACCTTAAACACCAACCCCCCACTCCGCAAGAGACCCAGATAACGCCCAGAGAACGTGTTCCCGTCGACGTCCAGCAGGTACCTGCAGATCAACATCAGCATTAATGTCTTGTCGATTATTCCGATGCGTGTTAGTATCGCGCGCAAGACGCAACGAGAAACAGGAAAAGGAACGCGAAACACGAAGAGGAATATTAGTGGGAATAGAATAAAATACCCACTTATACTGATACGCCTCCTCGCGCGGGACCACCTCCCCGCTGATATTGTACGCCTTCTTGATCGCCTCCGCGTCGCAGTCGTCTGTCGAAAAAGAAGGTTAGCTTCCGTTCATGCCTTCTTCCTTGCCAATCCTCGCCGCCCGGAGAACGGTGCGTCATCCGCGCCCCACTCTGTTGCATCCGCGGTGCGTTCGAGCGTCTTCCCCCTCTCTTTACGCGCCGCGTGCACATCAGCATCCACACCCATGCCATCCCCGTGTGCGCCCCTCCTCCGCGCCCTTCTCACTCAAAACTCCCCGCCCCCCTCAAAAAAAAAACACCACCCACCAGTAGTACAATGACTCTCATGCCACCCCGTCATCCGCACATCAAACAGGCCTTTTTGCACATTCTCCGGGCGCGCGGCGAGGTCGATGAGGCGGAAGCGCGGGAAGGACTGGTAGTTCGTGCCGCGGATGTGCCCGCCGTTGGATTTGCCGCGCCAGTCTGTTGGGAGGGGGGGTTAGTGATTTGGATTTAGGTTTTTTTTTGAAGAAAATTGGGGAGGGGGGATGCGCCAGGGGTGGACGCCGCCATAAAGAACAGAACAAGGAAGAAAAAAAAAAGCGAGCAAAAACACCGCTCACACAAAACATCCCGCTTATCCGCCCACGCGACGTTATCCGGGTACTCGAACTTGCCCGCCCACCACGAGTTGCGGTAGTAGAACTGCGGGACGTGGTCAGTTGCAATTCCGGTAAGGTTATTAGGTAGATGTGAAGGCGGGGATGTGGATGAGGATACAAGGGCGGGGTTTAGCCGGCCCCGGCAGACGCCAGGGCACACGAAATGATCGGAAGGAAGGAAGTAGCGCGTAGCCATCAACCTCCCGGGGGGTCGCAATATGCGATCTCCGCGCCGGAAACAACAAAAAAAAACAACGAGCCGGCAACGCACCTCCCCCGGAACCAGCACATCCGCAAAACACGTGTGCTCCCCGCCCCCGCCCCCTCCCCCTCCCCCTTGTCCCCCTCCGGCGGCGTCTCCCACACCTAGATAACATATAAAATTGATCGTCAGCGTGGTGAATCGCGCCGAGCGCCGTTAAACGCCAATGCGAGATGCGAGGGAACGCAAAATGCGAGATGCGAGTGAACATCAATGCGAGATGCAAGTACCACGCAAACGACGCGAGTTAGAGAAAAACGCACCCGCACCGGTGTCGAGTCCCCCTCCGAGTCCGAGGGAAGGAACGCCGCCGCCGACCTTGGCCATGCTGAGCACGGGCACGAGGTCCGTCGTGAATTCTGCGCTTGAGGCGGATGTCAGGACTGTGTGGTGAATTAGCATCAGTTGTGTGTGGATGAATGAGAATAGAGATTAGTAGATGTATCGCGATGGGGCGAATATGAGTATGGACGAATGAGAGGGAGTCGGAGTCGGAGTCGGAGTCGGAAATTCGACGCCCAGTCAGATTGGAAAAACATAGTAGGTGGAGGGACACTCGATAAAACCCCAATGAATGAAAAAAAACTCACAGCTAACATCCCCCACCCCGCCCCCCCTCGGCTTGCACCCCGCCCGCGGGGCGAAGAAGGCGGCCGTCGAGGGCGGGGAGAGCGCGAAGGGCGTGCGGTCGGTGAGGTCCAGGAACGAGGTGGTGGTGGTGGTGGTGGTGTTGTCTAGGGGGGGGCGTCAGTTATTGGGTTAGGGAGGGGGAGAGGAGGAGGAGGGAAGACATAGCGAAACCGCAAGCAGATACATGCAGTGTGACACAGCACCCTGCGAGATACTGTGGACGCCGCGACGCAGAGACGCGGAGAAGCTGCGGCGTAAACACACGCAGGCGACTGCGACGCAGATATAGATACACGCGGAAGCTGCACCTGCACCACTTCCACGCGACGCAGATACCAGCGCGCGACTGCTACGGCGCAGCGGGGCACACTCCGCACGACGCAACCACTGCGACTGCGCAACGCAACGCTGCTCCACGGGTACACCCAAGAAAACAAGAGGACGGGTACAGCGAAGAAAACAAGAGGACGCAGACCCAGAAGGAACGAGGAGGAAAAGACGCACCCTCGAACAGCTGCAGGGCGTCAAAGACGACGCGCGGCTCGTCGCGGCCGTTGATTATGACGGTTAGCGGGGGGAGGGCGGAGGCGAACTGGGTGGGTGGGTTAGCGTTTGTAGAGAGTACGGCGAAGGAGAGGAGAATGTATGTGAATCCAGGCGCACCTTGTTAATCGTATTCTCCCAATCCCCATCGAAGTACGTCCCCTGGTACTCCGGCCGATGCACCTTCCCATCGCGCACCGTGAGCGCCGTCAGCCCCCTCGAATCCTTCTTCAGCTAAAAAAAAAAGCACACATCAGCGTCGAGACACGCAAAAAAAAAGGACAGATAGCACGCACCCTCTCCTCTACAACCTTCACCCGCTGGCGAAACCACCCCCGCTGCGGCGCCCTCCGTTCCGCTTGCCAAAACGGCAGAAAGTCCGCATGCACGCCGTCGTACGCGTCCACCAGGCACCCGTGCTGGCCCGCGTAGTCGACGAACGCGTCGAACCCATGCGGCGGTGTGCGTCCGGTTTTAAGGGTGTAGCGCGCGCGCGCGGCGGCGGGCGTGTGCGGCTGCGCGGCGTAGAGCGCCGTGATCGCCGCGTCGATGTTGCCGAGCCCGGCGTTGGAGGCGTCGGTGTCGAGCGGTGTGTGCGAGTTGGAGTCTGGGGGAGGGGGAGGTGGAGGGTGGGGATGAGACGGCGGTGAGCCGCCGTGGGGAGGCGGGGGTGGGTTGCTGCCGGGAGGCGGGAAGGGACGGCTGGGGATGTACTCGGAGAGGCTGTCGGGGATGGGGAGACCGGCTGCGGGGCCGAAGAGGGCGGTGAGGGCGAGGAGGGTGAGGGTGCCGGCGGCGATGAGGAAGAGGGCGCGCGGGCGGCGCCAAAGCCAGCTTCGGCGCTGGTGTGGGCGGGAGTAGGGCGGCGAGGTCGTCAGCGCCAGTAAGGGGCGCGCGACGGTCGCTTCGGGGTCGTAGGCCATGAGGGCGGGACGAGAAATGTGGAGACACGGGGAGTGCTGGCCGTGGGATCCCCATCGGGAACCGGCAATCTAACTTAGCCCGGGTTAATGTCCCAATTAGTCCGGATCCGCTATAGGTTGCGCTCTCTGCCAGCGGGTTAACAACACGGATACCGCGTCTCCAAGTACCCATCGCATTCGTGCGCGGGCCGATCCTATACCAGGAAACCATCAACCACGCGACCTGGATGCCGTCCCGAACTTGTGCAACTCAAATAATATGCCGAGAGATTGCATTCACATCATAATATTCAATTCAGGCTCTACTTTCGCCGGAGCCATGCGATCTGGGCACGCTTTAGAATTCCGTCCGAGGTCGAAATGGAAAAAATATTGTAGTAGAATAATATGCCTTTGGGAGGAGTCGAACCCCCACTCCCTGCTGTACTGCTACAAGCAATACGCATCTGAGGTGGGTGATCACCATGATCAACGAGGGCTTTCTATACCTGACGGCGAGCCTCGATACATATCCTTCTTTTCGGTGAGTCGAAGCTCGGGCTTAAAGTAACTTTCATCCGGATTCCGTTTGGAACAAATCCTCCATCATTCGTTTTTCTTTACTTTGACCGGTAACAATGATTTGGAAATTGTAGGAGCCAGACTTAGAGGCAAAAATGTTCTGAAATAGTAAACATGCCCTCGGGGGGAGTCGAACCCCACTACTACCCACTGAACTGGACTTCACATTGAAACAACAACAAGTATTGGAAGTGGGTGATCACCATGATCAACAAGGGCTTTCTTACCCTCAATCTGAACGTGAATAAACGTCCATCTTGCGGGGTGCCTGGCAATTGATCACTACATTTGAAGTGACTCCCCTCGCAGTCGAGAACTTGAACTGAACAATCATATTTGAAATAGATTGGAGTTTAAACAAAAATAAATTCAAGAGTAGGCCGTAAATAATGCTCGAAGCTAGCAGGGAAGAAAAAAGCCATTCACAAGAAGGAAAAAGCAACGGAATCACTCACATATGCCCTCGGGGGTGTCGAACCTCCACTACTACCCACTCAACCGTTTCACAGGACCAATTTCAGGTGGGCGATCACCATGATCAACGAGGGCTTATTTACCCTCAAACTGCACTTGAATACATACCCTTCTTTGTAATACGTGCCAATCACTTCCTAGATTTAAGGTGACTCCCTTGCTGTCCGGAACTTGAAATGACTTGTAGTTTTCTTTTTTGATCTCACCGTGAGGTCATAAATAATTCTCGATGCTAGCAGAGAAAAAAAAACTGAGATGTCATGCCCCCGGGGGGAGTCGAACCCCGCTACCCACTGAATATTCCGACGCGGCAGTCGAGGCGGGTGATCGCCATGATCACGAGGGCATGCTGTACTGGGAGCTGAACCCGGATAGGTGCCCATGTTTGGAACAGTAAAAAGCAAATAAAAATAAAAATACGAGCCTCGGGGAAAAACGCTGTCCGATCCCAGCATGCCCTCGGGGGGAGTTGAATGAATCCTGGTGGTATTAACGCTCCATTTTGTGTGGGTGATCATGATCAACAAGGACTTTCTTATCCTTAAACTCAGCTTGAATACACGTCCTTCTATGGAGTGGAGGGCAATCACTTGCTAGATTTGAAGTGGCTGGCCCTGCAATCCAGAACTTGAACTGAACAATCACATTTGAAATAGCTTGGAGATCTTTTAAAAAGGAATTCAGGAGTGGGCCGTAAATAATTCTCGAAGGAAGCAGCAAAGAAAAGGCTACCTATAAGTCTCGTATGCCGGCGGGGGGGGTCGAACCTCACCGCCCACTGAACATTCAGACATAACAGTCGAGGCGGGTAATCACCATGATCAACAGAGGCTTTCTCAGCCTCATTCTGAACCTGAACAAATGCCCTTCATTTGGGATAGGCGAATACATCTCCGGGATTAGCGTGGCTCTCACCCGTGTCCATCCGAAATAATTTTGGACGCCACCAGAAAGAATTGCGCGCAACAGGCACTATTCCCTCGGGGGGATTCGAGCCCCACTACCCACTGATTCTGAAGCTCCTCTATCTACGAAGTCGAGGTAGGTGACCACTGTGATCAATGAGGCTTAGAGCGCAACCTGGATACGTGCCCATGTTTGGAGCAGTAAAAAGCAAAAAAAAAAAAAATCTACGAGCCTCGGCCATGCCCTCGGGGGGAGTCGAACCCCCGCTGCTTCTTTATTCGAGGCCGATGATCACGATGATCAACGAGGGAATATTTACCCTAGAAATGAACCTGAATAAATTACATACATTATTTTCGGGGTTCGGTGAGTCGAGGCTCGAGCTTAAATTAAATTTCGTCCGGATTCCACTTTGAGCGAATCCTCCATCATTCATTCGTTTTCCTTTACTTTAACCGGCAACAATGAATTGAAAACTTTAGGAGCCAGGCTTGGAAGAAAAAAAATGCTCGGAATAACGCGAAATGCCCTCGGGAGGAGTCGAACCCCACTACTCCCCACTGAACTGGACTTCACATTGTAACAACGATAAATATTGGAAGTGAGTGATCACCATGATCAACGAGGGCTTTCTTACTCTGAAGTTGAACTTGAATAAATGCCCATCTTTTGGGGTGGCTAGCAATTGATTACTAGATTTAAAGTCACTCCCCTCACAGTCCAGAACTTGAACTGAACAAACATATTTGAAATAGATTGGAGTTTAAACAAAAAGAAATTCAGGAGTAGCCCGTAAATAATTCTCGAAGCTGACAGGTTAGAAACGGCTACCGACCACTCTCATATGCCCTTTGGGGGAGAACTGGAATTGAACAATCTCATTTGAAATCACTTCTCGTAGTTTTTCGATTTCAGCGAGAGGTGGTCAATAATCCTCGAAGCTAGCCACAAAAATCCTTAGTTATGAGCAATGTCTCCGGGAGCAGTCGAACGCCCGCTGCCCACTGAACCTCCTTCAATACACGAAGACCTAATTCGAGGTGGTTGATCGCCATGATCACCAAGGGCTTTCTTAATCTGAAGCCGAACATGAATAAAGGATCTTCTTTTGGGTGGGTGAATTGTCTCCGTGAAGTATGAGGGGCAATGCTTTAGACCTTAAAACACCAATCCTGACTACCCGCTGATTTTTTAGTAGGTGACGTTGTAGCGGGTAATTTCCGCTCGCGCAGCTGGAAAATCGGATGGATCGGTGGATGGCTTTCGTCTGTCAGTCGCAATCAGGAAGAAGGTCCCGTCGGACAGCCAAGATTTTTTTGCCGCAGCACTTCTGTGTTGCCTCTGCCGAATCGGCACGCTTCAATGTCACGCTGTGACTCTTTCAAACTCGTACCACCATATCGAGATTCAGACGCCCAAGTCGTGCTCTCGTTGAACCTTTCCCGCTTAAACTGCAGCCATGGATTCATCATCCACAGCGCCAGCTTTCCCTCCCGAGCTGGAACGACAGATCTTTGAAATCGCCGCTCTCTTGCGACCAGTGGGAATCCCGAAGCTCATGTTGGTCGCATGGCGCGTAAAGGAGTGGTGCGTAGTAAGACTCATACATTCCAGATGGATAAACTTATCTCCGTATTTGCAGGGTTGAACCGCTTCTATACCGCATAATCGCGCTCGAATGGCCTGATCGGTTGCCCATGCTTCCGGCCATCACTAGCGAATTTCTATCGTCCGCTATAAAATCGAGACCATCCTTCTTCCAGCCCGCGATTCGCCATTTAATGATGACGCGTGTTAATACCACCACCTTCGAAACCCTCTTATCTGTCTGCACTGGTGTCGACAATCTATGGACCAACTACGATCTCACCGAGTGGAGATTGTTGATCGAGCCCTTGCGTCTCAAGCATCTCTATGCTCAAGTGTTACCCATCCTCCGCACTCTTACCCCCCTTCATCCCTTCTTTTCTCAAATAACGCATCTCGAGCTAATGGATGCCCTGGACGTCCTGGACGCCCGGGACTTGGAGACTTGGTCAGAGCTGTATCTCATCCCGCAGCTCACCCATCTGTCATTCAATTTCGGCGTCTTCCTTCCTCTTTGTGGCGAGCTGTTAGAGACGTGCAAGTCCCTAGCTATTCTTGTCTATCTCGGGTCACCATCTCCCTCCTCTGTAGCGGAATTATCGCATGATTTCCGATTCGTCGCAATTTACTGTGAGTATTACCACCTAGACTGGCAAATGGGAGCATACGCGGGGGTGGACTACTGGAGCCGTGCAGAAAGTTTCATTGCGAAGCGTCGCTCTGGAGAAATAGATGGTGTGTGTCATTTCAACATCGCGTGCACGAGCTGACGGAACTCGCCTTCAGCCTTGCAATATGAGATCCTTGTTGACGAAAGCAAGAATCTCGCATAGCGTTCAGGACTTTTTAGCGCTCGTGGGTTAATATGACTGTTCTTGCACCCATTGTCGTTTCACGAGAAGACGTTAGTCGATCAATCCAACTCAACTTCAACACCGCGAGATGTTGCCCGATGTGGGCCACCTCGGTGTTTTCCCGCAGCTCGTCCGAAGCTCGAGCGCTATGCTGACATTTGTGTGCTATCTTGATTTCATTTGAACAGCCACTGCACACGGTCAGCAGAATTGAGTGGGTTCTATGGAGACCTACTTATGTTCACTCAATACGCAGCGGAACAACCCGCGCGCGCCTGTGGTTCCCGCTCAGTCAGGATAACGCTCTCGCACGTAACTGTCAAGAATTTGCATTGAATGGTCATCGTAACCTTCTCCGCATTGTCGGGGCGCGCACTTATGGATTTCATCCCCAAGAAATCGATTGCAAGGTCGGTCCTCTTATCTCTTCAAGAATTAATCCAGTGTCCGTAATCTCCAGGGCAGCTTTGAGTTCTAATTTGCACTGGTTTCGACGAGGTATAAGAGTCAGACCGACGATCTAAATAAGAGTAACTTACACAGTCCTGGATATCTGATGTCGACCCTGATTCAGTCCCCGCGTCCATTGTTTGACCGCGGATGTACTCGGGAATCAGACCACATATGGGTTCTTTACGTGGGGCGACAATGTGAAATCGGATTCGGATGAGGTTCAAAGCGTGTTGGAAATAATGTGGCCCTACTGTCTGAAGCGCGAAGCAATACGGGACACAATGACTCGTAAAGGTTTGCGTATGCCCACGCTGTGGAGTCAGCAAGGTCCTCGACGTCGAGGTAAACCTGTTGGTACTGAAATCCGCGACATAATTTATGGCCGAATTATCTTCAAAACAAGCATCTCTCCGGAGCCGTGAAGATAACAAGAGGAACCCGAAAAATATTCCTTCAACATTTGAGGGATGCTCTTGATTCCACAAAAGTAGCCTTTGCACAAACAGATACGACAATGGAGGAAGTTTGTACATCAAGACGAAGGTGCTCTCAAACCTTCACACATTTGTCGGCCATCTTACAATCACAATCTTCTGTATAATTCCCTGGGTTCAAATAAATGTATGAAGGATACTAGAAACTTTAATGCCATCCAGATTCTTTCCTACTGTAGGCTACAGTCTCTGGTCCGTTACAGTCTATGTACGGGAGTACGAGGTGAGTTAAGCATATAGCCGTTTAACCCAATCTGTTGCGAAATATATGTATTGATTCCATACAACCTATGGAAAACTCCATCGCGCCGTTGGAGGGCTTCCAGCTCCGTGGTCAGCGCGGCGCCCACGATGATTGTATGCCCATGAGGTCCATCGCATGAAACCCCCGAAGGATGGTAAATGCCGCGGAAAAAACAATGCCCGAGTAGATGAAGCACGCACCGGCATCACCCACCCTCAAACCTAACGAGGCCCTAGTCCCAATACACAGCCACGACGCGACGCAGGAAAGGCACACGAACACGAAGCCCACCGCCGGCGGCATAAACGAGGCACGGCGTAGGACGCACTGGCATGAAACCCCAGAAGGGTACATGAAGCACGCCGCGGCCAACACGAAGCCCGACGAACGACGCGACGCCGGCAGAGTACACCCCGCACACGACGCCGCCACACCACAGCACCGTGACAGCGCGATGCAGCACTGCTATGACACCCCGCACCTCACGTACACCCCGCACCCTGCACAGCACCACCACGCACGACACCCCCGTAACTCATGGACGAAAACACGAACGAAAACACAGAAGAAACAAACGCACGCCCAATAACCACACCGAATCAAACACGACGCCCCTCCCCGCCCTCCTCCGCCCGCCAAAACGGCAGGAAGTCGGCATGCACGCCGTCGTACGCGTCGACAAGACACCCGTGCCGCCCCGCGTAGTCGACGAACGCGTCGAACCCATGCGGTGGTGCGCGCCCGGTCTTGAGGGTGTAGCGCCGCGATCGCCGCGTCGATGTTCCCGAGCCCGGCGACGGAGGCCTCTGCGTCCAGCGGCGTTTGAGAGTTGGAATCGCCATTTGGGGGAGCGGAGGCGGGGGAACCTGGGGAGCGCCGCTGTGGGGAGGCGGGGGCGGATTGCCGCCGGGGGGCGGGAAGGGACGGCCGGGGTCGTACTCGGAGAGGCTGTCGGGGATGGGGAGGCCCGTTGCGGGACCGAAGAGGGCGGTGAGGGCGAGGAGGGTGAGGATGACGCCAGCGATGAGGAAGAGGGCGCGCGGGCGGCGCCAAAGCCAGCTGCGGCGCTGGTGCGGGCGGGGGTAAGATTACGAGGTGGTCAGCGTCAGGAGAGGGTGCGCGACGGTGGCTTCGGGGTCGTATGCCATGAGGGACGAGAAATTTGGAGACAGGGGAGTGCTGGCCGTGGGGTAGTAGCCACCTTCGTCACTTCGTTACTTCGCGTAGGTACGTGAAACTTCGTCACTTTGATGGGAATCTGAGAAGTTTCGTCACTTTCCTCCTTTCTGTGAAAGCTCGTCACTTCAACTCGGCACCTTCAAGACCTCGGAACACCGGCCATCAGTGTTCATTCACACAAGCCGGGGAGTGTTTTTTATATATAGATCCCTCACCCTAACACTAACCACTAACCCTAACCACTAACCACTAACCACTAACTGCTAACCAGTAACCTCAAACCCCTAACCTCTAACCAAAACCACCTAACCAAAACACTAACCTCACCCAAACCTAACCGGCTATCTCGGCAAACTTTTGATTTTCATCACTCCGTGATGTGCCGAGGAGTCGGCGCTTGACAAGCCCGGAATAGCAACTCACGAACTTTCATAGAAAACCATCAAAGTGACGAACTTTCACCAATTCCCATCAAAGTGACGAAGTTTCCCAACGCTACGCGAAGTAACGAAGTGACGAAGATGGCGCGGACTCCTGGCGGTGGGATCCCCATCAGGAACCGGCATTAATCTAACCTCGCCCGGGCCAATGTCCCAATTACTTAGTGCGGATCTGCTATAGGTTGCGCTCGCTGAAAATAAACAGCCAACGGGATAACAACACATATATCGTCACTTACCCGTCTCCAAGTACCCATCGCCACTCGTGCGCGGCCTGATCACATACCAGGAAACCATCAACGACGCGATCTGGATGCCGAACACTCATACAACTCAAAAAACATGCCGAAAGATTGAATTCACACCACATTATTCAATTCGGGCTCTGACCCTCGCCGGAACCACCCGAACGCCGGGCACACCTTAGAATTCCGTCCGAGGTCGAAACTGAAAAAAAAATGTGGGAATGATATGCCTTTGGGAGTAGTCGAACCCCCACTCCCTACTGAACTGCTACAAGCAATACGCATCTGAGGTGGGTGATCACCATGATCAACGAGGGCTTTCTATACCTGACGGCGAGCCTCGATACATATCCTTCTTTTCGGTGAGTCGAAGCTCGGGCTTAAAGTAACTTTCATCCGGATTCCGTTTGAAACAAATCCTCCATCATTCGTTTTCCTTTGCTTTGACCGGTAACAATGAGTTAAAATTTCTAGGAGCCAGACTTGCGATCAAAAACGCTTAAAAAACCAAGCTCATGCCCTCGGGGGGAGTCGAACCCCACTAATACCCACTGAACTGGACTTCACATTGAAACAACAACAAATATTGGAAGTGGGTGATCACCATGATCAACGCGGGCTCTCTTACCCTGCAACTGAACATGAATAAATCAACTTCTTTTGGGGTGGCTGGCAATCACTTACTTACTACATTTGAAGTGACTCCCCTCGCAGTCGAGAACTTGAACTGAACAATGACATTTGAAATAGTTTGGAGTTTTTAATTAAAAAGGGAAATTCAGGAGTGGGTCGGAGATAATTCTCGAAGCTAGCAAGGAAGAAAAATACAGGCATGCCCTCTTATGCCCTCGGGAGGAGTCGAACCCCCCTTCCCACGGAACTCTTTCAAACGTAGAATTCAAGGCGGGCGATCACCATGATCAACGACGGCTTATTTACCCTCAACCTGCACCTGAATAGATGCCCTTCTTTGTAATATGTGCCAACCACTCCCCAGATCTGAAGTGACTCCCCTCGCAGTCCGGAACTTGAAATGAGTTGTAGTTTTTTTTATTTTAGCGGGAGGTGGTGGACAATTCTCGAAGCTAGCAGGAAAAAAAAACTGAGATGTCATGCCCCCGGGGGGAGTCGAACCCCGCTACCCACTGAATATTCCGACGCGGCAGTCGAGGCGGGTGATCACCATGATCAACGGGGGCTTTCTTATCCTGGAAGTGAACCTGAGTAAGTGTCGTTGTTTTGTAGTCGATGACACGAGACATACAGTGGACCGTGTATGAACTCAACCGCATTTGAAATGAAGGAGCCAGACTTGGAGGCAAAAGTGCGCATCGAGAGGAACATGCTCTCGGGGCCTGTCGAACCCCGCTTCCCACTCAAATTTGGAAGAGACGTCTATCTTTCCCGGGGGTGCTCATCATGATCAATGAGGGCTTTATATGCTTGGAGCACAACCTGGATACATGCCCATGTTTGGAGCAGTAAAAAGCAAAAAAAAAAAAAAAATCTACGAGCCTCGGCCATGCCCTCGGGGGGAGTCGAACCCCCGCTGCTTCTTTATTCGAGGCGGATGATCACGATGATCAACGAGGGAATATTTACCCTAGAAATGAACGTGAATACATACCTTTTCGAGGTTCGGTGCGTCGAGAGCTTAAACT
Organism: Mycena epipterygia; assembly: GCA_029281465.1. Taxonomy (NCBI): domain Eukaryota; kingdom Fungi; phylum Basidiomycota; class Agaricomycetes; order Agaricales; family Mycenaceae; genus Mycena; species Mycena epipterygia. The sequence goes on along the minus strand of JARJCQ010000101.1, from coordinate 340,953 downwards.
AACTTTCGCCCGGATTCCACTTTGAGCGAATCCTCCATCATTCATTCGTTTTCCTTTACTTTAAGTTTAACCGGCAACAATGAATTGAAAAATTCAGGAGCCAGGCTTGGAAGCAAAAAATGCTCGGAATAGCGTGAAATGTCCTCGGAGGGAGTCGAACCCCCTGTCCACTGAACCCTGTCAAAATCAGTGTAACTTGCTGGATGATCACCATGATCAACGAGGGCTTTATTACCCTCCAACTGCACCTGAATAAATCACCTTCTTTTCGGAGGGTGGTCGAGTCAAATGATTTTCATCCGTTTCCGCCCACAGTGAACTTGAGCACATCTCAATTGATTCATTCTTCTTCGCTCTGACTGACCACAAGAATTCAAGAAATCTAGCAGCCAGACTTGGAGGCAAAAATGTGATCCGACACAATCATGCCCTCGGCGGGAATTGGACCCCACTGCCCACTGAGCATTTTGAAACGTACCATTCGAGGCGGGCGATCACCATGATCAACGAGGGCCTCCTATAACTGAAGCTGAACTTGAACGCGTATCCAACTAAACCATGCCCTCGGGGGGAGTCGAACCCGGCTACCCATTGAACCGCTATCGAGACTTAATTTACATGGGTGATCGCTATGACCAACGAGGGCGTTCTTACCCTGAAGTTGAATAAATGCGCTTCTTTTGAAGCCGGCGTGAATCACATCTATCACATCCGAACCCAAAATGAACGGAACGATCACATTTGAAATGCCTTGTAGTTTTTCGATTTCAACATGAGGTCATAAATAATTCTTGGAGGTAGCACAAAAAAACCGCTCACACGTATGCCCCCGAGGTGAGTCAAACCCTGCTGCCCACTGAACCTCCTTCAATACTTGAAGACCCGATTCGAGGTGGTTGATCACCATGATCAATAAGGGCTCTTAACCTGAAGCTGAACATGAATAAAGGACCTTTTGAGTGGTTGAATTGTCTCCATGAAGTATGGGGGGGAATGCTTTAGACCTTAAAACGCTAATCCTGATTACCCACTGATTTTTTTAGTGGGTGACATTTTAGCGGGCAATTTCCACTTGTGCAGCTGGGAAATAATGATGAACCAACCAACTGTATAGACGTGTAGCAAGACAGAAGGAAGGGATCTATAAGTGCGAGTTGGGACTAATGTTGCTGCGACTCGAGTCGGCACAAAATCAACTTACCTGCATATCTCCTCACATGTGCATATTATTCCAAGTATAACATATGAGGTTTATAGACATAGTATGAGTGTATAATATATCCAAAGGGTTCCAGATTCCATTGTAATTTGGCCGAGAAATTTTGATCAACTTGATCGACTCGGCTCCGACTCGACTCATGTGAGTCGGCCAACTAAATCAGTGAATTTCTCAACTACCAGAGAATCGAGATGGCATAGCTAAGTGGTATGGATATATTATGGGCCCATGCTTACCCTCTACATAACACAATTAGTATCTTACTTTGCTCTTGACTCTGCCTTACTACGTGACGAAAAGGATGAAGTCGGCAAAAAAGTTGACTTGAGTCGGCAGCAACATTAGTTGGGACAACAAAGCTCAGAGAGCTTGGAACCACGACAACATTGAGGGCCGGGCACGATAGCGACGAAGGACGAACCGGAAAACGGATCCTCTAGGAGATGTACCACAGTACAGAATATATAGTAAATGGAATAGGAAGTGAAATGGAATACTCGATCGAGGGCAGTGCGGGGAAGTGGAGCTGACTAAAGGTCTATACGATCGGGTTATTTACATATGCAGCGCGACGCGAGGCGCGTCAATAAGATGGACCGAGGGATGGAATTCGTCCACCAGTCGCAAGTCGGAAGAAGGTCGGACAGCCAAGATTCTTTAGCCGAATCTAGTAGGTTCAAAAGCCGCAGCACTTCTATGGTGAGGCTGTGTTGCCTCTGCCGAATCGGCACGCTTCGAAATGTCACGCCGTGACGCTTTCAAACTCGCACCACCATCTCGATTCTGACGAGATTCCGACGCCCAAGTCGTGCTCTGATTGAACATTCCCTGCTTAAACTTCAACCCATGCAGTCATTATCCCCAGTGCCAGCCTTCCCTCCCGAGTTGGAACGACAGATCTTTGAAATCGCCGCTCTCTTGCGGCCGGTAGGAATTCCGAAGCTCATGTTGGTCGCATGGCGCGTAAAGGAATGGTGCGTATAACGCACACATTACGGATAGATAAACCCACCTCCATATTGGCAGGGTTGAACCGCTTCTATACCACATAATCGCGCTCGAACCGCCTGATCGGTTACCCATGCTTCCGGCCATCACTACCACTTCGCTATCGACTGCGATGGAATCGAGACCAGACTTCTTCCGCCCTGCGATTCGCCATCTAATGAGGGAAGGTGTTTATACACCCTCCCTCGAATATGTGTTATCCATCTGCAGTGGTGTCGTCAATCTCTGGGTAAATGACGACCTCACCCAGACGATATCCGTAATGGAGCCCTTGCGTCTCAAGTATCTCTATGCCAAGACATTGCCCGTCCTCCACACTCTTACACCCTTTCATCCCTTCTTTTCTCAAATAACGCATCTCGAGCTAATGGATGCCCTGGACGCCTGGGACTTGGAGGCTTGGTCAGAGCTGTATCTCATCCCGCAGCTTACCCATCTCTCATTCAATGACGACGCCTTCTTTCTTCTTTGTGGCGAGCTGTTAGAGACATGCAAGTCCCTAGCTGTTCTTGTCTTTCTCGGGTCACTACCAGATCCATCGTCTGTAACGGAATTTTCGCGTGATTTCCGGTTCGTTGCAATGTGCTGTAAGTATTACCACCTAGACTGGCAAATGGGAGCATATGCGGGGGTGGACTACTGGAGCCGTGCAGAAAGTTTTATTGCGAAGCGTCGCTCTGGAAAAATAGATGGTGTGTGCCATTTTAACATCGCGTGCACGAGCTGACGGAACTCGCCTTCAGCCTTGCAATATGAGATCCTTGTTGATGAAAGCGAGAATCTCGCATAGCGTTCAAGACTTTGTGGCATCCCACATTCCATACCCATGATGGAACTCCAATAGCTGTGGGGCACATCTCGTGTTTAATACGACTGCTGCGTTAATTCTACGATGTGCACCCATTGTCGTTTCACGAGAAGACTTTAGTCGATCGATCCAGCTCAAGTTCAACACCCATGCGTAATGAGTATTTTTTCAGCCATTCAGTCATTCCCGTCGCAAATCAGGCCGTCAGCTCGGCTCTCTTTGTTTCTCTCATCTGCGACTCTTTATCTCCAACCCAAGAACATTCTCTCCGCATGATTCACTTAATCCGCCTCGCCGCCGGTTTCATGGATGGTAGAATCTACATCCCTGGGATTCTAGACATGATTCTCTGTGAGGTTGGGCCAGTCGACGATTTCTTTTTATGCAAGAAGATGGTCAAAGATCTTGTTACGATTGCGCATAACTGCAAGACCTTGCGGGATCCTGCACTAAATGATCTATAGAGCTTTCAGAACAGTCCAATCCCGGCATTGAAGACTCTTCCGGTGGATCTATGGGATCGCTCTCAAGCTCGCGATTTGGGAAGATAAATCTGGGGTGAGTGCATCTATCCATGGCAATAGGACGAGAGCTCTGCAGGCAGTTGTCTATCACTGGTACCTGCGGATTAGGGGAAGAATCCACGCGTATCAGTATTTTTCATCCTTGTCTGTCACGCACTGCGAGATGTGGCCGGATGTAGGCCACCTCGGTGTTTTCCCGGAGCTCATATCTAAAGCTCGAGTGCTACGCTGCCATTTTTGTGCTATCTTCATTTCATATGCACAGTCACTGCACACGGCAAGAGGAATTGAGTGGGTTCTATGCTTACTTATGTTTACTCAATACTAGGCATTGCGGCGAAACTTATAAGCATCGAAAACCCACACGCACTCTGGGACATCTGTGGTTTCCGCTCAGTCAGGATAACACTCTCGCACGTACATGCCCAGAATTTGCGCGGAATGGTCATCGTGACCTTCTCCGGATTGTTGGGACTCGCACTTATGGATTTCATCCCAAAGAAAGCGATCGCAACGACGTTTCAGGATGAGGGCAAATCGGTGAGGAAATTCGGCCCTCAGATGTCGTCAAGAATTAATCCAGCGCCCGTAATCTTCCGGGCAGCTTTGAGTTCTAAACAGGATGCAATGACTCTGAAGGTTTACGTATGCCCAGGCTTCCGAGTCAGCAAGCATCAACGTAAACCTGTTGGCGCTGAAATCCAAGACATAATAGATGGCCGAATTATCTTCAAAACAAGCATCTCTCCGGAGCCGTAAGGATAACAAGAGGAATCTAAAAAATAACATTTGGGGGATGCTCTTGACTCCACCAAAGGAACCTTTGCACAAACAGACACGACAATAGAGGAAGCTTGTACCTCTAGACAAAGAAACCTTTCCAAATCTTTCTCGACCACGTTACGATCACAATCTCCTGTATAATTTGTTGCGTTCAAATAAATCTATTAATGCTGTTTTCTCAGCGTGATTTCACGCCTGAGTTCTAGCCCGCACAATGGTCAAACCCCCGAATGATCGTCAAAACATCGAATGCCAGCGCGTCGAATGCGCGGGAAAACAATGCGCGAGTAGATGAAGCACGCACCGGGATCATCCACCCTCAAGCGTAACGGAGCCCCAGTCCCAGTGCACGGCTACGACGCGACGAAGGAAGGACGCATGAACATGAAACACGCCGCGGCCGACACGAAGCCCGACATACGACGCAACGCAGCACCACCACGACGCTGCATCAGGCGGGGTACACGAAGCGCTCTACGAGGGCAGCCGCAGACGACACCAAGCGCTCCGCCGCACCCTACGACGACGCAGGAAGATGGAGGAAAACAGAACGGGAAGCTCCAAAGGGAAGTGACGGACGACGCACCCTGCAACAGCCGCATCGCATCAAAGACGACGCGCGCCTCGTCGCGGCCGTTGATTATGACCGTCAGCAAGGGAGGGCGGATGCAAACTGGGTGAGGGTGGGTTAACGTGTGTGTTTGGCGTGTAGAAGAGGTGGAGGGGAGGAGGGGACGATGAATGAATGAATCCAGGCGCACCTTGTTAATCGTATTTTCCCAATCCTCATCAAAGTACGTCCCCTGGTACTCCGGCCGATGTACCTTCCCATCGCGCACCGTGAGCGCCGTCAGCCCCTTCGAATCCTCTTTCAGCTAACCGCCCCCACAAAAGAATCAGCATACTTCCACCCAAATCAAAAAGAGACAGCCACGCACTCTCTCCTCCACGGCCTTCACCCGCTGGCGGAACCACCCCCGCTGCAGCGCCCTCGGTTCCGCTTGAAAAAATGGCCAAAAATTCGGCATGTACGCCGTCGTACGCATTCACCAGGCACCCGTGCCGCCCTGCGTAGTCGACGAACGCGTCGAACCCGTGTGGTGGCGCCCTTCCGGGCTTGAGTGTATGGCGCGCGCGCGTGGTGACGGGGGTGCGGGGCTGTGCGGCGTAGAGCACCGTGATGGCCACGTCAATGTTCCCGAGCCCGAAGAGGGCGGTGAGGGCGAGGAGGGTGAGAGCGCCTGCGGCGATGAGGAAGAGGGCGCGCGGGCGGGGCCAAAGCCAGCTCCGGCGCTGGTGTGGGCGGGAGATGGAGGAGGAGGATGGCGAGGTGGTCAGCGCGAGCAGGGGGCGACGGTGGCTTCGGGGTCGTATACCATGAGGGAGGGACGAGAAATTGGAGACACGGGGTGCTGGCCGTGGGATCCCCATCGGGAACCGGTGATCTAACTCAGCCCGGGGTAATGTCCCAATTAGTCCGGATCCGCTATAGGTTGCGCTCGCTGAAAATAAATTGCTAGCGGGATAACAACACGTATACCGGCATTTACCCGTCTCCAAGTAGCAATACTAGGAAACCATCAACCACGCGATCTGGATGCCGTCCCGAAAATGCAACTCAAATATGCCGAGAGATTGAATTTACCATAATATTCAATTTAGGCTCTCATCTTCGCCGGAGCCACCCAACCGCCGGGCACGCTTTAAATTGCGAGCTCGAAGCGGGAAAAAAAGAACTCCCGGAGATCGCATGCCTTCGGGGGGAGTTGAACCCTCGCTACCTGCTGAAACTGCTCCGACGTGTAATTCGAGGCGGGCGATCACGATGATCAACGAGGGCTTATTTACCCTGGAACTGAACCTGACTAAATTACATCAATTCTTTTCGAGGTTCGGTGAGTCGGGGCGGGAGCTTAAACTAACTTTCGTCCGAATTTCACTTTGACTTCATTCGTTTTTCCTTTACTGTGACCGGCAACAACAAGTTGAAAATTCTGAGAGCCCGACTTAGAAGCAAAAAAATGCGCGGAATAACGCGACATACCCACGGAGGGAGTCGAACCCCCACTTCCCACTGACCCAGATGGCTAGAGTCCGGTCATTTCGAGTGGGTGATCACCGTGATCAACGAGGGCTTTTTTAGCCGGGAACTGAACGTGAATACATGCCGTTCTTCGGGTAGATGGCAGTTACTTGCTAGGTCTGAAGTAACTGCCCTTATTAGATCGGAAGTAACCGCCCTTACTAGATCAGAAATGACTTCACACCCAGTCCAGAACTTGAACTGAATAACCGCATTTGAAACACCTGTAATTTTGAATTCAGCAGGAGGTCATAAATCATGGAAGCCAGCAGAAGAATTGAACCTTCACTGATTCCAGGCGGGCGATCACCATGATCAACGAGGGCTTATTTACCCTCAAATTGAACTTGAATACATGCCCTTCTTTGTAATATGTGCTAATCACTTCCTAGATTAAGGTGACTCCCCTCGCAGTCCAGAACTTGAAATGACTTGCAGTTTTTTTTTATTTCAGCGGGAAGTTGTGGACAATTCTCGAAGCTAGCAGAATAAAAAATTCTGACATGGTCATGCGCCCGGGGGAGTCGAACCCCGCTACCCACTGAATATTCAGACGCAACAGTCGAGGCGGGTGATCGCCATGATCAACGAGGGCGTGCTGTACTGGGAGCTGAACCTGGATAGGTGCCCATGTTTGGAGCAGTAAAAAGAAAAAAAAAATCTACGAGCCTCGGGGAAAAACGCTGTCCGATCCCGGCATGCCCTCGGGGGGAGTCGAACCCCCGCTGCCCAATGAATCCTGGTGGTATTAACGCTCCATTTTGTGTGGGTGATCACCATGATCAACAAGGGCTTTCTTATCCTTAAACTCAGCTTGAATACATGTCCTTCTATGGAGTGGAGGGCAATCACTTGCTAGATTTGAAGTAATTAGCCCTGCAATCCAGAACTTGAACTGAACAACCCCATTTGAAATAGCTTGGAGATCTTTTAAAAAGAAATTCAGGAGTGGGCCGTACATAATTGTCGAAGCGAGCAGCAAAGAAAAGGCTACCTATAAGTCTCGTATGCCGGCGGGGGGTCGAGCCTCGCTGCCCACTGAACATTCCGACGTAACAGTCGAGGCGGGTGATCACCATGATCAACAAAGGCTTTCTCAGCCTCATTCTGAACCTGAACAAATGCCCTTCTTTTGGGATAGGCGAATACATCTCCGGGATTAGCGTGACTCTCACCCGTGTCCATCCGAAATAATTCTGCACGCCACCAGCACAAATCGCGCTCAACAGGCACTATTCCCTCGGGGGAATTTGACCCCACTACCTACTAATTCTGAAGCTCCTCTATCTACGAAGTCGAGGTGGTTGACCACTATGATCAATGAGGCTTAGAGCGCAACCTGGATACGTGCCCATGTTTGGAGCAGTAACAAGTAAGGAATTCTACGAGCCCTGGGGAAAAACGCAGTCCAAATCCTGCATCATTCGTTTTGACCAGCAACAACGAGTTGAAAATTGGAGGAGCCAGGCTTGGAGGCAAAAATGCTCAGGATACCGCATTCATGCCCTCAGGGGGAGTCGAACCCCACTACCCATTGAACGTACGCTGTCCAGGAAATTCGAGGTAGGTGATCACCGTTATCAACGAGGGCTTATTTACCCTGGAAGTGAACCTGAGTAAGTACCGTTCTGTTGGGGTGCACGCCCCTCCCCATAATCACATTCGAAATGACTTGTAGTAGTTTCTTCGATTTCAGCAAGCGGTCATAAATCGTGGAGCCAACAGAAAAAATCCAAAGGTTCCACGATCATGCCCTTGGAGGGAGTCGAATCTCTCTACTGTATTATTAAATTCAATTCGACAGTCACGCGTCACGCGGGGGGTTGTCGATTACACTTGTCGAGTTTCTGCCTCAGATCATTCTTCCCGATATAGTAATATTTTTCGGCAGCTTCGGCAGGCCTAAGCTTTAACGCACTGAGTGTCAAGGTCGACTTTTACAGTGAGGCATTCATGCTGGACCATAGATAATGATAAAAAGAGTACATTACGCATGTATATTTATGGCTAACTAAGAATATTGCACAATTCCTTGCTTCGTGTGCACGAAGGGGACCGACCATTCGAGGCCCTGGCTCGGGGGACCCCCCGAGCGCACCTCGTTCGCGCGTTTCTACTTATCTTTACCCTAATGCTAACCGGTCGTGGCGGGATGGCACTGCTGTTAGGGCGCGCTGCGCTTGCCCTAACTCCTCGACAGCGGGCATCGGTGTCTGCAACGGCAAGCGAAATTTCAGGAGCGGCGGGGTGGGTGGGATGGAGGGCATACGGAGCGCGGCCGACGTGGCGGGCAGCGAGGGTGGTGGGAGGAAGGGAGAAAGGAATTGCGGCTGACAGCGCGTGGGTTGTTTGTCATGAGCGGAGCTTGAAAATGCGACCCGTATGCCGCGCTGCCGAAAGTAGTTACTATATCGGGTAGATTGATCTGAGGCGGAAACTCAAAAGTGGTCGATTACGAACTTTGGTTCGTTGTCACGCGTCACAGGAGGGGTTGTCGAATAGGTTCGACGTCACGCAATTCTAAAAAAAGCGTCTTTCAGCAGTGAGAAGCCATAAATAAATCTCTTGTGCATTTCCTGCATTTAAACTGGCCACATGTATTATCTTTTGTAAATTTTGGCTTCATATCAGTCAAAACTCAACAAAATCACTGGGGGAACCATACCCAAAGCAATTAATTTAAACCATTGTCTGCCTGGCTTTTTGTGCTTCCGCAAAAAGAACCAGACCACTCCATGATATTCCTGTATCAATTCGGGGCCATGTCGAATTTTTGGGGGCTGTCACGCTCCAACCTGGGCTGTGTCGAAGTGTCGAATAGGTTCCGGATGTCACGCGTCACCCCCCCTGTCGAATTGAATGAAATAATACAGTACCCGCTAAACTGGACTTCACACAACAGCATGCGTTCGAAGTGGATGATCACCACGATCAACGAGGGCTTCCTATGCTTGGAGCTGAACCTGGATGAATGCCCATGTTTAGAACAGCAACGAGGACAAGATCCTAGGATCCCAGGGAAAAACAGAACTATACCTTTTCATGCCCTCTGGGGGAGTCGAACCCCCACTACCCACTGAAATTTGGTTTAACGCGGATTGTAGGTGGGTGATCGCCATGATCAGGGAGGGTGTTCTTACCTGAAGCTGAACTTGGATGAATGCCCTTCTTTTAGGATAGGCGAATAAATCTCCGGGATTCGTATGACTCGCATCCGTGGCCATCCGGAATAATTCTGGACGTCAGTAGAAAAAATGGGACACCAGGACAGGCCCTCGAGGGGAGTCGAGCCCCCCGCTCCCCACTGAATCTTAAACACATCATTCGAGGTGGATGATCACCATGATCAACGAGGGCTTTCAGATCCTGAAGTTGAACCACCGTCTGTTGGAGTGATCTCGAGTCGTCGTCCAAGCTCGATTTCGATCCCGGATGAACTGAACGATATCTAAAATTAAGTAGAATTCGCACGTCTTCTCCTGCAGCAGAAAGAATGATTCTGAAAGCCGGCAGCGGATACAAAAAGAACGCGAGAAGAAGAATCAACATCTCGAAATAGGGACGGCTCTTGGTAGAGTGGGAGAAAAATAACGGGATTTTTCTAGCATACCCTCGGGGGGAGTCGAACCCCCGCTTCCCATCTCTGGCTGAACATCATGATCAACGAAGGCTTTCGAACCTGAAGGCGAACTCGAACAGATGGCGTCGTTTGGAGTGTGTGTCAGTCAAGTCACTCCCCTTCGGATTGGAATCTCAGCTGGAGCCGGGGTCGAAGGTCGAAAAGACGTACCAATTCCGATCCCACATAAAGTGGACTACACAAACCACATGTAAAATAAAGGATAAAAAAGAACGCAAGAAGAAAGATCAACACCTCAAAATAGGGGCTACTTTTGGTAGAGAGGGAGAAAAAAACGGCGCCTCTTCCAATTCATGCCCCCGGAGGGAGTCGAACCCCCGCTCCCCACTGAACCTCATGAGAACTGTTCATTCGAGGTGGGTGATCACCATGATCAACAAGGGATTATTTACCCTCAAGCTTAAATGACCTTCTTTTGGGTGGATGGGTTGGAGATTCAGCTGGAGGTCGGCCGTAAATAAGTACTTGTGGAAGGAGCAGGGAAAAGGAAGAAAGAAAGAGGGCAAGAGAGAAAAAAAGTGTACACCGCATATCCAACCAAACATGCCCTCGGGGGGAGGCGAACCCCGCTATCCATTGAACCGCTGTCGAGACTTAATTTACAGGGGTGATCGCTACGACCAACGAGGGCGTTCTCCCCCTGAAGTTGAACTTGCATAAATGCGCTTCTTTTGAAGCCGGTGTGAATCACATTTATCACATCCGAACCCAAAATTAACGGAATGATCACATTTGAAATGCCTTGTAGTTTTTCGATTTCAGCATGAGGTCATAAATGATTCTTGAAGGTAGCACCAAACCGCTCACACGTATGCCCCCGGGGGAAGTCGAACCCCTACTGGACACTGAACCTCCTTCAGTACTTGAAGCTTGAAGACCCAATTCGAGGTGGTTGATCACCATGATCAACAAGGGCTTTTTTAACCTGAAGCTGAACATGAATAAAGGCACTTCTTTTAAGCTGGCGAATTGTCTCCATGAAGTATGAGGGAGAATGATTTAGACCTTAAAACGTCAATCCTGATTACCCACTGATTTTTTAGTGGGTGACATTCCCGCTCGCGCAGCTGGAAATCAGATGGATTGGGGTATGGCATTCGTCCCCAAGTCACAACTCGGAAGAAGGTCGGACAGCCAAGATTTTTTAGCCGAATCTAGTAGTTCTTTAAGGTGAGGCTGTGTTGCCTCTGCCGAATCGGCACGCTTCGAAAATGTCACGCCGTGACGCTTTCAAACTCGCACCACCATATCGATTCTGACGAGATTCCGACGCCCAAGTCGTGCTCTGATTGAACATTCCCTGCTCAAATTTCAACCCATGCAGTCATTATCCCCGGTGCCAGCCTTCCCTCCCGAGTTGGAACGACAGATCTCTGAAATCGCCGCTCTCTTGCGGCCGGTAGGAATCCCGAAGCTCATGTTGGTCGCATGGCGCGTAAAAGAGTGGTGCGTAAGACTCATACATTCCGGATGGATAAACTCATCTCCATATTGGTAGGGTTGAACCGCTTCTATACCGCATAATCGCGCTCGAATGGCCTGATCGGTTGCCCATGCTTCCGGCCATCACTAGCGAATTTCTATCGTCCGCTATGAAATCGAGACCATCCTTCTTCCAGCCCGCGATTCGCCATTTAATGATGACGCGTGTTAATACCACCACCTTCGAATCTGTCTTATCTGTCTGCACTGGTGTCGACAATCTATGGACCAACTACGATCTCACCGAGTGGAGATTGTTGATCGAGCCCTTGCGTCTCAAGCATCTCTATGCCCAAGTGTTACCCATCCTCCGCACTCTTACCCCCCTTCATCCCTTCTTTTCTCAAATAACGCATCTCGAGCTAATGGATGCCCTGGACGTCCTGGACGCCCGGGACTTGGAGACTTGGTCAGAGCTGTATCTCATCCCGCAGCTCACCCATCTGTCATTCAATTTCGGCGTCTTCCTTCCTCTTTGTAGCGAGCTGTTAGAGACGTGCAAGTCCCTAGCCGTTCTTGTCTTTCTCGGGTCACTACCAGATCCCTCGTCTGTAACGGAACTCTCCCGTGATTTCCGGTTCGTCGCAATGTACTGTGAGTATTACCACCTAGACTGGCAAATGGGAGCATACGCGGGGGTGGACTACTGGAGCCGTGCAGAAAGTTTTATTGCGAAGCGTCGCTCTGGAGAAATAGATGGTGCGTATTAGTTCAACATCGCGCGCATGAGCTGACGGAACTCGCTTTCAGCACTGCAATACGAGATCCTTGTTGACGAAAGCAAGAATCTCGCATAGCGTTCAAGACTTTGTGGCATCCCACATTCTATACCCGTGATGGAACTCCAATACCTGTGGGGTACATCTCGCGTTTAATACGACTGTTGCGTTAATTCTACGATGTTGTTGCACCCATTGTCGTTTCACGAGAAGACTGTAGTCGATCAATCCAACTCAAGTTCATTACCCATATAGTGAGTATTTTTTTTAGCCATTCCCGTAGTAAATCAGGCTTTCAGCTCGGCTCTCTTTGTTTTTCTCACCTGCGACTCTTTATCTCCGGCCCAAGAATGTCCTCCCCGCACGATTCACTTAATCCGCCTCGCCGCTCACTCCCTTCGAAATGAGCCCACAAGGATGCGAACAAGGGCAAATCGGCACATCGCCTACGACTCGGGCAACAGACCACAACACAAAGAACGGCACCGTTTGCCGAATACTTGGCCGTTTCACACGAAGTAAAAGTGAAACCAAGGTAAAGACAGAATTCATTTTTACACTCGACAACTTCATTGATTACCCATTTTACGCGGCACTGCTCTCCGATAGCATCGTCAGGACGCTCACCCATATTCTCTGAAGGCCGATTTAATAGCCCCAAAATTCCGTGGATCCTCTTGAATAATTTAAACACGCAGTTTAAGCAACCTCGAGCTTACCGGCTGGTCCGGGAAGCGATTCAAGTGGGCCTCCTCCGTGCCATCATTGCGCTGGCTAACCGCCCCGATTGTGGTGAAGCAGTTGATCTGACTGTGGACGCACTTCTCTCGTCCAGTCTACTTCTCGGTCCTATCCTGCCTTGATCCGGCTTTCCGCGAGGTCAAGGATCTTCAGACCACCCGGGCCTTCACGCAGTCTGCTGTTTTCGCCAAATGGACTCGCTTCTGGGACTTGGCACAGGAACGGATAACGCTCATACAGTATTACGAATCAGACGCCTATGTATCCCTCAAGGCTTGTGACAGTGTACGCCTCTGTCCATTTTTCCATAATTGTCACACCAACACCTTCAATAGTGCGACAATATTTATCAGAACCGCGATCTCGTGCGCTGCTCATTTTGCAAATGGCAACATTACTGCTCCAAGCAATGTCAGACAGTCGATTGGCAGAGTGGTCATCGGCAGGCCTGTCATCGTATCAATATGGTGAACCGGGATGAGATAAACAATCTGCATCTGCCGTCCTCGTGCTGATGAAGTGACCGAATCCCCAGATGAACCAGAAAATCTCAGCGCCAGGGATCGATCATTTCTCCGTGCTCTCCTCGACATCAATTACAAACGAATTCGAATCCACGTACTCCAAAGGGAGCTCGAGTTTATAGACGAATTTCCGACGGAAATACTTTGCATTGTGTTTGACTACACACCTGGTCAGATGCAGTTTCACTTTATACCGGTCAGCCAGCTGGGTCCCGAGTGGGAGGACGATGTGGCCCGCGCAGCGCGGAGTGGCGAGCGCATACAGGTGCATCTGGCGTACATATACAACGGCAGGAGCACATGCACTCGTTTATTTCCGATGAATTCCAGCAGCACGGCGCTGGCGGACGGACTGAAGAACCTGAAAGCCCGACTGGACGAGGGCGTGGGCGGTTCTTCCCCCATATATGCGCGAATTCGGGACAGGATATCTGCACTCGTGGGTGCGACTGAGCAGCGGGTAGTACAGAGTCACTGAACACGTCTGTATGGTCGCCTCTTTCCCGCACTCCGGTTCTTTAGCTTCTACCGTGGTGAGGTAAGTTCAGCCATTTGACGCACATTCCAGGTTTTTCTGACCTTTCCACGACCCAGGAAGTGGAAAATCCACACAAGTTGTCGCCGTGAATCTAGCGCTCAGTGGTGCTATTATAATTTAACCCATCCCGCCCGGTTCCAATTCATACAATTTCGCTTATTGTTCGGATGTTTGTTGGCCGCATGGTTTCCGTCCGATACAGACCGGTTTAAACAATTTAGGGAAGGTGATGCAAAGACGTATGTATGGCACTGACTCCTTCCATTCGGACAGTTCTTCGGCGCCAGGGTGAGTGTCCTCCGATAGATGAGAATAGGTTGGTCACATGCACACCCTGTGATACGGTATACTCCGAGCCTGATATATGTACCAGGCTTCACTCTCCGTGTTCGAAAGCATTCACTACTTGCATAGGCTACTAACTTAATTTCCTTAGGACATAAACCAAACCGCACGGATTGAACATGCAGTACCTCTTCGCAAGCGGGCGACTTCTGATTTCATCGCAAGTCCACCCCCACGACCGATTTATGTCCGCAAGCAGAAGAGCGCTATTAATTGCCGTGCCGGAGTCAAAGTGCTCGTTCAGTACTCCGCTAAGCGTTGCCATTCTATCTTGAGCATGAGATAATGCCAGAAGTCATGTAACATGTAAACCTCCGAGGGGTTGTGAAGGTGATATGGGTTACAGATACTGAGTAACTATTTTCAGCGCCGATTTCCCACAACGGCTTCTTTTCTCGTAAGATAAGACGCTCATAAGGCGGAACGGAGCGACCTTGAATCATCCTTCCTGCCCATGTCCTTGTCTGTATTTCCGTTGGCTCTTTTCGCTGCTGGGGCTGCATTCATATACTTGGTAACTCGTCAATGGTACAGACACGCCTCTGCACTTCCTCCTGGTCCTCCGAGGGACCCAGTTCTAGGACACTTACGCCAAATGCCATCGGAGAAAGCACCTCTCGTGTTCCATGAGTGGGCTAAAACCTACGGTTCGTGCCGTTCCCATCAGGATCCCGCTCATGGCTCATTTCATCACAGGCGATGTGATGTGTCTCAAACTACCGGGACAGACTATAATCATCCTGGACTCTCTCCAGGCCGCAGAGGATTTATTTGAGAAGAGAAGTTCGATCTACAGCGACCGCCCTAGGTTTCATTTGTATGAATTGTGCGTTCTCGAGAGTTCCATTGGTGTGAATGAAACTGAGTATGTACATTCTCAGATTCGGCTGGACACCGTCCCTTACGATGATGCAATACGGGAAGCAACTTACAAACCTCCGTCAAATGCATCAGTCATATTTGAGTCGTCAGAAGTGTATTGACTACAAGCCAATGCAGATTCAGGAGGCACGAAGACTGGTGAAAAATCTGCTGACCTCAGATCCAGGGATGTATGAGAGTTTCTTGAGCAGGTACCGAACCTCCAATAAGTAATGGTTTTGCCATCTGCGGCTAACATGGTCCAGATTCGCCACAGGGATAATCGCTCAAATCGTTGCGGGCCACAAAATCGAATCGGACGACGACCATTATCTGCACATTTCGAAAATGGTGCTGGAATCACTGACGCGCGCAGGGACAACACCGGGAGGGACCGCTATTGATTTTTTCCCTTTCTGTGCGTACTCTGAATGCAGATATGGGTCATTATGACGGACCCTCCCCAGTGCAACACTTTCCACCATGGTTTCCTGGGACGTACTACGTCAAAGTTGCTGATGAATGGAGACCTGCAGTCAGGGAGTTATATGAGTTTCCTCTCCAGACGGTGAAGAAGCAAAAGGTATTTTACTACACTTACCATTTCCGATATCAGAATGACATCCGTCCCAGGAAGCTGGCGTCGCCCGACCATCTTTCATTCTCACCCAACTGGACACCATGGAAGGTTGGCAATCTGTGACCGAAGAAGACGAGGACAATCTCATGGGGGCTGCAACCTCGATGTTCGCTGCAGGGGAGTCAACGGTAGGGGCCCCTTGTCTTTAGTATCTACCCATATGGGTCATTAACGATGGTCCCCAGACATGGAGCGCTCTATCGGTCTTCATCTTAGCCATGGTTCTGCATCCCGACTGCCAAGCGAAGCGCAAAAGGAAATTGATTCCGTCGTCGGTACCTCGCGCTTGCCAGAGTTTTCGGATCGCGAAAACCTGCCATACGTTGAGTGTATATACCAAGAAATATTCAGGTGAGTGTAAAATACGGTGCTCGAACCCAACAAACACATATACAGATGGATCCCCGGAGTTCCTCTCGGTACAGTGATTGTAATGAACATTGGATGCCATTGATTTGTCTTAGGTGTACCGCATCGTTGCATGGAAGACGACACCTATCGCGGTATGTTCATCCCTGCAGGCTCTATTGTCTTCAGCAATATCAGGTGTGGTGAATCATTCATTAAAACAGCTTGCTCTTAATCGCCATTTGTGCTTTCGAAACAGAGGAATGACACTCGACGAGAATATCTACTCAAATCCGACCAACTTCTCCCCAGAACGCTACCTTCCAAAGCCAGTTGGTAATGCTGAGCCACACTTCTCCGGAAAATTCGGATTCGGTCGCAGGTACATTATGCACGCCTTTCCATAATTATACTCACGATGCACAGAATTTGCACGGGGCAATACCTCGCTGAAAATAGTGTCTGGATTGTCATCGCAACTCTGCTGGCATCCTGTACAATCGCCAACGCATTCGATCAGAACGGAAATATAATTATCCCAGAAGTTGTGGTGAGCTATGGACTTGGGAGGTACGCACTGTATCCCGTATCAGAGTCTGCCGATTTCACCCCTCCCCCCAGCCATCCAGAGGACTACCAGTGTACGATAAAACCGCGTACTCCCCGAGCCGAAGGATTAGTTACGGAGGCACTGGCCTTTGGGAATTAGTGCTTTACTCAGTTCCCATGTGTCTCGTATTCGCAAACTAGGACGAAGGAAATGCTCTTTTATTCAGCTTTTTTTTCGGCTTTTAAAAAATATGTACATATCCCATGCCAGTTTTTTCACCGATGAATATCATGGACTTCAAAGCAAGAACCATAAATCGTTGGTAGATATACGACCGTCGACGAGTTTTGCGGTCGTTCTGCGATGGATGGTTTGGTTCTCAGCAAAATCCAAATTTCAACGGTTGCCGACTCAGAACTGAAAAATCCAGCACCCATACCTATGGAGGTTGAATTACCGCAGCAAATCGTTTACCGGACCAGTCAGGTCAACGTGAGGCTGTGTTGACGTCACCGTCTGTCACCAGTCACTCCATCAATCTTCCCTTGAATATCCTACCAGTGCAACCGTCAACGGAATCTAACACGGAAGTTACGAAACTGAACATTAATCAATTCAAAAGGCCCTCCGGGCACCCCTGGCACCTCCACCTGTACCTGTACCTGTACCTGTCTCGTACACCGAACCTGTACCCCGACCACTGTACTGTATCAGCAGCATCGCATTTACCTCACACACATCTACGCAGTGCACAAAAGGGAACTTATGTGAAATAAAATAAGCGCAGAACTCGGGGATTCAGAAGGTGCTCACCTGGCATTCATTGGCAGGAGCTCAAGGATATGTGTTTGTAAGGGGAGCATGAACTCGGGGCATGTCTTCCTCCTCGACTTCCTCCATTGAGACGGTGCCGAGTGGGAGTTGAGTACATTGGCAAGTTGTGTAGTCCTGCAGGGCCATGATGAGAAGGAGTAGGAAGGAAGGAATGATGAATTGTAACGCCATTGCAATCGTTGGCAATGGGAATTTTAAATTTGAGACGCATGGACATGGATATCATATCAAACACATGGCTGTCATATCAAAGATATGTGGTGTTTCATGAATTTGAGGGGACATCCCTAGTCGCTGACCTTATACAGAAATATTGGGGGTAGTGTGACTCTCAGGCAACCGCTTGATTACACTAAATAGGGGAGCTCAAAGTAGAACGCGCAGGACGCTTATGCAGACGCTTATGCGCAGGACGCTTACCGTCAGGTGATTTTTTAGTGTCACATCGACGATAAGCGTCCTGTGCATAAGCGCATAAGCACATAAGCGACTTGCGCTCTTTTACTTTGAGCTCCCCTATTGGTCACCCAGAGGCAGCCCCCGTGTTTGCAAAATCCAGTACTCTGTTTGATTGTAATGGGATGCTTGAAGATCAAGTGCTCATGGCTCGGAACAATCTGCTGTTCGTTTTGTGAGAAAATAGGTCCTTATGCAGTACTCTGAAAGGATTCAATGTGAATTTATTCGGATTTATTCATGGCCCCCCCCCATGTTTTAAAAATCATTCGAACGGAAGGCTCTGATCAGAAGGAATGATGGATTGTGACGCCATTGTGATCATTGGCAATGGAAATTTTAAACTCGAGACGCATGGATATTAATTAGGCCTGTGGATATCATATCAAACACATGGCCATCATATCAAAGATATATGGTGTTTCATGAATTTGAGGGACGAGCCAGCGCTACCCTGATAGTTATTGAGAGACGAATTCTGACCATATTAATAACGCTCGAGTTAGTGAGAAACGAATATACGGGAAGAAGTTCAATAGGTTTATTCCTGGTACATTACATGTACAAAGGCGCTGGGTCCCAGAGTGAAATGGGGAGTGGTGCCTGAATCTGCCGATAATCACATGATGTGATAAACTGAAGGGGAGCGAGGCAGGTTTGAGTTAAAGGTTTTGGGTGATGGGTCGCGGGATATGCCGAAAGAGCGTCACATGATGCGATAAACTGAAGGGCGACGAGGTAGGTCTGAGTTAAGGGTTTTTGGGTGATGGGTCTCGGGATATGCCGACGGGGTGGGAAAAGTCACATGGTGTCATGATCTGAAGGGGACCGAGGCAGGTTTGAGTTACAGAAAGTAGACCTGGAACCTAAGACGGTACCAGGAATTTGATGTGAAAAGATACTATCGATCGCCCACATATGCACAATTTCATCATATCTCGCTCAATTGAGGCACAATCGCTCCCAAAAAAATGCAGGCAACATCTCTATGATTTCATTTGAACTGCTGCATCACAAAAGAAATATATTTGAGCTCTGCGGTGGCGCATAAAAAAATCGAAAGTATGAAAATTGATCAAAATACTAACAAAACTGATTCATTGCCATTATCTTCAGAGGTATGCAAGATACAGAGCATGCATCTTGATATCTTTCGGAGCCTTGGCCCATTTTTCCCAGGTTCAATTAGTCTACAGCAGTCTCTGCGCTCAAAACTCTGGCGTGGGAAATTGTGCAGATGTGTGTCAGAACATGGTAAAAATGCATCCTCCGGCGGCATCATCTCTGGTGCTCTGTACCCTGCGCGAAAAACCTGAAATTATTCATGGTCATAGAAAATATGTACAGGATTAGTTCTAGCATAATTCCGGAGCATCCCGGGTCTGTGTGAAATTGTGCGACGCCCATCAAAAAGAAGTTGCATATGTGGCGATCGATAGTACGGGATGAGTCACTGGAATAGTGTAAGCGAGCCGAGTGCCACGTGCCATCGTGCCCTCTGACTTTGCGAGAATAGCAGCAGATGCATCAAGCCGACCCAACACGTCTCGCCGGCCACAGAAGCCACCTTTGACTTATCAGATAAGCGATGCCTGGACTGCAGTGGATATGCCGATCGAACACGCCTGTGCCTTGCCGACTCATACTTAGCCAACGCATGGCATGCTTCCGACTCCACCTCGTACATGTCTACCACCGACTCCGTTCGCCAGACAGCCAAGCAGAAACGCGGGTTCTTCTCCCGCAAGCCCAAGGACGAGACCGATGCCGACTCGCACTCGAAACCGACCGAGGATGCACTGGTCAAACCCGTCGAGGATCCCACTCCTTCCGTTTCCTTCACGCAGTTGTTCAGATTTTCCACAAAGTTTGAATTGATGCTCGATGCTATCGGATTGGTCGCTGGCGCCGCCTCCGGAGCTGCTCAGGTCGGTCAACAATAATTTGCACCCCGCACAACCTTTTATCTTCCTCGCAGCCACTCATGACCATCCTCTTCGGCCACCTCGTAGACCAGTTTGTCCAGCTCCAGACTCTTGTGAACCGGATAGACGGTAGCGATCCAACCGCCTCGGCCAATGCTTCCGCAATGTTTCCTACGGTGGCTAAAAATTTCAAGCACGAGGCTAGCCTTCTTGCAACCTATATCGTCATCATCGGTATGTCGAGTTCTCTCATACGATGCAGCGTTCTCATTTCAATTAGGCTGCGGCATGTTCCTTTCCACCTACACATACATGTACGCGGACCCTGCAGCCTATTTCAAGTATTAACTATTGTTTTCGCGTTCCGCAGGTACATCTTCATCTACACGGCCGAAGTGAACGCAAAACGCATTCGGGAGCGTTACTTCAAGGTACAGCCGCTGTTAGATTATCTATTTATTTTCGTTAACTCATTTCACCCAGGCTGTTTTGCGCCAGGATGTCCAGTTCTTCGATAAAGTTGGAGCCGGCGAGATCGCTACGCGGATTCAAACGGACACTGGTGAGTAGCCCAGTTGAATGATCACGGCCTCCATTCACACGTAATTCCAGATCTGGTGCAGCAAGGCATGTCAGAGAAAGTGCCCTTGCTCGTCAGCCTCGCGTCCAGCTTTTTGACGGGTTTCATTGTTGCGTTTGTCCGATCCTGGCGACTTGCCCTGGCCATGTGCGCGATCTTTCCCTGCATCGCAATAGTCGGAACAATCACGAACAAGTTCATGACACGCTACATGGAGTAAGCGGGCCAGGTTCACTTCCGGGGTTTTGTTGTCTTAAGTTCGATTGTAGAATCACTCTCAAGAGCGTCGCCGAAAGCGGGAGCCTCGCCGAAGAGGTCATCTCCACCGTCCGGACGGCACAGGCTTTCGGCACACAGAAAATCCTGTCGACTCTGTATGATCGGTGAGGTCCTTGTCCCTGAGAATCATCGATGTGTCGCTCATAAAGTGAATGCAGTCGCACCGGCCCGTCGCACGAGGCCGACCTGAAGGGTGCCACTTTGCATGGCGCAACATTGCCCATCTTCTTCTTCACTATATATAATTCTTACGCGCTAGGTAGGCGCCCTATTTCGCCCCATGCACCGTTCACTCATTTTTCGCAGCTTTTAGCTTCGGTACCACGCTCATTGATTCCGGCCATACGACTCCTGGCGCAGTCGTCAACGTTTTCATGGCCATTCTAATCGGATCTTTTTCATTGGCGACGCTTGGCCCCAACATGGAAGGTGAGCACCTTTGCGCTGAACGCGGTCGCACGCACTGACCGTCCATAACAGATATCAACCACGGCTGTGGCGCCGCGGCCAAGCTGTTCGCTACCATTGACCGTGTGCCTACAATCGATTCTGCCGACGAGGGTGGTCTCAAGCCAGACAACGTCGAGGGAGAGATCGTCCTCGACGGTGTTTTCTTCAGCTACCCGTCGCGGCCCACTGTTCCTGTCGTAAAGGGGCTGTCGCTCAAGTTCCCTGCAGGCAAGACAGCCGCCCTCGTCGGCGCCTCGGGCTCCGGGAAATCGACCATAGTTTCTCTAGTCGAGCGCTTTTACGATCCGACGAGCGGCGTCGTCACCCTCGACGGAGTGAACGTCAGGGACCTGAACCTCAAATGGCTGCGCTCGCAGATCGGGCTGGTGTCCCAGGAGCCCACGTTGTTCGCCACAACCATCAAGGGGAACGTCGCCCACGGTTTGATCAACACGAAATACGAGCACGCCTCGGAAGAGGAGAAGTTTGCGCTCATCAAGGAGGCATGTGTGAAGGCAAACGCCGATGGATTCATCTCAAGCCTCCCGAACGGATACGATACAGTGTGTAGCGACCTGTCTGTCCATGATTTTTCTGACCTCGTTTTAGATGGTTGGGGAGCGGGGGTTTCTGTTGTCCGGCGGACAAAAACGTCAGTAACGTTTCTATAGTGATGAGCGATGTGCGATGTTGAACCCTCACAGAGCGAGTCGCAATCGCGCGCGCAATTGTCTCTGATCCCCGTATACTTCTCCTTGATGAAGCTACCAGTGCGCTCGATACTCAGGTATGTTTCTGAAATTCAAACCACTGAGAATATTCAAGTTGATGTTGGTCAAGTCTGAGGGAGTCGTCCAAGACGCTCTGTGAGTTGATGTTCCTCTTTGTGTAGCCCATCACTCACACCACCCGCGGCATTCAGGGACAAGGCCTCGCACGGACGCACTACCATTACGATAGGTGGGGTTTCTCGTTCATCACTCTTAAAAAATTGCTCACCCACCATACTCGTCACCATAGCTCACCGTCTTTCTACGATCAAAGATGCGGACATGATTTTTGTCATGAGCGAGGGCCTCGTTCTGGAGCAGGGCACGCATAACGAGCTCCTCAATGACGAGAACGGCGCGTACACCCAGCTTGTGCAGGCGCAGAAACTGCGCGAGCAGGAGGACGGCGATTCCGAGGCTCCGGCCCAAGGAACTTCCGACCCGGAGAAGGCCGTGCGCGAGGAAATCCTCCTGGACCGCAAGAACACCGGACAGCCATTGCTGGGGAGCGAGCTCAATGAGAAGCGGCTGCAAGCGCACAAGACCGAAGACCACGGCGGGTACGGCCTATTTTATCTGTTCAAACGTGTCGGGCAGCTGCACCGCGCTGGGTGGAGGAGATATTACGTTGGCTCGATCTTCGCTGTGCTGACTGGTTGCGTTTACCCTGCGCTCGGCATTGTTTATGGTGCGTTTCCAGTCGCGCGTGGTCCTCCGTACTTCTCATACTCCCAATTTAGCTGAGGGAATTAATGGCTTTTCGCGTCAGGGCCACGCGCGCCGCGTCGCTGGTGATCGGAACGCCCTCTGGTGCGGCATTTTATCGCTGTCTAATGCCACTATATATTTATTCGCTCTTTCAGGTTCTTCATCATCGCCATCGTCTCGGGGGCGTCCGTCGGACTCCAGAACTACCTTTTCGCATCCGCGGCCGCGACGTTGACGATGAAAGTGAGATCTCTCACCTTCAAAGCCATCCTGCGCCAAGATAGTACGTTCTCTCAGCTTTTCGCCGCGGCTATTCTAATGATTCACAGTCAAGTTTTTTGACAAGGACGAAAACAGTGCTGGCGGGTTGACGTCTACGCTCAGTGATAACCCGCAAAAGGTCAACGACTTGGCCGGTGTGACGCTCGGCGTGTAAGTTTCTGTTGACACGACATTGGCTTCCATTCTTGATGTCCTTTATCCAGCATCGTCCAGAGTTGCGCTACTCTCGTTGTTGGCTCTATTATTGGATTGGCGTTCATCTGGAAGATCGGTCTTGTTGGAATCGGTGCGCAATTTTCAACCCAAAATACCAGGAGCCCCGTTTATTTATGTACGCAGCCTGCACTCCTTTCATTATATCCGCTGGCTACATCCATCTCGTAAGCATCCATCTTGACGTTCTGCAGACAAGTTTTCGAGCCGCCCCTAGCGCATTGTCGTCCTCAAGCACCAGAAGAACAAGAAGGAGCATGAGACCTCTGCACAGCTTGCTTGCGAGGCTGCCGCGGCCATTCGCACCGTTGCTTCGTTGACGCGTGAAGATGACTGTTGCGATCTGTACAGCAAGAGCTTGGAGGAGTCTTTGCGCCGATCGAATCGAAGCGCGATCTGGAGCAACCTCCTGTATGCCCTATCCCAGAGTATGGTTTTTTTTACAATCGCGCTCGTGTTCTGGTGGGGTGCCACCCTTGTATCCAAACGGGAATGCACCCTCTTCCAGGTCAATCACACAGCTTGCACAGCGGTCAGGCTTATTGACTACCTCTTCTTTTCACCCAGTTCTTTGTCGGACTCATGTCCACGACGTTTGCTGCGCTGCAGGCCGGAAATGTGTTCGGGTACGAGTGCATTGATTATCACATTCATCATATCTCACGCTGTATCCAGCTTCATCCCGGACATGTCTTCCGCAAAGGGCGCCGCGGAGGATATTATCACACTCCTTGACTCGGTCCCGGAAATCGACGCGGAATCTGTGGCCGGAAAGCACATTGACAACAAGACCACCCAGGGACATATTCGTCTTGAAGGCATTCATTTCCAGTACCCTACCCGTCCCGGTGTCCACGTCCTCCGTGGCCTGTCCATCCAAGTGGAACCTGGAATGTACATCGCGCTGGTCGGAGCGAGCGGTTCTGGCAAGAGCACTGTGTGAGTGGGCGCAATTATCTAATTTCCACGTTGTTCATAGTCCATCAGCATCCAATTAATCGAACGCTTCTATAACCCACTGGCAGGAGAGATCTACGTACGTTCATTTGATTTTTGCCACGCCTCAAGACTGAGCTCCATCGCCTTAGCTTGACGGCGAGCTTATCACGGACCTGAACTTGCAAGAGTACCGAAAACAGATCGCACTTGTTTCACAAGAGCCTACGCTTTATGCCGGGACCATTCGGTTCAACGTCCTCCTGGGCACCATCAAGCCTACTGAAGAGGTGACGCAAGAGGAGCTCGAGGACGCCTGCCGCCAAGCCAACATTCTGGAATTCGTTCAGTCTTTGCCCGAGTATGTTGATTTGCCACTGCCGTCTCCGTGTACTGATTTGGTTTTACAGCGGCTTTGATACTGAGGTCGGTGGTAAAGGCTCCCAGCTTTCCGGAGGACAGAAACGTAGGCCTTCTATTCCTTGTGACGCCACATTCGCTGATTGTTTCTAACAGAACGTATTGCTATTGCGCGGGCTCTGCTACGCAATCCTAAGGTTCTGTTGTTGGACGAGGTGTGTTACTCCGTCTTTGTAGAATTCGCTTGCTATAACTCTGGACAGGCAACATCCGCGCTTGACTCCAACTCGGAGAAGGTGGTTCAGGAGGCACTTGACCAGGCGGCCCGAGGTCGCACCACGATTTCGATAGCTCATAGGTTGTCCACCATCCAAAACGCGGACCGGATGTAAGTCGCTCGTCGCTGGCAAAGTATATACCCCCGACTGACGCTTGATGTTTGTAGCTACTTTATTAAAGAAGGCCGCGTTAGCGAATCTGGGACGCACGACCAATTGTTGTCTCGGCGTAGAGACTATTATCAGTTTGTGCAGTTGCAGGCTCTGAGTAAACGGGAATAGACTTTGAGTACATATGAAGTACATACTGTTTCCGGCAATAAATTATATTGCACCGCTCACCGCGTGCTAAGTTTTAGCGGAATCGAGGAGGAGGCCGGAGGAAGAGATCGAATCACGCTGCTGTTGTCTTGCAGCAGCAGCTTAGGGCCTGACTTGGATGCCGTCATCCATGGATGGATGTGGATGGATGTCACGTGTATGGATGTGGATGGATGATGGAATTTTTATTTCTTGCGAAGAGCGAGCGATTTGGGCAAGCTACCTTGGTAGTCTCAGTTGGTGAAATCATTAACAATTATTGCATTTGCAGCCCAAAAATTGGTGGTATGGTTGCAATTCAGCTATGCGGCTGGCGTGGGAACGGATATCCATAATCCAATGGATGCCATCAATGGATGAATAGATCGTCCAAGTCAGGCCCTGGGGACTCCGACTCCGACTCCGACTCCGACTCTTGCTACCTGTGCCGAATCGGCACGCTTATCACACTGTGACACTTCACACTCTCACTCAGTGCCACCACCTCAATCCTGACGTGGGCAAGTCGTGCTCCATGATTCCATGGTTAACGTTGAAGATCTTGGAGCCAGAATCTCCGGTGCAAGTCCTCCCTACTGAGCTGGAAAGACATATCTTTGAAGTCTGCGCTCTCTTGCGACCGGTAGGAATCCCAAAGCTCATGTTGGTCGCATGGCGCGTCAAGGAGTGGTGCGTGAATCACATTCATTCCCTCAGATGCATAAAATCACCTTCAAGTTGCCAGGGTTGAACCTCTTCTATATCGCACAATCACAGTCGAGGTCGGCGACGCGGGTATGATTGCTGCGCTTCCCGCCTTGACGCGCGGTTATCTGTCGTCCATCTTGAAATCCAAACCGTCATTTTTCTTCCAACGCTCGGTTCGCCATTTGTTGCTATCCCTATGGACAGAGACACCACCTACAAAGATCTGTTCCCTGTTTGCACGGGTCCCGAAAATTTGTGGACGTGGACAAGGGAAGATCTCACCGAATTGGCACTGTTAATCACCCATTTACGCTTGAAGCATCTTTATGGTTATATGGCGCCACTCATCCGCACTCTTGCGCCTACCCATCCTTGTTTTTCTCAAATCACGCATCTCGAGCTAATGGATCTTCGGGTCGAATCGGAGAGTTGGTCGGGCCTGTCTCTTATTCCGCAACTTACTCATCTCTCGTTCAACGACGACGCCTTCCTTTCTATTTGTCGCGAGCTGTTAGCGACATGCAAGTCGTTGATCGTTCTTGTCTTCCTCGGGTCAGGGATAAATCCCTCCCATACAATAAGGCTCTCGAAGGATTTCCGGTTCGTCGCGTTGCGATGCGTTTATTTTCAGCTGGACTGGCAAATGGGAGCGTATACGGGGGAAGATTACTGGAGCTGTGCAGAAAGTTTCATTGCGACGCGTCGCTCTGGAGAAATAGAGGGTATGTGTGCCACTTTAGCAATGGTACAATAACGAAACTCGACATTCAGCCCTGCAATACCGGATCCTGGATGACCAAAGCGCAAATGTCACATACGTAATATCTTTAGTGAATTTCGTACCATATAGGAAATTTACCTAGAGGAATAAATAATCTTGATAGGATGAGCGAGACAGGGATCGTGAGTGTGATGGGACAGATAATTAACGTGCTTTCATCTCGGGGCATAGTAAACGATTGTGAAATTTGAGGTCCCGGCGGCATAGCCGGTGGTGAGGCCTGCTAGCGCAATTTCCGGCTGGCGAGGTGAGCCCTCACCTGTGGGCACAACTACTCGCGACATTTCAACCGGAATGCCAAGGGGATCGCGATGAATGGTTTGGTTCTTACATGCATTCTTGCAGGAACCTTTATCCTTGTCGTAGGACGTCGCTATGGGTTCCATCCACGACTGTCGTCGGGTTCGTGGTCGCGGACTTTATATCTCGTCTAAAAACCCTCAATTCTGAAACTAAGTCTGGTGCTTACATATGGCACATATAGCGTGCAAAAATTATTAGTTTACAACTTTCGATGCAAACAGGAAATCAGCTTACAACTTGGCACTGAACGATCAGGTAAATGCCATCTTTCGCAGAGTGGACATCATTGCACAGAGACATCCCTGGCTACAATTGATTGTTGTTCACATCTGAGGGTAGCATTTCTCAGGATTTCGTCTTGGTAAAATTCGTCAAGATTGATGGGAATGATCAGAACATTGATTTTGATCCCCTGCCGAAATCCATAAAGGGAAGTTGGTCCATTTTCTGACAATCTGACACCTGGAGCACCTAGAATCCATTCCAAACAATGTAAAACAGTTATTTGAGCAAGGAGACTGACCTCAGAGGAGAATCTCTGCCTTTAAATGATGCAGAGGGTAGGTGCGAAAGCATAGCCCTGGGTAGAGCCATTTCTGTGCATGTCATGCCTGCTTGTGGAGGTATTGTTATAAAATAACATAATTCTGTCCTCGAAACTCGGAAAGATTCATCCGAAGGGGCTCAGCACTTCTGTAAATTCACGAGAGCAAGATTATTGGTTTGCCGCCAGATGTCGGGAGTTGAACTGATGTGATCAATACCGGCGATCAATTGCTACGATGTGAGCGATTATCGAGATGTAACCCGCAAGCAGATGTCAGCTGCGTGAAAGTTGTCAGCTTTAATTTTGATGTTGTGACCCAGTGCAAAAAATTGAAATGCGACCTGTCTTGGAAAACCCTGTAAAATCTGCTCAATTTTTGCACTATATATCGCCCATACTTACAACATACGCTGTTGTGCTCTTCTCGCTCGCCGGGTCGCTGACAACAGGAGTTTTGGACGGCGTTGACCGTACTCATGTGTGTTTTTTTGGTGGCACATCATCCATGGTGCAAAATGATACCCCATCGCGGGAGTGACAGGGCGTACGCTTTTTCTTCGGCCTAATATACCGATCCGAGTGCCTCACTGGTAAGCTTGAGACCCTTACATTTTGCGTGTGTCCATGTACAGTCTTCCACAGCGTGAATTGGCGCTCTACCGATATTTACTTCCTCGCGTTCCTCAATACCCAACGTTTTTCTAAAATCCTCGTCGCGTTCATACTGGGCTGGAATCTTGCAGACGTTTGGGGACAGCCGGTGGGATACCATCCGTTTTGGAGCCGGCTGGGGGAATCCGGAATCCTCGACGAAGTTGGCTGGGCGTTCCGATCCTTGGTTCTATAGGCGAGGTGTTCAGTTTATTGACCAAGCGCTCGAGACTGATACCGATGCAGTTGACACCGCGATTGAAATCGTATTAACTCAGTCTTAAATTTACAATAACCGTGTGTACTCACGTTTTTGCAAGTGACCGCTGTCCAGTTGGGTGCTGATATCTGGAGCGATGTGGAAATATGCCGCGCTAATAAATTTTCGTTGTTGGATTTCGATCGCTTGAGAGCCCCCGCTGTTTATGCGTCTATAACCGTTGCGGGAGATGCTACTATTGTCAGGTCTGGCTCGCACGGAGAGCCTTGGCCGACTCAATCATCGTTTGCGGCATGTTCTAGGCGAGGCAACCTGGATTCGACAGTTCCACCTATGCCGTAGTACTCTCTCGGATAATCAAAGTGTTGCGATCCGCCTGGGCATCTAAAATTAATGGCTCGCTGGTATAGGTCACCTTTGAAATCGGGTTTCTCTGCGCAGTGTTTGCTCTGGTTAATCTTTCCCTGTTCGTCGCCTTCAACGGAAACAACTAGCTGGGGGTCTGCATCTGGTTGTCCACGGGGTACTCCAACAGCATCATTCTGGTCAGATCATTTCCATTTCGTGCGAGATTGAATATATAAACAGAAGTTAACCTCAGATACTGAATTCTCTGTCCCACATCGGGTACGTATTCCCATCCGATTGCATGAGCAGGATGAAAGAGGTCCTACTTCAAAGCCGCGGCCATACGGCGTCTGTGTTGCGAGCCACCGTCGAGACGAACAGCACCGATGGCTCGGTTGCTTAGCCTGTAAAATACAACCGCAAAAACAAAAATAATATGTTGCTATGGGACGTGCACACGCAACTCCGGACTTATGAGCGTCTGGGAATTGGCAGAGGATAATATTCTTTCTTAGAGTCAAATCATTCGTGGTGAGGTAGAGGCTGTGCCTGCCGAATCGGCACGTCTGTGACCAGGCGTGACTCTCTCAAGCTGCCACCACCACCTCGATCCGACGCGGCCAGGTCGGGCTCTCATTGCAGAATCATGGAGTCAGTTTCTGAACAGCCAGCCTTCCCTCCCGAGCTGGAACGGCAGATCTTTGAAATCTGCGCTCTCTGGCGACCGGTAGGAATTCCAAAGCTCATGTTGGTCGCGTGGCGCGTCAAGGACTGGTGTGTGGAACATTCATTCCTGTGAATGAACTTACCTCATCTTCAGGGTTGAACCGCTTCTATATCGCACAATCGCGGTGAACCAAACGGCCCAGCTGATTCCTATGCTTCCCGCCTTCACCGAAAATTTTCTGTCGTCCGCGGTGAAATTGAAACCTTCATCTTTCTTCCGTCAGGCGGTTCGCCATTTATTTCTCCCGTTTATCGCGGACGACGCCTACCAGCTTGTGTTGTCTGCTTGCACATGCCTCGAAAATCTGTGGGTGAATGATGATCTCTCCGACAAGATACCGTTGTTTGCGCCGCTACGTCTGAAGCAGCTCTATGCTATCGTATCACCCCTCCTCCGCACGCTCACGCCCATCCATCCTTTCTTCTCGAAAATTACACATCTCGAGGTCCTGGATCCCCCGGACGACCTGGAGAATTGGATTCGGCCGCTGTCTCTCATCCCCCAGCTCACCCATCTCTCGTTCAGCGATGACGAGGCCTACATCCCCATGTGTCTCGAGCTGTTAGAGGCATGCAAGTTCCTTGCGGTTCTTGTCTACCTTCAGTATGAGCCAGGCCCCCTCGATGTCGCAGATCTTTCGAAGGATCCCCGGTTTGTCGTGATGTCCTGCACGTATCACGTCTGGGACTGGCAAATGGGCGTATACGCGGGGAAGGATTATTGGAGCCGTGCAGAAAGTTTCATTGCGAAGCGTCGCTCTGGAGAAATGGATCGTATGTGTACCAGTTTAACGTCGGCACACGAGCTAACGGAAAGCGGCATTCAGCCCTGCAATACTTAATCCCTGGCGACGAAAGCGGAAGCACCGAATAGCGGCCAAGACGTTTGGGCTTCGCCCCGCATTTTATATTGGGTTTCCTAGGTTATCGTGCGGGCATCAGCAGGTTCAACTAGCAAGGGCACTATATTCCATTATTTTTCTTGATCGTGACTAGAAACACTATTCTTACCGATGGTTGGAGTTACCCCGATCGAAATTCACCTGACATTCAACTCGAGCTTTGCCATCTGCGAGAAATACCCAGCCGTGATCGAGATTGGTAATATAGTGGGCAAAAAAAAGTATATTCTGACGAGGCAAATGCCCTCGAAGGGCGTCGAACCCCCACTAGCCGCACAATCGAAGGTATTACACTTCGGCGGGTGATCTGCACTGATCAGCGAAGGCTTTCTGGAAGTAGATATCAATACACGGATATTTAACGCGACCTTTAGCGTCCGAGACATTTCAAGGGCCTTGATCACAACCCCACTGCCCGCAGAACCGGATGGGAACTGGTTTATTTTAGACGGGTGATCCACCATGATTAACAAAGGCTTTCTGCACCTGAAAGTGAAGCTGAATAAATTTAGGTCGTTAGAAGTAGTACAGTAAGGAAGACAAACGGAGAAAAAAAAGTCAATATCCGACAACAATTTCCCATACCCTCGGACCCCCCCACTCGCCGCATAATATCAATCAGCATCCAGGTACGGTATCTGAGGCGGATGATCACCGTGATCAACGAGGGCTTGCCATGCTTGAAAGTGAAGATGGATAAATTCGCTTGAAAGTGAATCCAAATAAATTACTTTCACAGACCAACCTTGCGCGGTCATCCTCGTCAGAAAGTGGATTAACATGCACGCAGACATTTTGCAGGGAGGAATACAGCAGCCGTGATCGAGATTGGTAAGACAGTGTGCAAAAAAGAAGTCCGACTACGCATGCCCTCGGAGGGAGTCGAACCCTCAGTGCCCGCTGAAATTGTAATGAAAACTGGACATTTTAGGCGGGTGATCAGCACGATCGACAAGGGCGGTCTACACCTGAAAGTGAACATGGATAAGTTCCCTTCTTTAGGGGGACGCGGCTCGCAAATCCTGTTTCGAACCACCCCGTTCGAATTTACACAAACCTTCAACGAAAGGTTTAGCATCCGAGGAAAATACAACGGCCTGGAAGCGATCACAGTGACACAGTCGACTGAGAGATAGCGGAGGTGAAAAAAAAGCCATTAGAGCCTGTGTATGCCCTCGGAGGGAGTCGAACCCTCATTGTCCG
Source organism: Mycena epipterygia (assembly GCA_029281465.1). Taxonomy (NCBI): domain Eukaryota; kingdom Fungi; phylum Basidiomycota; class Agaricomycetes; order Agaricales; family Mycenaceae; genus Mycena; species Mycena epipterygia. The sequence continues at coordinate 309,380 of JARJCQ010000101.1, read as the reverse complement.
CTGTACCCTACGAGTTGCTATATTTCAGGCAGGTGATCACCATGATCGACGAGGGCTTCCTATGCTTGAAAGTGAAGCTGAATAAATTTGGTTCGTTTGAAGCGGTGAGGAAGACAACCGGAGGAGTAAAAAAGAAAATCCTTGACAGAAAAATTTCCATGCCCTCGGAGGGAGTCGAACCCTTACTAACCGCTGAACTATTACAGGAATTGATCATTTGCAGCGGGTGATCACCGTCATCAACGAGAGCTTTCTATGCCTAGAAGTGAACCCAAATAAGTTGGTTTCTATGTAGTCGATATCAGTGAGTCATCAAGCACAGACCAAGCTTGGGCGGAGTCATCCTCGTCAGGAATTGGATCACACGCAGAAATTTTGGGACAAATACCCCAGCCGTCATCGATATTGGTAGGACAGCGGGCCCAGAAAAAAAGAATTCTGTCTATGGCCATGCCTTCGGAGGGAGTCGAACCCTCACTGCCCGCTGAAACTCGGTTACACTCGTGCCATACCTATGCCATATCAGGCGGATGATCACCATGATCAACGAGGGCTTTCTATGCTTGAAAATGAAGCTGAATCAATTTGGTCATTAGAACGAGCGAGGATGAAAGTCGGGGGAGATTTTCACTAGACCTTTCCATGCCTTCGAACCATCACTCCCTGCTGAACCGTATGGCAACTGGCGTATATTAGTCCGGTGATCACCATGATCAGCGAGCGCTTTAGAAACTGAATCAACCCGGTTCGTTTCAGGCGATAATCGGGAGAAAAAATAGACGAGGAGTTCCCTATGCCCTCAGAAGGAGTCGAACCCTCAATACCCGCCGAATCAAGGCCCTATTTAGGCGGGTGATCACCGTGATCAGCGGGGCTTTATATACTGAAAGTAAAGCTGAATAAAATGGGTTCCATTGAGGGCACGGAAGATAACCGGGAAAAAAAGTAGATGCCAATTTTGTTATCACCCTCGGAGGGAGTCGAACCCACACGGCCCGCTGAAACTCGGTGAAGAATACATCATATCATATGAGGCGGATGATCACCATGATCGACGAGGGCTTGCTATGCTTGAAAGTGAAGCAGAATAAGTTTGTTCGTCTGAGGCGGCAAGGAAGATCAGGGAAAAAAAGATGCGAAGCATTAGATGCCCTCGGAGGGAGTCGAACCCTAACTGCCCGTTGACGTAGATGGATGATTTATTGTAGGCGGGTGATCACCATGATCGACGAGGGCTTTCGATGCCTGAAAGTGAAGCTGAATATGTTTGCAAGGAATACAGCGGGTAGAAAGCAAAAAGGCAAATGGGTACCCGGCATCCTTCACTGCCCACCGAAGCTGAATCTGACATGTACATGTTGATCATGAGCGCGACATCTCGGGCGATGAACAAGAACCTCCTTGAACATGAATACCTGTAAACTTGGTTCGTTTGAATGTCAATCATGTCAATCACCATCACGAGCTTGAAGTCACCCGGTTGATATTCAACTACACTTGTTCGAGTATATGCTCCATAGCCTTGACCACGAGAGGTAGATTTTTCAAAAAATCGATGCCACCAGATACAGCGCCGTCGGGGGATTCGAACCCGCTTCCCACTGAATGCACCACGCTTTGGCTATTCCAGGTGGGGGATCTCTTGATCAACGATGGCTTTCTACACCCGACAGTGAACAGAGATAAGCGTTGCACTCTATACTTACTGTCCTATGGTTACATTTCATCTGTCAAGAACCAAGATCCTCACCGGATTCGCGGTCAAACATGCTTCCATTCTGGATTGGTGTGTTGAATCTGGCACCCGATATTTGAACATTCTTTGCAATTATTTGGTTGAATTCCCTTCCTTTGCATACTTCTTGGGACTTATCACGTATCATTCAGAGCTACGGTGATAGATTTGTGATAGAGCGGCATTTACTGATAAGATTATTATCAGAGTTCCCATGGGGACTTATCTCTGAACGCGGCCCGAGTGGCCTGGTCTCCGCTTTCACTCTCGCCCACAACATGCTGCGCTCGTTTCTCCAAACCCTTGTCTGTTCCCCGAACACCGCTGAAGAAGCGGAATATGACCTGTTGCAGACCCTCGAGTTGACGGTGTGGCCCGCCGTGAGCCTGCCAATGCCGCCGCTGGTAGTCCGCCTGGCAGGCTTCATCTCGTCGTTTCCGCGCCTCGAAACGCTGAAGTTGACGCAGCCGGAGGAGCTGAAGGGGCCATACTTCAATTTCGGCATTCTGTCTGCAGTTCGTCGACCCCCGCCACGTCTCGACAGCCCGCTCATCCTGCAGTGAATAACATCGGCCGTCCCACAACCGCCCATCGAGGAGATTCGTTTAGAAATATCCCATCCCGAGACGATGATCGCTGTCGAGTCCATCCGCTCCCTCTCGACTTCTCTCTGCGCCTTGGATCTCACACTAGCCGATCTCGGCGTGACCGGTGCGCATTTCCCTACTCATATCATACAGAAACGCTAAACTCATATCTTCACAGCCTCTTTCCTCGCAAAACCGCATCTCGCCACCCTCCGCATCCAATTCGACCGCTCCCTCGCCGCTCCAATCCTCCTCGCCCTTCTCTCCTCCTCCGCCCCCTTCTCCCTCGACAGGGATGGTGGGTGGGAGGCAGGCGATCCCCCAAGGGCGGCGGGCTGGCAATTCCCGCAAGGGATCGGCGTTCGGGCGCCGCAGACAATCTCTTCCTTGCGAGCTCTCGGCGAGCCGATGGAACTACACACGTCATCCCCGTCCATCGTCTCCGCCAGCCTGCAGCCCTGTTGTCTTTGCACACCATAGCATTAACGGCTACACTAGGTGAGATACCTATCGGACACTGCCTTTTCTTTCGCTGTTTCTGATGCGATAGTCCAACGCCGTTATCAGCCCTCCCTGCTCCCTCTCGATGCCATTCCAATCGCATTCGCATTCCATTTCTTACGCATCCCAATCCGCATCAAGCTCCTTCATTCAAGATGCCCGGACGCAAACGCTGAAAACGCGATCCTTGCGCCTCGTTGTGATCGGTGAATCCCGGGATGATGGATGGGGGAGGCGGCGAGCGCTGGCGATTCCCGCAGGGGGTCGCCTTCGGGCGCCGCAGACAATTCCTTCCTTGGTCCGCAATACTCGTCCTCGGAGATGCTTCACGCCACGGGCTCTCCGCGCCAGGTGCATCCGCTGTCAGCGGGAGGAATGCTTCTAATTCGCCTCGCGTCTTTCTTTCTTGCACCGTATCCATCGACGCCAACATCAGCTCCATAGCTCATAGCTCCTTTTTGCCTGCAATAACGCGCTCCTTCTGGTATCACTCCATCCGACATCTTGGTCGCCGGCTCTCGATATTCCGCTCAGCGGCTTTGTCATCAACTTCGCGGATCCGACTTGTCCTCTTCCGTCTTGCACCCGTCACTGTCTCCGATGCCCTGTACGCGTTCTCTGTCCTCGCGCTTGCGGTCAAGTCCTTGGTCTTATGTCGGCTCCTTCCATCTTCGAGTCCTTGTGCCTGTCTACCTTCAAATTCAGTCTAACTTCAAGTCCATGCGTCTGCCTTCAAGTCCTTGGGCTCGTCCAGCATCAACAAGTCTACCTGAAACTCTATGATTTTCGGTTGGGTTGAATTATATTATACGTACAGCATCTTACAATCTTATCACCTGAGCTCTGTGCCAGCCGAGGTCGGGCGATGGAAAGAAAAAGGAAACGATGTCACCACATACCCTCAGAGTCAGAGGGAGTCGAACCCCCCAGTACCCACCTAATCGCAGCATCTGGTTATACATATAAGCGGGTGATATCCGTGATCAACAGGGGCGTTCTACATCTGCAAATGAACACGAATGAATTACTGTTTTTTTGCAGTCGATTTGATGGGACATACAACCAACCCGGGCGAGATCAGTGAGAAAAAAGCCGAGGAGAGAAAAAATGGAGACTAGATTTCCCATGCCCTCGGAGGGAGTCGAGCCCCCACCGCTGAACCCCATCGCAACTGGTTGATTTTAGATGGGTGGTCACCATGATCGAGGGCTTTCTATAGCTATGCCTGAAAGGGAAGCTGAATAAATTCGCTTGAAAGCGAACCCAAATAAGATTACTTTCACAGACCAAGATTGCGTGGAATCATCCGTCAGAAATTTGATCGAAATGCAAGCAGACATTTTGGCTAAGGCTCTTGGTATGCCGTGATCAAGATTCGTAGGACAGCGTGCCAAAAAAAAAAAAACCGAGGTACATACCCTCGGAGGGAGTCGAACCCTCGCTGCCTGCTGGCCATATGCCGAAGTTAGGCCCTATTTTAGGCGGCAAATAAGACCACCGGGAAAAAAATTGATGCGAAGTGTTCTCATGCCCTCGGGGGGAGTCGAACCCCCACTGCCCGCTGAAATTGGTGGTGTGGACATGTTAGACGGGTGCTCACCCTGAGCAACGAGGGCTTTCTATGCCTGAAAGTGAAGCTGAATACATTTGCAAGGAATACAGTGGGAAAAAAAAGGGAACAAGTACTTATCCGAAGCGCTTTTAGAGCCCGCACTGCCCCCCTAACCTGAAGTTGACCTCGACATTTTGATCACGAGCGCGATATCTCGGGTGATGAACAAGAACCTCCTTGAACACAAATACCTGTAGACTTCGTTCGTTCGGCAGTGAATGTCAATGGTATCAATCACCATCCACAAACTTGAAGTCGGAATAGTTGATATTGCGGGTGGTATCGATCAACATCAGGAACTTGAAGTCGGAATGGTAGATATTCAACGAGCCCTTTCTGAATCTGAGGCAACGCTCCCCGGCCTTGACCACGAGGTAGAATTAAATTTAAAAAAACAATACCGGGCGATGCAGCGGCGTTGGGTGATTCGAACCCGCTTCCCACTGAGTATGCCACGCTTGGTTATTCAGGTGGGCGATCTCTTGATCAACGATGGCTTCTGGGCCCAGAACATAGATAAGCGTTACACTCTATACTTACTGTCCTATGGTTGCATTTCATCATCTTTTCGGCGGCATTTCATCTGTCAAGAAACCAATGATCCTCGCAGGACTCGCGGTCAATAATGCTTCCATTCTGGAGCGGTGTATTGAATCTGGCAGCCGGCATGGCCGCGGTCGATAATCCAGTCAATTGAAGACGAAATTGAACCAACATTTGAACATTCTTTGTAGTTCTCTGGTTGAATTCCTTTCTTTCGTGTGTTTCTTGGGACTGATCAGGTATCATTCAACACTACGGCGATAGATTTGTGATAGAGTGGCGCAAAACTGTCGAATTTATATTTACACCGCGGGAGATTATTATCAGAGTTCCCATGGAGACACCGCGGGCCGAGTGGCCGGGTCCCCACTTTCACTCTCGCCCACAACATGCTACGCTCGTTCCTCCAAGCCCTTGTCTGTTTCCCGAACACCGCTGAAGAAGCAGAATACGACCCGCTGCAGACTCTCGAGTCGACAGTGTGGCCCGCCGTGAGTCTGCCAATGCCAATGCCACCGCTGGTAGTGGGGCCCATAGCGCGTCTGCCCCCGGAGCTGGTACACCTCATCATTTCCTACGTCGATCCCACCATGCTCGCGAGCTGCAGCCTCGTATGCGCCCGATGGATGGCCATCGCCCGCCCCCGCATGTTCTCCCGCATCTCCATCGCGCTCTGCAATGCCCATCGTTTCGGGCGCCTCTTCGTGCCTCCCGCGCGCGCGAGCTTCGAATCCCATGTGCGCGAGATCGAACTGGACCACAAGATCGTCGGCGACTTCTGGACGTCGCACGTCTTGCCGAAGTTCATCGTCAACTTCCCCCACCTCACCACCCTCAGCCTCTGCCGCATCGTCCCCAAATCACTGCCCAGCGCGTTCCAGGTGGTCACCCATCTCGAGATGCACTACATCTGCACCGCGCACCCCGACCGCCTTGCGGGCTTCATCTCGTCGTTTCCTCGCCTCGAGACGCTGAAGTTGACGCAGCCGGAGGAGCTGAAGGGGCCGTACTTTAATTTCGGCATTATGTCTGCGGTTCGTCGACCGCCTCCACGGCTCCGCCGGGTGGATCTCGACAGCCCACTCATCCTGCAGTGGATAACATCGGCCGTCCCACAACCCCCTATCGAGGAGATTCGTTTAGAAATATCCCATCCCGAGACGATGATCGCCGTCGAGTCCATCCGCTCCCTCTCGACTTCCCTCCGCGCCTTGGACCTCACACTATCCGACCTCGACGTGGCCGGTGCGCATTTCCCTAGTTATATCATGCAGAAACGCTAAACCCGTATTTTTACAGCCTCCTTTCTTGCAAAACCGCACCTCGCGACCCTCACCCAGCTGCACACGCTGCGCATCCAAGCCGACCACTCCCTCGCCGCCCCCATCCTCCTCGCCCTGCTCTCTCCCTCCGCACCCTACTCCCTCGACACCTCCGCGCTCTCTAGTATCACCCTCGATTTCGCCATCCCGTATCTCGACAGCCCCGTCCTCTCCCTCCTGCCCTGGGCCGAGCTCGACAGCGCTCTCGCGGCCCTCCCCTCCCTCAGGAGCCTCGCGGTGGGCAAAGTCCTCGTCAGCCCCGAGGGCTGGCGTTCACGCATCAACCAGCGCGCGGTGTTGCGCGAGGCGCGCGAGCGCATGCCCCTCTGTACAGAGCGGGATTTTGGGGTCGGGGCGTCGGGCCTGGAGGCGGGCGAGCGCGAGCGCGCACCGAGTCGCGCCGCGGGGACTCCGAGGCACCTGTCTGATCTGTGTACCGGGTACTGACCTGCCGGGGCCCGGATCTCTGTACTCAGGTACTGAGCGCCTGCCCTGTGCCTGACGGATTAAAGCCTTGGCGAGCGCTGACGTTCCCCGCAGGGGGTCGCCTTCGGGCACCGCAGGCAATCCCTTTTTCAGGCGCCGCAGGCAATTTCTTTCTTCGGCGCCGCAGACAATCCCTTCCCTGACCCTGCAGATCATCGCTGCGCGCCGAGCACCCTGTCTCTCGGGCGGGTATGAACCTGTCAAATCTCTGCCGGCATTAACCTGTCACATCTGTGCGTGCGTGCGGGTGCTGACATCGTCCATGCACACCCTGGATTTTTAGCATCTCTGCACCCGAACGCGCCGCTTCGCCACGACAACGCACACCCATCGCATTTTGCTATCCCTGGACTCGGCGCATGCATATTTAGCGTTCGGCCCTCGACCAGTGGTCGCATATTAAACGACGGAATCATCGCATATTTAACCACGGAAGCGTTGTATTGCTGTTTACATCCCTGTGCTCACGTTCGCATGTAAAACATAGAATGCGAATCGAAATACGAACAATTCTGCATGCGAAGTGCCTCCGATGACACGCACATAACGTAAGAGGGTCAGATATTCCCCCGCGTCGGCCGGTTGGTAAATAGGTAGGTACGTGCTGTTCCAAAGCATGAAAGCCCTCGTCGATCAATGGAGATCCCTCACCGGATGTTTTCATGCATCAGAGCGAGATTAGGGGTTCGACTCCCTCTCAGGGCATGTAGTCAGCGGATAATAGTTTTTTTTTCTTTCATTTTTACTCCCTCGGCTATGAACACAGCTGTATTTCCTTCGGCTGTCGGGATTGCAATCACGGCTAGCAATAGATGGGTGACCCGAGCTTGGTCCGTGGGTAATATCCACTTTGAAATAAAGTAATTTATTTAGGTTCACTCGCAAATGTAAAAAGCCCTCGTTGATCACGGTGATCACCCGCGTGGATTTGGAATTTGGAATTACAATTCAGCGGGTAGTGGGGGTTCGACTCCCTCCGAGGGCATGGGAAATCCAGTCTCCACTTTTTCTCTCCCTCGGCTGTTTTCCCACTTTTCCCACTGATCTTGGCCGGGTTGGTTGAATGTCCGACCGAAGATGACCGTTCGACTGCAAAAGACAGTAATTTATCTAGGTTCATTTGCAGGTGTAGAAAGCTCTCGTTGATCGTGGAGATCACCCACGTCGAATTGGTGAATTCAGCGGTAATTCAGCGGGCAGTGAGGGTTCGAATCCCTCCGAGGGTGATGGCTTGTTTTCTGTCGACTTTTTATTCCTTCCCGCTGGCGTATTTCTTTCAAGTCACTGCTTACACGTCAATCTAATTTCTGACTAGAAATGACTCCACACAAGCTTGATGATCGATATCGACTCCAAAGTAGCGAATTTATTCACGTTCACTTTCGGATACAGAAAGCCCTCGTTGATCATGGTGATCACCCGCCTCACATGCTGCCATCGCTACATTTCTGCGGGCGGTGGGTTCGACTCCCTCTGAGGGCATGATTCATTCATAGGTTCCTTTTTCTCTCCCTCGGCTGTCGTGCCAACTGCAACTCTTTCGGCTGGTCGATTGCGATCACGGCGCGCCATGGGATGTCTGAATGTTCCTTGGTCTGTGATAACGTTTGCTTGCACCGATAGCCATTTATTCATGTTCCCTTGCAGGTGTAGAAAGCCCTCGTTGATCGTGGAGATCACCCGCGTCGAATTGGTGGATTCAGCGATAATTCAGCGGGCGGTGGGGGTTCGAATCTCTCCAAGGGAATGCCATTGTTCAATCCGACTTTTTTACCTCCGCTACTTCTCAGCTGCTTACGATCACAGCTGGGATATTTCTCTCAGTGCCAAAGGTCCGTTGAAGGTCTGTGTGAAGTCCCAACAGGAAGGCTCGAAGCGCGCGGTCCCCTCCTCAAATCGTCCATTTATGTAACAATTGCAGCGGGTAAGGAGGGTAGGGCATTGTGAGGCAGTCTGACCGTCGACTCCCCCAGGGCATGGTCGTTTTGATGCGACGATTCTTTCTGCTGGGTTGCATGATTTACGATGGTCTGCTGAAATCCAAAAATAAAATAAAGAAATATTAATAATATATATTTCATCCGTTCAAGTTCTGGACTAGGTCCGCCGTTGTAAATGCAGAATAAAACATGTTAGGCGAAGACTCAGTTGAACTGATAGCGCGAACTCTTATTCTATACATATGAATTGTTGCGTTACTGTATAAACCAATTCTCTTGCAAACCAGTACGTGGAAAGCCAAACCCCAGAATAAAAGTTCCTTGCGTTTCCAAAAATATGCTAACAGCCAAATAATCCGTTCGTGTGCACAGCGCCAGATCGCGTAGCACGCTCAAGGCAGCGCTAAGAAAAAAGAGCAGGGTTTCGAAGTTGGGGTTACCCACGCTCAGGACTATACTCGGCATGGGGAAAGTGAAATTGAGATAGAGATCCGCGTTAGAATTCAGGGCTCGGGTGATAAGATAAGATTGCACTGCACCTATAATTCAAATCAAGCCCGACCGAAAGTCATGGAGTTGCAGGGAGACAGACGAAAGGACTTGTTGATGCTGGACAGATGCAAGGACTTGAAGGTAGACGTCAGGACTTCAAGGGACGCGAGGTAAACGGAACTTGAAGGCAGACAGACGCAAAGACTGCAAGATCGAAGGAGCTGACGTAGGACCAAGGATTTGACGGCAAGCGCAGGGACAGAGAACGCGTGCGGGACATCGGAGATGGTGACGGAAGAGAACAAGTCGGATCCGCGAGTTCGATGACCATTGACCAAAGCCGAGGTGCGGAGATGAGCAGAACATTGAGCGTCGGCGACCAAGATGTCGGATGGAATGATGCCAGAAGCAGCGCGCCATCGGAGTCAAAAGGAGCACGTTATTGGAGTCGATGGTGGCGTCAATGGATACGGTGCATGAAAGAAAGACGCGAGGGGAATTAGAAACATTACACCCGCTGATAGCGGATGTGCCTCGCGCGGAAAGCCCGTGGCGTGCTTTTCTCGGACACGAAGCGTATTGCGCGGGCGCAAAGTCGGCTTGGAGCCACGATTCGGGGGCCAATAATGATAGCTGACGAGGAGGACAGGATTAAGTGTGGGCAAACCCATGACGAACCCCAAGCACGCACCTGGGGAAGCGAACTCACCAGATCACAACGAGGCGTCAGCGTCCGAATATCTTACGGCAACGCGAATTGCGGAGGTCGATGAGCAGATGCGATTGGAACGGAATGGAGAAGGCGGATGGAGAGTACGACAACGGCGTTGGTATGCAACGCATCCGATTCGGGGAGAGAGCGAATGCGATTGGAACGGAATGGAGAAGGCGGAGGGGAAGTATGATACACGACGTCGGTATGAAACGCATCCCATTCGGCGTCTGAGAGAGGAAAATCAGCACGCAGTCGCGTGGTCGGAATGATATCTCTCACCTCCGCGCTAGAACCAGCGTACGGTCTTGAGTGGGTGGGTAGGATTGGTGGAGACAATGGCTGTGCGTGCGAGACGAGCGGCAGATACAAGGATGATCAGAAATGAAGCATGCGAAAGACGAAAGACGCACCGCAGTGTATGGAACGATAGCTCGGATATTGCGATCCGCTCCTGCACCTCCCCTCGCGGCACTTGAGGGACTGCCTGCGCTGCCCGACGGCTGTGGATGCGAGACGATGGCCAGGGAGCGAGCCGTGAATGGAGAGCCGAAAGATGCGAAAGAGGAAAGACGCACCGCAGCCGTATGGAACGATAGCTCGGACATCGCGATACCTTCCCTCGCCGGCGCTTGAGGGACTGCCTGCGCTGCCCGACGGCTGTGGATGCGAGACGATGGCCAGGGAGCGAGCCGCGAATACAGAGCCGAAAGATGCGAAAGAGGAAAGACGCACCGCAGTGTATGGAACGATAGCTCCGATATCGCGATCCCTGCTGCCACCCTCCTCGCCGGCGCTTGAGGGACTGCCTGCGCTGCCCGATGGCCGTAAATGCGAGACGGTGGCCGTAGATGCGAGCCGTGAATGCTGTGGTGTGCAAAGGCAACAGGGCTGCAGGCTGGCAGGCGAGACGATGACTGGGGATGCGAGCTATGAATGGAGAGCCGAAAGATGCGAAAGACGAGAGACGCATCGCACCGTATGGAAAATATAGCTCCGATATTGCGATCCGCTGCTGCCAACCTCTTTCGCAGGTATTGAGGGACTGCCTGTGCTGCCCGATGGCCGTGGATGCGAGCCGCATATGCAAGAATGACCGCAGCAAGGATGAAGGATGATGATCGAGGTGAAGGACAAGAACAAGGACGAAAGACGCACCGCAAAGATAGCACCGATATCGCCATGCGTCCAGTGTTGGGGGCCTGCGGCGCGCAGTTCCATCGGATCGCCGGGAGCTCGCAAGGAAGGAATTGCCTGCGGGGATCGCCAGCGCCCGCCGCCTCCCCCACCCACCATCCCCAGATTCACCGATCACAGCGAGGCGCAAGGATCGTGTTTGCAGCGTTTGCGTCCGGGCATCTTGAATAAAGGAGCTTGACGCGGACTGGCATGAGACTATCGCAGCCCTGAAACGCATCAGAATCAGCGAAAGAAAAGCCAATGCGAGACGTGCGGCAGATACAAGGATGATCAGAGATGAAGGATGGGAAAGACGAAAGACGTACCGCAATGTATGAACAGATGGCCCGGATATCGCGATCCCCTGCGGCCAACTTCCCTCGCCGGCGCCTGAGGGACTACCTGCGCTGCCCGATGGCCGTGGATGTGACGACAGCCGTGGATGCGAGCCGTGAATGCTGTGGTGTGCGAAGGCAATAGGGTTTCAGGCTGGTGGAGACGATGGACGCGGAGGACGTGTGTAGTTCCATCGGCTCGCCGAGAGATCGCAAGGAAGAGATTGCCTGCGGAGCCTGAACGGCGATCCCCTGCGGGGATCGCCTGTCGCCACCCCCACCCACCATCCTGTCGAGGGAGAAGGGGGCGGAGGAGCAGAGGAGGGCGGCGAGGGAGTGGTCGGTTTGGATGCGCAGCGTGTCGAGGTGCGGTTTTGCGAGGATACGAGTTAAGCCTTTCTGCATGAATGACTACGAAATGCGTAGCGGCCACGTCGAGATCGGATGGTTTGAGGTCCAAGGCGCGCATACCTGGAACGCGCTGGGCAGCGACTTGGGGACGGCGCGGCAGAGGCTGAGGGTAGTGAGGTGGGGGTAGTTGACGATGAACTTGGGGAGAACGTGCGACGTCCAGAAGTCGCCGATGATTTTGCGGTCCAGTTCGATTTCGCGCGCATGGGATTGAAGCTCGCGTGCGCGGGGGGGACGAAGAGGCGGCCGAAGCGATCGGCGTTGGCCCGGGAGAGCGCGAAGGAGATACGGGAGAACATGCGGGGACGTGCGAGGGCCATCCACTGGGTGCATACGAGACTGCAGCTCCGGGGGCAGACGCGCAATAGATCCCAGGATTCCCACTACCAGCGGTGGCATTCGCAGGCTCACGGCGGGTCACACTGTCGACTCGAGGGTCTGCATTTGCCAATGGGTCGTATTCTGCTTCTGCAGCGGTTTTCGGGAAACAGACCAGGGTTTAAACGTTTGGAGGAACGAGCGCAGCATGTTGTGGGCGAGAGTGAAAGCGGAGACTCGGCCACTCGGGCCGCGTTCAGAGATAAGTCCCCATGGGGTTAACTCTGATAATAATCTTTCGCGGTAAATACTTATAAATTCAACAGTTTTGCGCCACTCTATCACACATCTATCGCCGTAGCGCTGAATGATACCTGATCAGTCTCAAGAAATACGCAAAGGAAGGGAATTCAACCAAAGAATTGCAAAGAATGTTCAATTTCCGTCTGCAATTGCGTCTCCCGATTTCGACAATGGATTATTGACCGCGCGGTCATGTCGAACACACCACTCCAGAATGGAAGCATGATTGACTGCGAATCCTGCGAGGATCATTGATTTCTTGACAGATGAAATGTAACCATAGGACAGTAAGTATATAGTGTAACGCTTATCTATGTTCTGTTCACTGTCTAGAAAGCCTTCGTTGATCAAGAGATCGCTCACCTGAATAACCAAGCGTGGCACACTCAGTGGGAAGCGGGTTCGAATCCCCCGATGGCGCTTCATCTATCGACATCGAGTTTTATTTTTTATTTTTTATTTCCTCTCGCTGTCAAGGCTTGGAAGCGCTCACTCAGATTCAGAAAGATCCACCATTCCGAGCCTCCAAGCTGGATGATGATTGACACAATTGGCATCCACCCCGAAACCAAGTTCACATGTACTCTTGTTCACGTTTAGAGCTAGGAAGCCCTTGTTCATCGCCCGAGATGTCGCGCTCATGATCAGCATGTACATGTCGGATTCAGCCTCGGTGGGCAGTGAGGGATGCCGGGTACCCATTGCTTTTTTTCTTTCACCAGCTGTATTCCTTGCAAATGTACTCAGCTTCATTTTCAGCATAGAAAGCCCTCGTTGATCATGGTGATCACCCGCCTGCAATTACGGATTGTTTCTTAACGATTGTGCGGCCAGTGAGGGTTCGACTCCCTCCGAGGGCATCACAAAGTTTGGTCCGATTTTTTCCTGGTTATCTTCCTCACCGCCTCAAACGAACCAAGTTTATTCACCTTCACTTTCAAACATAGCAAGCCCTCGTTGATCATGGTGATCACCCGCCTGAAATAGGGCTTGCTTTATATCCAGCGGGCAGTGAGGGTTCGACTCCCTCCGGGGGCATACAATGTTCCCTTGACTTTTTCCCCCGACGTTCATCCTCGCTGCTTCAAACGAACCAAATTCATTAAGCTTCACTTTTAGGCATAGAAAGCCTTCGTCGATCATGGTGATCATCCGCCTGATATAGTGTCTTCTACCGAGTTTCAGCGGGCAGTGGGGGTTCGACTCCCTCCGAGGGCATAGGATCTTCCCTTGACTTTTTCCCCCGACGTTCATCCTCGCTGCTTCGAGCGAACCAAATTCATTAAGCTTCCCTTTCAGGCATATAAAGCCCTCGTTGATCATGGTGATCATCCGCCTGATATGTTGTAGATGATGCATTGCTCACCGAGTTTCAACGGGTAGTGAGGGTTCGACTCCCTCCGAGGGCATACGTTGTTGGAATAATTTTTTCTGCCCACTGTCCTACCAATATCAACCACAGGTCCCAAAATGTCTGCGTGCATGTTGATCAAATTTCTGACCAGGATGCCTCCAACGCGCAAGCTTGGTCCGTGTTTGATGACTGCTATCGACTACGTAGAAACCAACTTATTTGAGTTCACTTCTAGGCATAGAAAGCCTTCGTTGATCACGGTGATCACCCGCCTAAAGTAGTGTTTTGCTTTAGCATATCCAGCGGGCAGTGAGGGTTCGACTCCATCCGAGGGCATGGGCAGGTGTTTTCACGTTTTTCTCCCGTTGCGGTCTTGCCGCTTCAAACGAATCAAATTTATTCACCTTCGCTTTCAGAGGTATAAAGCCCTCGTTGATCATGGTGATAATCGGTCTAAAATAAACCATCGAGATACAGTCCAGCGGGTAGTGAGGGTTCGACTCCCTCCGAGGGCATTGGAAGGGTATCACTTTTTCTCTCCCGTTGTCTGCCTTGGCACTTCAAACGAACTAAATTCATTAAGCTTCACTTTCAGGCATAGAAAGCCCTCGTTGATCACGGTGATCACCCGTCTAAAATAAGCAGTCCCCATACGGTTCAGCCGGCAGTGGGGGTTCGACTCCCTCCGAGGGCATGACAAAGTTTGGTGCCAATTTTTTGTTCCGGTTATTTTCCTTGACGCTTCAAACGAGCTGAATTCAGTGAGCTTCACTTTCACGCATAGCAAGCCCTCGTTGATCATGGTGATCATCCGCCTGATATGGCACGGGTGTATTGTTCTACCGAGTTTCAGCGGGCAGTTGGGTTCGCCTCCGAGAGCATGAGGCTCGCCGGAAATATTTTTTTGCTGGCTGTCCTACCAATATCGATCACAGCTGGGGTATTTCTGTCCCACAATGGCTGTTTGACGAGGATGGCTCTACGCAGGTTTAGTCTGCGAAAGCAACGAATTTATTCAGATTCTCTCTCAGGCATAGAAAGCCCTCATGGATCATGGTGATCACCCGCCTAAAATCGCACGTTCTAGCGGTTTAGCGGGCAGTGAGGGTTCGACTTCCTCCGAGGGTATTCGAACACTATGTATTCACTTTTATTCCCCCGACTTTCATCCTCGCTGCTTCTAACGACCAAGTTTATTCTGTTGGATTATTAATCAAGCCGGCATGGCACTTCGGCACTTCGGGCGGATCATCAGTCAGCACACAGCGCTGGACTGTTCTCATAGTTTCTGCCCGACCTTCTTACTCAGTTTCTTACTCGGTAGCTTACTGATATTTTACTAATACTTAGAACCTTCTAGCATTTATTGTAGAGTATAAAAGCTCTTGTAAATTAGCTACAAAAATTATTGATTCTTACTTCTATCGTTCTCTATCAGTTCTATTCTTCTTCATATTTACCTTCACTTTCAAGCACAGCAAGCCCTCGTTGATCATGGTGATCATCCGCCTGATATGGCACGGGTGTATTGTTCTACCGGGTTTCAGCGGGCAGTGAGGATTCGACTCCCTCCGAGGGCATGCGTCGTCGGATTTTTTTTTTTGCCCACTGTCCTACCAATATTGATCACGGCTGGGGTATTTCTGTCCCAAAATATCTGCATGTTGATCTAATTTCTGGCGACGATGACTCCACGCAAGGTTGGTCTGTGAAAGCAACTTATTTGGATTCTTCCAAAGCGAATTACTCAGCTTCACTTTCAGGCATAGAAAGCCCTCGTTGATCATGGTGATCACCCGTTGAAAACAATCCCGCCAGATTCAGTGTACGTAGGCAGTGAGGATTCGACTCCCTCTGAGGGCATGCGTTGTCAGAAGTATTTTTTTTTGCTCAGTGTCCACCGATATCGATCACGGCTGGGGTATTTCTGTCCCAAAATGTCAGCGTGCATGTTAATCCAATTTCTGACGAGGATGGCTCCACGCGGGTTTGGTCTGTGAAAGCAACTTATTTGGGCTCTTTCAAAGCTAATTTACTCAGCTTCACTTTCAAGCATAGAGAGCCCTCGTTGATCATGGTGATCACCCGTCTAAAATAAAACAGTGCCCATACGGTTCAGCCGGCAGTCGGGGTTCGACTCCCTCCGAGGACATAGAATGTTCCCTTCGCTTTTTCCCCCCGATGTTCATCCTCGCTCTTCTAACGAACTAAATTTATTCATGTTTACTTTCACGCATGGCCAGCCCTCGTCGATCATGGTGATCACCTGTCTAAAATAAATCATTGGGATTCAGTCCAGCCGGTAGTGAGGGTTCGACTCTTTCCGAAGGCATGCATATGACAAAGTTTGGTCCAATTTTAGTCACGGTTCTATGTCGTGAACTGGCTGTTCCAATTGTGGGACCGTGCCAGTATAATATACCTCCTCCTTCCTCCTAAAATCGCAAGTTTCAGCAAGAGTTTAAGCAGTGAGGGTTCGAATCCTTCCGAGAGAATGTGGCTGGCAAACAGTTTTTTTTTTCCGTTTTTACCTCCTTCGGCCGATATCACTGATCTAGGCCGGATTGGTTGAATGTCCGACCGAAGATGACCGTTCGACTGCAAAAAAACAGTAATTTATCTAGGTTCACTTGCAGGTATAGAAAGCCCTCGTTGATTGTGGAGATCATCCACATCGAATTGGTGAATTCAGCGGGGGATAGGGGTTCGAATCCCTCCGAGGGCATGGTGTGTTAATTTATCTGTCAATTTTTTTCTTCGGCTGCCTTCCTTGTCGCTCGCGATCACGGGTGGCGTATTCTTCCAAGTCACTGCTTGCACGTCAATCTAATTTCTGACTAGAAACGACTCCA
This sequence comes from Mycena epipterygia, assembly GCA_029281465.1. Lineage (NCBI taxonomy): Eukaryota > Fungi > Basidiomycota > Agaricomycetes > Agaricales > Mycenaceae > Mycena > Mycena epipterygia. The sequence continues at coordinate 292,698 of JARJCQ010000101.1, read as the reverse complement.
CACAAGCTTGATGATCGACATCGACTCCAAAGTAGCGAATGTATTTACGTTCACTTTCAGACGTAGAAAGCCCTCGTTAATCATGGTGATCGCCCGCCTCACATACTACAATTCTGCGGGCGGTGGGGTTCGACTCCCTCCGAGGACATGACCCGCGCGTATTTTGTTTTTTTCTCTCTCTCGGCGGCTGGTCGATTGCGTTCACGGCGCGCCATGGGATGTCTGAATATTCCGCCGTGGTCTATGATAATGTTTGCTTTCACCGATAGTCATTTATTCATGTTCCCTTGCAGGTGTTGAAGCCATCATTGGTCATGGTGATCACCCGCGTGAATCGGTCCAGCATTTCGAGATACGATTCAGTGGGCGGTGGAGGTTTGAATCCCTCCGAGGGAATGCCACTGTTTAACTCGGCTTTTCACCTCCGCTACTTCTTATCATAGCTGGGATATTTCTCTCAGTGCCAAAGGTCCGTTGAAGGTCTGTGAAGTCCCAACAGGGAGGCTCGAAACATGTGATCCCCTTCTCAATTCGTCCATTTATGTAACAATTCAGCGGGCAATGAGGGTAGGGCATTGTGCGGCAGTCTGACCGTCGACTCCCCAAGGGCATGATAGTTTTGTGCTCCATTCTTTCTACTGGCTTGCATGATTTACCACGGCTTGCTGAAATCCAAAAAAAAGAAAGAAATAAGAAAAAGATATATTTCAATCCGTTCAAGTTCTTGGTTGATACCTTTCTTCCTTTCCCCCCATCTCCCCACCATCTCTTCCTCGCCATTATAAACTTTATCTTTGTTTGAACACTACAAACTTTGTACTTTATCTTTATTTCAATACTTTATCTTTGAAACACAGATAAAATACAAAGTTTATACTGGCGCCCTTGACTCTCAAGGGCGCCACTACAAACAAGGATAAATAGGCCACACGTCTCCCCCGGCTCGCCACCTGCGCGAGCACACAATTATGAAATCAAGTATAATAAAGGATGGGATCCTTGGTTGCAGCCATCAGGGGTGGACCAAAAAAACAGTTAATCTGGAATAAAACACGGCATGGGAGAGTTGAGTCGAAAGGTGGCTCTTTTGGACAATCAACTCTAATCAAGTTCGTATGATGGCCGTACGTACGGTTTCCGCAGAACTTTTTGCGATGGCTCTTTGCGTGTGGGACAGCTGCGTTGAAATGTGGGTCTTGGGAGACAAAAATCAATTTAAATCAAGTTCATACGATGGTCGTACGTACGGTTTCCAAACAGATTTTTGAGACGGCTTTTTGTGTGCTCGAGTGCGTGACCTCGCCGCGTAGGAGAGATGCAGCCTGTCCACACTATATCAGAGCGATGACCGGTGCATGAAGAGTACTGAAAACGTACCACAAAGTCGCGGTACGCGTCGTCGAGCTGGGCATTGATGTCTTGAAGCGCGTGCTCGTTGCGGTTGAGGCGTATGACGCGCGAGACCCCCCCAGTTACCGCGATTGCTTCTATCCGACACCGGATATCGTCGAGCAGCCTAGCACAAGTATCAATCGCTGCCCGGACGATGAGGAGAAAAATCAACACACGCAGTGAAGCGTTGGATACTTTGAAGCATCGGCGGCGGGATGGCAGAGGCTTCGGGGACTGCATCCGCGATGACGTCGAGGATTTCTTTGGTCCGCAAGGCGATAGCACGGGCGCTAGACTTGGAATGCTTCGCGCGCTAAGATTCGTAGACATCATTAGCTGCCTTTTACTCAGTGGCAGCGGGAGATCAACTAACCTCAGCAATATCCAGAAGCGCAACTACACCCCCGACAGCGCTTTTCAGGGGCGGAAACGCGTCCGAAGATTCTTTGAGTGCCATCAACGAGGTCCGGAGTACGTCAGGGATGTCATGTGAGGTGAAGGATGTTGACTTCGCAGTCTTGGTGGGTGGGGGTTTCTTCTTCACCCGCGAGGGGAAAAGGAACCGCATGGTACCCTGGGAGGCTCTTAGGGTGTGCTGGGTTTATAACGCGCAGGCTGGGCTTCGAATACAGCACTTCGGATAAAAATAGATCTGGGAATCGCACGTACAGCTTGCGGGTGAATGAGAAGGTACGCCTATAGACATGTACAGCTCTGGGGGAGCGCCAATCAGAATCTTCTTTGGTCCAGCGCCAAACCGAAAATTGGAGAGGCAAAAAGGGATTAAATTTTTGGTGGTCCGCCGGGGCGCGCAATTGCAAGCGGCAGGTGCCATAACATCTCTCAAAGCAAAGTCGTTATTGAGCGACGTATGACTCCGGATGTGCGAGTGCCAACGAGACGGATTTGGACCAGGAAATCAACACTGCCGATGGAGAATCTTCGGAGAAATCTGATAGAAGCGGGAGCGATACGGCGATAGAAGAGGCAAGGCGCTCCGAACTTACAGCAGTCCAGTATAGTGACAGGAATTTTTTTTTTAGAAAAGGCATGCTTCTTCGGGGACCCGTGCATGGATTTTTCCCGGATGAAGGGAATGGGTACCGCAATACTTGGGGTGACCGTCGGATTTAGGTGTTGTAATTCTCCCATCAGAGACTATACTGCTGTGAGCGACCCTGCTCCGCGAAATGATGAGAGGGCTGCGTTTGCAGTTCCAATGAATGTTGACGTGTCGAACTGAAGGAGAACGTAAGAGCGTCTATCGATAGACCCTGTGCAGAGTGGAGGTTAATCTTGGCCATGATTTCGTGCAATGCCCTTGATTCGGGAAGATAGAGTGAGCTGATGGAGCCCCAATAGCGCAAACCATTGACAGGGGCCCTTTTCGAGTTTCCGGGGGTAGGCGTCAGCGCCCCAAATGCGCGCAGCAAGCGACGGGAAAGAAGAAGCTCAAGAAACAAAGCAAAAACAGGCGTTCCAGGGTTGCAGCACTTTACACCGCGGTTCATGCACGATTAGTTCTATCACGCGTTAATGCATGAAGGTTCATTTTTTTTTCTTAACACGACCCACCGGCTTACTGATTTTGCGGCAGACATTCAGGGCTCAGCAGACAAGTAAATACCAAAGCGCCCCGACTTGCTTCCTCCCCACGAGCCAGTATCATGAGCCACTGCGACCTGATAGTCGTTCCAACATCACGCCATCAATGTGCTGAACGAGCCAACGATAGATGCTAGGAAATAAAAAATCGACGACGGAGAGGTAGGATTTAGACTGGGGATGCTTGTTGCTTTCCATTTGGTGCGGTTAAAAGATCTTATTGTGTTGTCCCCAAGGACGAAAAAAGGACATATACATATGACAGTATCCATGACATAAAGGTGACGTCCATGGCTGCCTTCCGATGCACGGAGGGTTATATTTGAGCAAGAGCATGGAGAAAATCCCATCGCGCTCCATAAACAGGAAAACTGAACTGGAACAATCGTCTGCAGCGGGTAAAAACAGAAGGAGATCACACGAACTGGTAAATCTTCCGTTCTCACTAGGTGTCGTGGATTGGGAGCAAGAGGGACTGCAGAACAATGAGAAAGTCTGAGCTTTCATGGGGGATTTTGGTGCAATTTGTGAGGGCGTGGATCCGGATGTACATCTGTTCATGTTTTCTGCTACATTGAATCGACAGCAAACCCAACCCTTGTACTAGATTGTTTGATACAGGTACATAGAATATGAACTGCTGAGTCTGTCCGTCTCAAAGGAAATCCTGGGCGCTACGGGATGTTTTCGCTTTCATCGAAAGGAATCAGATATTGCAGACCTGACGGCGGGTTATTTGGGGTCATACATAGGATGGAGATATGAATACACGCACGATCTATCTCGCCGGACCGACGTTTCGTAATAAAACTTTCAGCTCGGCTCCAGTAATCCTTCCCAGCGTGGACCCCCATTTGCCAGTCCTTGATGTAGTACGTGCAGGCCATCACAACGAAGCGTGAATCATGAGAGAGGCCCGCAGCGTAGGAATGGTGCGGAGTCGATATCCGTAGCGCGTTTTCGTTGAGGCAAACAAGAACCGCCAGAGATGCGCAGGTCTCCAGTAGAAGAGGGCAGAGGGGAATGAAATCGTGATCATTAAAGGAGAGATGGGTAAGATGCGGGATGCGGGATAGCCCGGACCAAGCCTCCAAATCGTACGACAAATCTAGGAGCTCGAGATGCGTTATCCGGGAGAAAAAAGGGTGGGCGGGGGTAAGCGTTCGAAGGATTGGTAGGACATGGGCATAAAGATGCTGGAGAGGTAAACGCGCGATGAATGGAATCATGTCTTCTAAGGCTAGCTCAGCTATCCAGAGATTTTGGACGCCGGTGCAGACCGACAATGTCTGTTCGGAGAGGCCTCTCTGAACGTCGGTCTGGACGCCGGGCAATAATACATGGCGAACCGCCTGCTCGAGGAAACATGCCGGCCTCGATTTTAGGGTTTTCGCTAGAATTTTAGAAGTGAAGGCGGGAATCATGGACGTATGCATGTGATGGAAGGTGATCGTTCGATACAGAAGCGGTTCAACCCTAGCGGGTGTGGAGTGTGAGCTGCGATTCGTACGAAATGACTACCACATACCACTCTTTGACATGCGAGGCGACCAACATGAGCGTTGGGATCGATACCGGTCGCGAGAGGGCGCAGATTTCGAAAATGTGTCTTTGTAGCTCCGGAGGAAGGCCGTCCCATAAAACGGCTGATTCCATAGTCAAGCGATATCAGCGAATATTCGAGAGTAGCTCTCAGCGCCACGTAGGAACGTGGAGGGGGGTGGTCCAAGGTCCGGAGCAAGTCTCGCACCGACACAGCTGCAGGACACGTGTTGAATGACATGATGCAGGCACGGCTTTCAACACCCGACACGTGTTGACATGGGAACTCGGCTCATTCCGGGCATGCCGTCAACTGATGACGGGCGGCAAACCGACTCAGGCGGGATGTGTTTCTGATGGACCTGACGTTCTTCGTAAAAAATGTCAGTCTGCCCTGGTATCTTATATCTCGCGAACAAAATTATCTCGGGGACGAATCTCTTCAACCATGGCGCCAAAGTCGCCAAATGGTACAATACACACACTACAGGGAAAACCTCTGTACCTAGATGCTTTGAGAGGAGAAGCATCATGAGGGGCCGCGAGCATCGACATGACCATCAGCAAGGCGGGGATCCACTACGCATGCATCAGGCCGCAGTGGATCCGTCAATCGAACGATGCTCGCCGTGAAAACTGTTAGAGTCGCGCCGAGCGAAACCGGCAATCTCGCGTCGGATGAATGGTGTGTTCATTTCTTTCCCCAGCTTTTGCATACCCACCATAAGCTTTGCGCAATGCCGAAACGACGAAGCCTCGTAGTCTGAACTTTCTACCATGCACTGTATCATATCGGTCTGTCCTTTGTTGCATTTATTCTACCACATTCCTATTAATAAGCCTTTAATTACAGGTCCGGGGACGACGACGTTAAGACGGTGCATAGAATGATATTCACCCTTCACATATTCTCGCAAAAGGCCTACTCATACTCAGGGCACCACACCGAGGATTGGGAGGCCTCCATAGAATACCAAATGTCGCCCCGCCGGCGGAGCATTGTCAGCTCCGTGCTAAGCGTGGCATCCAGTACAGGTGTGTGCTCGGGAGGCCCTCGCATCTGGAGCTCGAAACGCGCCTCCGCCGTCCGCCCCGGTTGCACTCGCGAGACCACAAAATCCAGCAGCACCTGCGTGATGAAGCGGAAAAGCGATGTGCAGCGGAAGACTTGCAGACGAGGGACAATGCACGCAGCGTCGGGCATCCACACCAGCTGGCGGAGGAGATTGTCGGTGGCGACGATGTGTTCCGCATGCGATAGTGGGCGACCAAAGGCGGTGTCACCTCCCTTTGGGATGTCTGTGATAGCGAGCGTTCGGAGATGCGGGAGGTCCTTGAGGCAGTCGAGTAGTTCGACGTCCATGATGATAATATTGCGCAGTGCGAGCGACGTGACGGTGTCTCGGAACGAGGAACGCGAGGCGAAGGAGAGGAAATCGTGTTGGGGCCAGAAGAGTGGTGTCAAGGACATGCAAAAATCCAGCTGCCGGGCGCTGGGGAGTGTAAAGCTCTGAATAATGTCGGAAAATACCCGGGTACTGTGGGTGGAGGAAGAGTCTCGGCTGTTTTTCAAGGTGATGCCGAAAGAATTTATGCTGGAGGCGATTGCTGGCAGGTCCAGCGGAAGAGAAAGAGCTGATACATCGAGTTTCGTGAAATGCACAGAGGCGAGACTGGTGCAGCGATGTATGAGGGACATGAAAGCACGGACGTTGGCTGTACTGCCATTTTCGTAATTGAGAGCGCGCAGATTCTCCCATGGCAGTTTCGGGGGTTGCGCTGCGATATACCCACGTAGAGTAACTTGGGTTAAACGCGGCGCGACCTCAAAGAGGTCAAGCTGCCACACACCCGGGATGTGGAGACTCTCGAGAAGGGAAAATTTGCCTTTGGCGGAGGAGAGATGTCGAAAAGCCGCGTCGTCGTCGATGCGGAGATTTGCGGTTTGCCATCGCTCGGAACACTGTGCGAGCAACTCCAGCCCTGGAGTCTCACGAGGGCGTGTTGCCGCAAGAATCGTCACCCGCAATGGACAATTGCCTGAGCGCTCCACGACGGCGGATAGGAGATCGTTTTGGACTTGGGCGACGGAATTATGTGTGAAGTCCCAAGTGGCTATGGCGTCAATTGTCGCCCACAGAGAAGGCGTGCCCATTACCGCCGCACGCCACATAGAGCATACGCGGGACAGCTGAAAGAGATGGCCCTTCGCGAGCTCTTCCAAGTATTTCTGAGGATTGCGCATCATGCAATGGATTATTATATCGTCCGAGTGCGGTGGTTGTGAGCAGAAGGTGAATATTTTGAGTAGTATCTCGGGCGGAAGGGATCGAATGGGCGCCAAGACGCTGCGGCATCCATCCGCGTGGAACTGAAGAGTATCCCGCTCAGCGACAGCTTTCTCCAGCACGGCTCGCAGAGTCCTAATTTCCCTATCGTAGCGGGCAATGTCCTCTCCCGAAGATGCGATTATGGATCGAAAATAGGATAGATCAGGGGTGATGGAATTCGTCCGAAGAAGGTCGGAAAGCGTAGATTGCTGAGCGGAATCTGGGAGGAGGGCAGAGGAGAAGAGATTACCGACGGTGGCGCAGCTGCTGTGATTTCCTGGAGCGTCCATGGTTCGTCGCACGAGGTTTCGATGTGGTGGTGAGAGGCAAGGGGCCGTGAGGCTGTGTACCGCCGTTTTGCCGTTACAAGTGTTGTGACGCCCGTGACTCCTTCAAACTCCACCACCACCTCTATTGTGACCAGATTCCGACGCGACCAAGTAGTGCTCTCCATGGAATCAGTTCCCTCAACGGCGGCTCTCCCTCCGGAGCTGGAAAGACAGATATTCGAAACCTACGCTCTCCTGCGACCGATAGAAATCCCCAAGCTCATGTTGGTGGCATGGCGCGTCAAGGAGTGGTGTGTGGTATTTGTTTCTAACTATGTAATAAGACTTAATCCTATAGCATCAGGGTCGAACCACTTCTCTATCGCACAATCGCAGTTCATCCCACAATTCCTATGCTTCCCGCCTTCACCTGCGAATCTCTGTCGTCCGCCATGAAATTAAAACCGTCGTCTTTCTTCGGACATGCGGTTCGGCATTTTTGCTTTGCGCACGACCATAACGACACCTACAAATACCTGGTGCCTATTTTCATGCGCCTCACAAATCTGTGGATCGATCAGGATCTCACTGACATAACCACGTTAATCGTGCCTCTACGTCTGAAGCACCTCTACGCCAATATATCACCCCTCCTTCGCACGCTTACGCCGACCCATCTTTTTTTCTCGCAAATCACCCATCTTGAGGTGCTAGAACCCCGGAACAACTTGGAGATTTGGTCGGGACTTTCTCTTATTCCGCAGCTTACCCATCTCTCATTGAATGACATCGCCTTCGTTTCGCTTTGTCGCGAGCTGTTGGAGACCTGCAAGTCTCTGGCCATTCTTGTCCTGTTCTTGTTTGAAGATCCGGAGGATATAGACCCCACTTATGTTCCGGATCTTTCGAAGGATTTGCGTTTCGTCACAAAAAATATTTACTATTTAAGAAAGTATATATTCTTGCATGGAGGAATACTTTTTCGATCCCCTCGAAGACTGGCAGATGGGAGAATACGTGGGAACAGATTACTGGAGTCGAGCCGAAAATTTCATTGCGAGACGTCGATCGGGAGAGATACCTGGTGTGTTTGTCGTTGCCCTCTTGTGCATGTCCTGATACGGCCTGACTGTCAGCCGATCGATTCAACTACGAAATCGAAGACCCGTAAAGTCTCAATTTTTGGGGTGCGTGTGTCCTTTTTTCTCCTCTGTATGACCTGATACAGTTTCCTTGTCAGCCCTGCGATTCTAGGTTCTCCACGAAGCAACAGAAGACGTGTATCGTTGCGTTCCGTCCAACGAGCGAATCATCTCCCACTCGGACCCTTTTAATACATATATTATCTCGAGTCCACCATTTGATGTATCATCTCGCCTCCGTTCAAAATTGTCGCTGGATTGCGTCGCGTTTTCTCTTCGCTATCGGCAGCCACTTTATTCCTGTGGACAGTATTCAGCTTACGGTACACTGCGACACCGCATCAGTGTATTTCGTTCTGAGGATGGGTACATTTTAGGTTCAAAATCGGCTCCACTGGAGTTCGAAACTCGAACCTGAAAACTCAAGAATTGGCGGAATTTCTTTCGCAACAACGGACCTCTGCTAGAGGTTCTGATCCAGAGCTGAAGTGTATGTATCTTCTCTGGGATTCCCCTCGACCTCCTCACTCAGATATTATGCTAGCACGAGAGCGCGACGAGATTTATCAATCTGAACTGTGCGCTATTCCCTGACGTAAATAAACCTTTCCACCCCATCCTCAAACTCCGCAAAAATCACACAGAGCCTCCTGTGCGCCGCGCCCGGGACTCGTTAAGTAGCTGATTCACCTCGCCCCATGCCATCCCACTGACGTTCTCCTCGCCGATAAACTCCAGCTGGGGGAATATCGCAAGGAGCAGCGCGAGCACGTCCACCAAGAGGCTGCCCACCGGCTGCGAGTCGATGGTGAGGGTACGTAGCTGGTGCGGGTGCGAGACGGGCTCAACGGCGGTGCGCTGCGAGCTCAAGACCGGTGCAAGGTCACGTAACTGCGCGTCAGCGTCGCGTGTATGCACCGAAGCCGTCAGCTCAACGAGCTTCGGGCACCGCAGCGCAAAGGCGTGCAGGCCCGCAGCGGACGGGGCCGCATTGGCCGGCGAGGCGGGGAGTATGCAGGAGATGAGCGCGGGCCAGGCGGCGGCGAGACGCGCGAGGTCGGCGTCGGTCAGCGCGATGGGAGGAAAGCCCACCATGAGGAAATGCTCCATGTGCGGGCACGCGAGGAGGGGGGCGAGGAGGTGGTGGCCAGGGACGGAGAGATCGGGGGAGGCGGGGACGACGAGGACGCCGATGGTGAGGCGTCGCAAGGAGGGGGCATAGCGCGTGGCGCTGGCGAGGAGGAGGGTGTGCCAGGCGTCAGTGAAGGAGGGGAAGTGGGCGTCGGCGATGAGTCCCATCGAGGTGTGGTTGAAGGTTATGGAATAGAGGGTGCGTGCGGAGACGGAGAACTTCTGCATGAAGGTTGTCATGTTTTCGAGGGAGCCGCTGAGGGAGAGAGTTTCCAGAGCCAGGGGGATGTCCGTGGAAGGCTTCAGCTCCGCAAAATCCACTCTGATTAAATCGAGATGGAGATCAACGAGATGCTCGAGCTTCCCAATGACGTCCAATGTTTTGCAGTCGATGTTCCACGGCATGCGCGAGATGCTGAGTCTCTGCAGAGGAAAACGCGGGAGGGACGCGATAGAGAGGTGCGACGTCCTTCCCGCGAATGAAAGGGACCGCAAACGACATGCATCGGGCATGGAGGTGAAATAGCTGGCGAGCGCGTAATCCATGTTGCCAGGGAGTTCGCAGGCAAAGTTCAACTCGAGCAGGCTTTCGGATTGGAAGAGGAGCAATTCTGGGACCGGCAGCCACGAGGCGGTGAAATGCAGAGCCTGTAGCCGTGGAAACAGCGGCTCTCCTCGCGAAAATCGGCCCAGTTGGATGAATACCGAGGCGTCGATTTTGGGAGACCTTTGGCGATCATTTGTGTAGTACAGCGTCCTGATGCGCGCCGAGTATTGAGTCAGACGAGTCCACTCATTTCGGTGCACTTGGCCCCGAAGAATCTGCCGTGCCTTAGTTCGAAAATCCAGGATAATTCGAAGAGATACTTACGCACACCCCTTCCTCCTCACGAAATCCGTCTAGAAGATCCAACAAAGGCTTGAGAGTCGCCATTTGACTCCATAATCGATCTAAAGCAGGTCCTGAAAATTGTCGGCAACTTCGAGCAGCGCTTGCAAGATCTCGTTCGGCAGCGTCGGGTGACCTATGGATACGCGACACGACGACCTGTGCAAATACGGCCTCTACGATCTCTGGGATCGCAAGTGCTGGATGCATGAATGCAGATGCAGATGAGTCGATGATGAAGGCGGTGAACTGCGGCACATCAAAGATGCTGTGCATGTCACCACAGCAAATAAGCGCCCGCGGCCCGCGCTGAAATATATAAGGCCGCAGCTTTTGACACCCTTCCACGTTCCTCCCACCCACGCCATGGATATCATCCTCTATCCCGTTTCCTTTGTCCTGGGCCTTTCGGCCATGATTATGTGAGCTGGTACCGCCAGAGTATGAACACTATTGACTAGTGTGGCTATAGCCCAACGGCTCTGATATTTGGGATCACCATGCCATTCATCAACGTGCTTGTGCGCTACCGAGCAAACTACAGTCCCAAGGAGGGCGGGGTACGGCTGCCGGACGAAGTGGGGAATACTACTCGCTCTGGGAATTCGTATTTCGGCATGATGAAGCGAGTACACCGTATCGAGGTTTGTCTTTCTCGATGCCCGAGACTGGGAACCGTTCGTTGATTCATTTTGTGTTTAGGGATGGAGTGGACTTTACAAGGGCCTCAGTGCGTACCTCTCATCCCGCAAGAATCAGCACTGATTTGATATTCAGTGCCATCCATCGTAACGAGTCTAATCGCTATCGTCGTGGTCTCGCCCCTCGCCGTGTTTTTAGCATTGAGCCACAAGGTCCTGCCCAATGGGCGCGTATATATGCACCCCCAGGACGGCATCGTCATGTGGAGTACGATTGTTCAATGAATCGTCTACGTAGAGCTAACGCAACGTTTACAATAGTAATCAGCCTCGCTTTGTCTATCATCCCTGCCCTGCTCCTCATACCTATGCAGATAATCACCAATCGGTGAGTCTTAGTCCATTTTTTCTCTACTATCTGTACTGACGTGCGTAGCGCGATCACCACACCCCACACGCTCTCGTCCTTCGATCCCAGCGCCGGGCTCCGCGCCCTGCTCTCCCCGGCCGAGCGCACAAAGCCCCTTATTCTGTACGCGGCCCCGGGTGTCGCTCTCTCTGAGACCCTCCAGGGCCTCGTCGCCCCTGCCCTCGGCCTCCTCCGCCTCTTCGTCCCCCGCCTCTACATCTCGCACCGTCTCCCAATCATCGGGGCGGCCCTCCCCGTGATCCTACTCACCACCGCGCTGCTCACGCCACTCCAGGTCATGAGCGCGCGCCTCACGCTCCAGCGCCGCGCCCCTGAGACTGCTACCGAGCCCGAGCCGTACCAGGAGGAGGCTGTGATGGAGTTCCGCAGCACCGAGGAGGCGCCGTACACGTCACTCTTTGACTGCGCGCGCAAGATCGTACAGGAAGAGGGTGCAGTCGTGCTGACGCGTGCGTGGTGGATCACTGCCTTGCTGATGGTCATGCCGATGCTCGCAGCGGCGGTGGCGCCCTGAAGGGCCTGATGCGCCTGAATCCGGCGATGCCTTCACGTCTCAAGTATCTCAACTTTATATAAAAACGAAAATTACTGTGTATTATTCTGTACCTAGGATTTGCCTGTAGTGTGCCATTTGGTGACATTGGTTGAAGAGATTGGTAATTTTGAGCAACAACATATACGATAGGCGGGCAGAGCGTTTCGGTGAAGGAATGAATGGTCTGCTAGAAATTTCCTGGGATTATTCAAGAACGACTTTGCCCATCAAACACGCATCCCGCCAGATCCCTGCCGCCCGCCATCAGTCGGTTGCCGCCCGCCATCAGTTGCGGCACACCCGGAACAAGCCGATTTCCCACTGCCTGCATCATGTCATTCAACACGTGTCCTGCAGCTGTGTCGGTGCTAGACTTGCTCCGGACCTTGGACCACCCCCCCATCCACGTTCTTACGTAGCGCTGAGACACTGCTCTCGAATATTCGTTAATATCGCTTGACTATGGAATCAGCCGTTTCATGGGACGGTCTTCCTCCTGAGCTGCAAAGACACATTTTCGAAATCTGTGCCCTCTCGCGACCGGTGTCGATCCCAACGCTCATGCTGGTCGCCTCGCATGTCAAAGAGTGGTCTGTGATAGTCATTTCGTACGAAGCGGAGCTCACACTCCCCACTCCCTAGGGTTGAGCCACTTCTGTATCGAACGGTCACCTTTCATGACACCCATACGTCCATGATTCCCGCCTTCAGCTCTAAAATTCTGGCGAAGACCCTAAAAGCAAGGCCGGCGTGTTTCTTCGAGCAGGCGGTTCGCCACTTATTATTGCCCGGCGGTTGGCAGCCTGCCCTTGACAGAGGTCTTTCCGTACAGACATTATCGGTCTGCACCGGCATCCAAAATCTCTGGATAGCTGAGATGGCCTTAGAAGACATGATTCCGTCCCTCGCGCGTTTACCTCTCCAGCATCTTTATGCCCATGTCCTACCACTCCTTCGAACGCTTACCCCCGCCCACCCATTTTTCTCCCGGATAACGCATCTCGAGCTCCTGGATTTGTCTAACAATTCGGAGTCTTGGTCCGGGCTATCCCGCATCCCGCACCTTACCCATCTCTCCTTTAATGACCACGGTTTCATTCTCCTCTGCCCTCTTCTCCTGGAGACCTGCGCATCTCTGGCGGTTCTTATTTGCCTCAACGAGAAGGCGCTATGGGCTTCGTCTCCGCACCATTCCTACGCCGCGGGACTTTCCCATGATTCCCGCTTCGTTGTGATGGCCTGCGCGTACTACATCAAGGACTGGAAAATGGGGGTCCACGCTGGGCAGGATTACTGGAGCCGAGCTGAAAGTTTTATTGCGAAACGTCGATCCGGCGAGATAGATCGTACGTGTATCCATGTCTGCATTGGCTGTATGAGCCCAAATGACCCGCCATCAGGGCTGCAATACCAGATCTCTTTCGATGAAAGCGAAAACATCGTGTAAGGTGCAGAGTGTTTGAATCAGCCCGGCGTCTCATGTTCTGTCATGCGTCAACGGCATACGTGGTCAACAGCTCCGATTGGAGACTATCTTACAGGGCCGGAGTTAGATTCGGATTAATGCAAATCATGTACTTGGCAGAAATAATGAACAGATGTGACGAGCGCTGTAACAAACGATGCCCACATTCCACGCAAAACCCTGTTCGTCCACTCCTGAGGTCCGACCTAAATTGATTGTTTTGCTTACCTACCTACCTCACAAGCGGCCGCGGCCTCGCGATTTCCTTTTTTTTTTCACGACAAACGCCCCTGGTGACAATGCGCAGTATTCTGGAGATGATTTATCCAGTCCTCGTTGTCTATTTTCGGGACGGCCCTGGCACGTCACCTTCCGCGCATCGGAAGGTGAGACATCGCGGCTCCGTTATCCTCGGTACATGCTGATGATACCCGAGAGGGTGTGGCGGCTCAATTATCTAGCGTCTTGGAGCCCTGTGTGCCAAGTTGTTTGGATAGTGATAGTGATAGAATTATACACGACATGGTCCAGCCTCTGAACGCCGTGTTCCCAAGAGTATCCCAGCGCGCACAAGCTCCTCGCGCCTTCGCCTTGGACCCCAACTACCCTACTTGACGAGCTATTCGTTATCAGAACGTCTATCAAAAGTAGAATATGAAGTGGTAGAAAATAGAAACTAATTGTTCCGCCGCGGTAGCATCAACCATCGAACGGGAAGAGGGGGAACATATAATGGAGTAGCCTCATATACCTGAGTGACCTCATAAGCGAATTTTGCGACCAGAGAGATTGTGGCTCTGTAAGCTATCATGTGCGTGAAGAATTTCGCGGAGGGCATGGAGCTCAGGGGCGGTAGTCCAGGTATATCCTTCTTCATTCGCGCAAGGAAATCATTCCGGAGCGTGAGGAGGTCAGTATGTGTACACTCCAATAGCGCATGTTCCGGGGATTCGATCTCGGCTTTACAGAATCGACAGACTCTTAAATTTCGGTCAATTCGCGGGCGGCGAAGTTCAACCCAGCGTAATCTTTCCAGGGCGAGACAGTGGCTCGACAACAATAGACGTGTAAGTGCTTTCCGATGCTGGGGATTGGCTACATTCAAGTAGTGCCGGAATTGCAGCGTCTTATGTGTGGGCGGACTATCTTTCTCCGGTTCCAGTCTTCCTCGCAGAAGATACAATTTTGGAGAGTCGGGGTCATCAATCGACCATTGAAGGTACGCTCGAAGACCAGCATCCACGGATTTAATAACCCCGTCAATCATCAGCGGTGTGATGGTTGCGAGATTCGGCAGCGTTATTTTGAAGGGTAGTTGATGGACCACATAGCGGAGATCCATTGCCCAGGACGCGATGCCGGAATCCGAGAGGGACACCGAATCATCCGCGGCTACTTTGACATATCTGATTTTTGTCAAGCCCGCGAGATATTTCAGGTGTACCAGCGCTAGCGTGACTCGCCTGAAACGCAACGGTACTAAACCAGTCTCTGTGAACAAGGGTACCAGTATTGCCCGTTTGTTAACACCTAAAACTCGTCGAAGGAAGTCGGCCTGTACATCTTCAAGTGGCTTTAGTAGATCCAGATCCACATCGAGGCTGACTTCGCAGCCGTGCATGAGGTGGGGGTCCACGAGAGCCATGTACATTTTGCGGGCCTCCCAAGGAGGCAAAATGCCGACCATCGACTCTAGGCCAAGTAGGGTGTTAGCGATAGCCCTTGCTTTGCTCGCCTTTTTTTCATAATGGTCCTCGAAGATGTTCCTCTTCGTGGAGTTGAGATTGAATCCAACATATTTGGTTGAATTGACAATGCTCACCGCCTCTGGTCCGAAGCGGAAGATGGGCAGTAATCTCGGGATAGAACCGTAGATCATCAACAAGGATTTAATAGCATTGATTATCATGAAGTTCACGCTGCACCATCTGTAGAGAGCGTCCATTTTGCGCTGGGCCCCAGCCGCCGTCAGAGAGATCAGGATAACGTCGTCAGCCTGTTCCAGGTTCGTGATGAAAATACCCGCTAGGAGAATGTCGCTAGTGGCATCCGAGAGCAGTTTGAAGTCTGACAGGTACAATGTCCACAGGATCGGTGAGCTTGTGTCACCAATGAGGATTCCTAGAAGCGCGCGGAACATTGTCGAAACGTCTGATTCATGTCTGACAATATAAGTCATCCTTTGATAGAGCATTCGGAGCCAGTCAAATATAGCACCGCCCGCTCCTGCTGCACGCATTTTAAGCCAGAGTGTAGCTTGGTCCGTGGAGGGAAAGGCATTGCTCAGGTCTGCGAAGACGACAAATAGCGGTTTTCCGAGGGCTCGGGCTTTATCAATTGCACAGCGAAGAATAAACATGTTGTCGTTCGTGTGAAAGCCCGCGCGGAACGCATTTTGAGAGGGAGGTAGCATACCCACTTTGAGGCACCATTTCGTGAGCCGCATATGGATGAGCAGTGTCACGAGTTTGAGGAAACAGCTTTCTAGACCAATTGTGCGATAGCTATTTGGGTCGTCTTTCGGCTTTCCTCGCTTCAGCAGTCCTATCAGAACAGTGAGAAGCCAGACCGACGGAGCTACATTGCCATGTATGCATCGGTTCACCAGTTTGCACAGTTCGTCATTTTCGAGTTCACAGACATCTGAATAGCTTTGCTGGTCGTAACCCTTGGCGCTGGTCGGAGGGTGCTCTCGCAGATGGTCTTTGGCCTCCTCCATCTCGTCCTCTGTGAACGGTGTCGAGAATATCTGGTCGGCGGTCTCGTCCAGTGTGCGTTCAGGTATGGCCGCGGCGAGGACCTTGTTGAAATTCAACCTATCTTTGTCGAACGTTTCCGGAACCGGTTCAATTGGGTTCATACGTGACACAAATACATTTTTAAGTGTCTCCGCGGAAAATCCCGACACTAATCGCTTCGGTGCCATTATCCCTTTCGCGACCCTCCAAAATTCGCGTTCTGTGTTCGCCTCAAGCAGCTTCTTCCGATGCTCGAGTTGCAGGGCTAAAAGGTGGGGGCGGTTACGGTGAGCGGTAAGACTCGATGCATGGTCCGTACCCGTAGCGGCTCGTTTATCCTTCTCGGGCTTCCGGAGGGGGTGGTGGGTCACCTTCGCCATTTGGCCCATTGCGGATTCCTCCAGCGTTGGCGTTAGTTGCGGGGGCGGGTCGGGTAGTCTGATGTACGGTGTTGTTGGTGGTTGCATTGCTCCCTGTTTCGCCAATGCATCTGCAGCGTCATTGTGTGCGTTACCACTGTGGCCCTTGACTTGGATGAATACCACGGGGGCACGGCGCTGTTTAATGAGACTTACAATGTCCCGGAATAAGTCACCGTTCGTGCATTTCCAGCCACGAGAGGCTTCGTCCGGTACGCGGACTGTGATCGATTCCATCGCGTATTCGGAGTCGGACCAGATGTGTAGCGTCTGGCCGGGGTAACCTCGTTGGAGTGCTCTAAAGATAGCGTATACCTCGCCACGGTTGTTGGTTTGGTTGTCAGGTACGCGTACACCCTCGTTCCATGGGTGGTTCGGTCCCCAATACACTCCCGCCCCCGCCGCAGCATTTTCTCTGCCATTGTTGAGGCAAGAGCCATCGACGTAGCCCTCCACGGGGTTGGTCGTAGCCGTGACGCAACCGAATAGCTTCTCGAGTTTCTGCTCGGGCGTCAGTTTCGAGTTGAGAACTTGAATAAACAACCGGTCAATCTCAGTTGTTGTCGGCAGATCAATTTTCGGGGGAGTTCGCGGTGTGTCCGGTTTCGTAACGCGCGGCAGTGAGGGGCGCTGTGTCGACGCCCTCGGGGGCAGTGGTCCATTCGAATCCAACATTTTGATTTCGAGAACGAGGCCTGCGTGGTCAGAATCGCGGGCCGGATTGAGAATCTCAAATGACTTGATGCGCAAGATTGCAGCTGCATTCGCCACCACATAGTCAACCACAGCTTCTCCCTGGAATTGGAAAGAAGTATACCCACTATTTCTTGGGCCTAGTGAAACGCTTGACGCGTGTGTAACGGTGAACTCCAAAATCTAACCCAACCCAACCAAATGCCGACCAGCAGCAAAACAAAGCCCCCAAACCCTAATAACCTTCCAACCTAATTCCTTCGGAGTTCAACCTTCCAACACGTTCGTCCTGCGCGCAAGTTCGAGGGCTCCAACCAAAATATATGGCTGTTGCAATTCAGCGAAATAACCGTACGTTCAACTTTTTAACCGTTCCGTTCCGTTCTTGACTTTAACCGTTCCGTTCCACCCAATTAGAGAGAGAGAGAGACCAGAAATCACAGGTGGGGAGACCCGGGCGTTGTATTGTTCTTCACCTATCTACCACATACTCTTTTATACTGCTACTGTTTGTATTTTCATAACAAATAATAAACCCTGCAACTCCTGGTGCATATCTTCTGAAACAGCTGGAACGCCCAAATTCGAGGGATTTTCTTCCCGAGATGGACAACTTTCCGTACCAGTTCCGCTGGTAACTTGGTAGCCAAGGCTATGTACAATGGACAACCATTGTTGAATAAACAATTTCACCGCATATCCTGTTCCCCATTACTACCAGGGCAGTGTTCCCAGTCATCCGGACCCGAAACATGCTCCAAGACCCCTAATAACCCGGTCGTGCCCATTTGTGACGCGTTTCATTGCCGATCAATTGCGTACACGTGACCGCTTTCCAACCACCATTGTCCGGCTTCACAGCATTGTTGCCCCACATTATCCTCTGCTGCATAGGATAGTTACGGGCTATGCTCCCATTGTCTGATGTACACATTGTTTCCCGCACAGCCCGTATCCACGGGTTCGCCCTCTCCTCTCCAGAGTCGGATTTGCTGCGCCCTTGATGGCCGATCAAATCGCGATGGCATTGCCGGCACCTTTCAGTACTTGATCAGAATTCGCAAAATCTCCCGCTTTTGCATATTTTCCCGTGTACGGCTAATACATCCTCTTCACTAGGTTCGTGTTACCGTTCAGGATTTCAAAGCCATGGTCTTTACACATGCGGACTAGTGCGCGACCTCGTGTGGACATTGGCTTGTCTGAGTCGGCGCTGATCCGTTGTACTGTTGGTGTACCACCTTCATCAGCAGTGTGTGCATTCAGGTCGCCAATACCTATCACGGCTTTTCCAGTAAGCTGCAATAGGGCCATAGTCTCGACGAATTTGAGCCAGGGGTCATAGTCGGCCCAACCCTGCGACGAGCTCTGCTCGGGGACAATGTAGGCGTTTATGATGAAGAAATCGTCGATTTCATGTACTAGGAGGTCGGGCGCCGCGAGATCGTCGCGTACATCGACATGGAGGAAGTCTGAGACGAGCGTGAGAACGCCGCCCCACGGCCGTTTGAATGAATTAAGGTACTTCCGGGACTTCGCCTTTGGAAGCCATCCGGAATGTGAAGGGTATCATGGTCTGTGGGTCTAAGATGGGTCTCTTGCATTAAATAAATATCGTAGTCGGAAATGTCTTTGCAGAAGGTCGGGCAGGAAAGCTTAAGCGATAAGTCACCGTCAATATTCCAGCATTTAAGGCGGAGTATATTTTCACGATGAGCTACGTTATTTTGGGATACTCGGACAGTAGGTACACATTGCGTATGTAGAGGTCCGTTCTTTTGTGATAAGCTTCCTGCCCCTGCTAGTTTCCCGACGCGAACGATACGGAAACCTTCTCATAGCCGGGGGCGGGTGCCGCGGCCCATGCGTTGACGAACTGGATCGCAGTAACGTTGGTGGGGAAGTACACGGTGATGAAACGGTTGTTCTTGTGGAACCGCTTCGCGTACAACTCTCTGACGGCGTCCGAGTCGATGGTGTTGCCGCGCGGCATGCGCGCGATGAGGCCGCGTACCTGGCCCGAGATGTCCTTGCCCCATGCGACGGGCCCGACATCAACGCCGGTGCCGTTGTTCTTGTTCGCGGGGACGGCGGGTGGAGCCTCGGGGATGGAGCTGGCTCCGGCACCGGTGAGATCCACGTACGACGTAGGAGGGGGTGCCGTGGGGACGTCGTAGTAGTTGGTGGGCGCCGACACCGACGCGGGCGGGGCAGCGAGCGCAACGGGGGGCAGGGTATTGGCCTGTAACAAGGTGGTGGCGGACGCGGCAGTGGTCTGGACTCGTTTGACGGCGGGGAGGAACACATCCTCGGAGTACATCACGGTGTCGTGGTGTTCGCGCTTCCGTTTGTGGTCCGCGGCCTCGAACTTGGCGTGGAGCGAGGCAATCTCGGTGCGGAGTTCCTCGATGGTACTGACGGAGGAGTTGTTGGCGTCGAGGAGGGCGCGGAACGTGGGGTGGTCGAGCATGTCCCTGGCCGTGAAGGAGTTGGACGTACCCATCCCCGCGGCCCCCATATCTTGGGCCATGGTCTTGACTTGACCACGGGTCAGGGTCATGTCGTGCTGGCATTGGTCGATGTGGTCTTCGAGATGCGAAGCGAGGGCGCCCATATTGGAATCGAGACGTTTGACACCTACATCGTCGCATAGGTCAGCAGGTTGTTCCGTTGCGAGCAATCGGTTCTCACCTGCAGCGGCGGACTCTGCTTTACCCGGAGTTTTCAGGTTTTGCACCGGGGTCGAGGCAGGGACGGAGGTAGCGGCCGGGGCGGAGGCGGGCGCCTGCGTCGACGTGGAAGTGGAGGTCGCGCCAGCATTCCTCTTCGTAGCGGGTGTGGAGGGCGCGGAGGTGTCCAAGAGGGAGTTAATCAAGGAGTCCGTCGAAGCTGTCGCCTGGCGGCTCAGCATGGTAGTGAAGGAGGCGTTCGTCTGGCTCACTATCTCCGCCTACATGTCTACAGATGTATCTTAAGGTTACCAAAGCCACCTCAACGGACCAAGTGTGAAGCAATAAAACCTCTCTTTTCCCTTCAAGTTCTCTGCGCCCCTGCATCGGCACATTGATTTCGCCGTATGACACCGCCAACAGGAGTTGGACGAGATCGCCCTGGGGAGATTAATTCCATCAAATGGCAAAGTCCTTAAGTCAACGCAAGTAGGCCCTACCTGTTAACGCTTTCTTCGGCCCACACATTCTTTTATCCACCGCACCGACATGCGAATTCCATCCACCTTCTTTTTTTTACTCGGCGTGGCGACGTTGACTCTGGCATCATTTCCAACAGTCTCTCACTCTCGCAAGACCTCGACTCCCACTCGCAGGACCCTCAATTTTAATCCGACCGCAGAGCAGCTGAACAATGCGCCCACGTTTGTTACCGCCCGTGCACCTCAGCCTCTCACCAACGCGAAGCGCCTCGCGATGGGCCTTCCTCCGTTGAATCCCCGTAGACGTGGTATGCGCCTTCAATTAGTGCGGGATGCCTCTAGATGAGCCGAGACGATTATTAGGTGCAGTAGCTCCTCGACAGTCACCTCTCCCGCCCGCCTCGTATGATTCCTTCCCTCCGTTCCGGTTTGTCATAACTGATCTACCGCGTCCGCAGGACGAAGTGCAATATTCTTGCCACGGAGACCGATGGTACTTTTGCGGGGTACGTCAGCCCCGCCTGGAACAGCTTCGGCGAGTATGGGGCCCTCCAGGACGCGCAGGATGGCGCGCTCGAAGTGTCCTTCTCCTACTCGCCCGACTCCCCCGGCCAACTCAGTTTCACGGCAACCAATGGACCCGACGCAACCTACCCGTTCATTGGGGCCAGTAAATATATGCCTTTTTTGCGAAATTACTTGTCACGCTGATGATGATCGCTTGTAGTCAAGGGTATCTCATCCAGCTCGTCTGATTTAGGTCCCGGGAGTGCCAAGTTTGTATTTGAATTCCTCCCCTTCCCGCCGCTCGCGTAGCTGATCTTGTTTCAGTTACGCCTACCTTGGTGGGACGAGCCAGACTCCGGCCGGTTCTCCTCCCTCCGCTGGGGACAACGCGTTCGACGCGGCCACGCATCTCACGGAGGACATAGAGAGCGCCATCTGGAGCTATGACTCTTCCACGCAGGCCATCACCGCGCAGTGGATCAACACCGACAGTTCTGCGCCCTCGACGCACATCGTACATACTCAAGGTGCGTAATGCTCCGTTGTTAAAGGTCGCGGACACTGAGGCGTATTCCTGATGGCAGGTGTGCTGGCCCTAACAGGCGATGTAAACGCATTTACTAGCACCTTTGGCCCGACGGATGAAGTTGTGAGTGGTTTTCATCCCGCAGAAGAATTACGATCGGACTGATGCATGGTGTTACTCATTCAGATATTCTTTTGCGTCCCACCCCTCCCTGTGGTCGAGCGCAAAAGAATGTTCCGATCGGCGTGAGTCATGGTTATATAAACCCATCCAGGCACTCACTTGCGTCATACCCACATCGGTGGCGCTTCGAACTTTCGGGTAGCTTAGGATGGACATCGTCATATTAGATTTTTCGTCCGAGAACACTGGATCCAACTTATTGAGACGGCCGTTGCGTATTCACAGAAATTCACACGCGATCTATAATACGGTTTCGTCTTCCAACATAAGATACTGGAGATGTGAAGGCGAAAAGTTGGTAGGCAAAAAAATGCTCCAGTAGCTGAATCACACACCATCTCCCGTCGGCTCGAATAGTTCCGCCCCGCATACACTCTCATTTGGCAGTCTGTCGTTAAGAACCAAGCGAAGCGCATGCCGACAACGAACCGGGGATCGCAGGCATCCTCCAGATCGGGATTTGGATAATTTAGGGTAATTTAGAACAAAGCATGGTCTGCAAGAATCATTCTACCACTCTAGATCGGCGTCCTTGTTGAAAAACACCGCCATCCTTCCATCCTTCTCCAGTGCAGTCTTGACGATGATCTTGCATCCATCCGCGGGGGACATCCCATTATAATGTGTCATACTCGTCGCGTTGAATCCTGCAAACCCAAAAGAACTCGTGGGCGGACGCACCAGGCTCCATGCCACCACGCGGATTCCGGATCCCGTCCGCTCCTCCTCCAGCGCCCAGTGAACCGTGAGCGCTTTAACCGCCATCTTGCTCGTCCCGTACGCGATGTATAGGGCGGCTTCTGCGTGTATATGGCGATGGACCCAAGGAGCGAGGTGATGGTCAGGATCGCCTCGCCGTTCCGCATCAGGAGACTCATCGCCGTGGGAGTCCGCGCCATCTTCGTCACTTCGCTACTTCGCTTAGCGTTGCGGAAGTGTCGTGAGTTTGATCGCATTCCGTGAAAGTTTCAGCTGGATTTAGTAGAACTTCGTCACTTCCTCTGTACACCGTGAAAGCTCGTAACTTAGGCTACACTGACGATAACCACATGACCACGGCCATACACGTGGAGAGTGTACGGCCAGTCGTGGGCGTAGTACACACTATTTCCAATTCAAGTTCAACTTTGTTTGGCGGCATAAGATCGTTCCCGTACTTTAAGCAGGCCCTTCGTTTTATGACTTGGAAGGTTGGGGACACGGATAGGTTTAGACATATGTAGGGGTCGATAGTAACTCAACCTGGAGTGAAATGCCTTGTAAAAACAGTTGAGAGTAAATATGTAGCTTGTGAACTTGAAATCAACGGCCGAGAAGGTTCCGGGCCAACAATTCTGTTCTCAACCATTTCGGAAGAAAGTCGAGGGTTGGTTATTTGAACAATGTTGAGAATTATCACCACTTATTGTGGAAATGTTCAAACTGCTCAAACGGAGAACTCTATTTGTTCAAACCTTCGAACTAATATGTTGAACAAGACTGTTGTTATGTTCAACTGGCTCAACCGTTCAGCTCAATTGTTCAAGCAGCTTTTCAATATTCAGAATGCTTTTTTTGACTCCGAAGCCTACGGAAGTGAATTCAATACCTGGTTCAACTGTTCTGCTCAATTTTCTGGGCTTTCTTCTATGTCCAGAAGCCCTTCTGAGAGGCGAAGTATACGCGCATGTTGATGCAATACTTGATTTAGTTCAATTTCTCGGGCACTGTTTTCGATGTCAAGAAGGGGGCCTTTGCATACGCAGATTTGTTAGGAAAGTTTCCGATACAAATTTATGGTACAGAAGTGACAAGCTGTCACCAGAATTTAGTCGAGGTGACGAGCTTTCCCAGATATTCATCGAAATGACGAGGTTTCACGCTTTTCCATGAAACTCACGAACTTTCTGATTCCTAAGTGAAGTAACAAAGTGACGAAGGTGGGTACAACTCTCGCCGTGGTTACTGTGACTGTGCCGAATACGTTCGCCCCGTATGTCTCTTTGAACCCGGGGCCTACGGTCCCGGCACTGGATTTCGTGATAAGAGTGTACGGAGCAACATCCACCACAGAAACATACTTTTTGATCAGGACATCGAGACCGGAGATATCCTTCTCCTTGAGAGTTTCGGGGATGAAGTCGTGCGCTGCCTTAACTGAACCATCGTCCGTTATATCGAGCTGAACGGGCACGACCGCAGACGAAGGGTGAATGTCTGCCACAAATTT
Organism: Mycena epipterygia; assembly: GCA_029281465.1. Classification (NCBI taxonomy): domain Eukaryota; kingdom Fungi; phylum Basidiomycota; class Agaricomycetes; order Agaricales; family Mycenaceae; genus Mycena; species Mycena epipterygia. Next base: position 268,901 of record JARJCQ010000101.1, on the reverse strand, counting down.
AGTCAATGCTTCCTCAACGGCGGCTAGCTTTCGTGATCCTACAGTTAGGTCAGTATGATTCGCGTCGAGTAGTAGGTTCCTTACACACCCATAAAAACAAGCACATTGGGAGTCGAGGAAAGCTGGTGCATGGTGTGCATACCTCACGAAGCAAAAGTTCAGGGAGGCGCTTTATCCCATCAAAAATTGGGACCAGACTCACCTTGATTGGATCCAGTGAATGCTGCGAACCATTGTAATATCCTATCCTATCCTATATATAAAAACACTACGGACACAGCTTTTTTGATAAGTCACATGAACGTCACATGAGATGTCACGAGACTCGGAATTAGCCGTGTGCGGGCGAAACCCCCGAACACGGAATCCGCCGTGTCTGCGCGGAAACCGAGAATCCACCGTGTCTGTGGCGAGCCTCCGTGGCGAAGGCACAGGTCGCATAACGTCCTATATATAAAAACACTATGGACACTGCACCCAAATAATCACCTGATATATCACCTGATATTGTCACGTGAGGCTTTCGGCCGAAGGCCTGCACTGCCTTTCGGACATGTGTTTGCCTCGCGTAAGGCTCCTATCTGCAGTACCATTCTCTCTCTCTTCTCCACAGCACCTAGACTGTCTGCCCAATAAGGTATGAGGATTTGTTCTTTCTCATGGCCTGCCTCTCACTCCTCCTTAATACCAGAGATAATCGTCTTTTGTCCTGTAATAATACACTCCTGTCTGCCTGTATCTCAATAAGATGTAGCAGTGTTTTTCCCTCAGATTTCAGCCCTTCTATTCCCCTGTTTGCTGTACCTTGCCTCAAAGCCTCTGTAAGCTTTATCTTTAGTGTGTTCAAGGTGTGTTATTCCCTCTGCAGAACAGCTTTCCTTTGTTATGAAACAATGTCAATTCCCTGTTAGTCTGGCATTTTCAATGACAATAAACAGAACCCAGGGTCAATCTGTGGACTATGTTGGCCTGGACCTGTGCACAGATGTGTTTGCTTATGGACAGCTTTATGTTGCACTCTCTAGGTGCACATTCAGTCAGTGGATCTGAGTGCTGTTCAAACAAGACCTTAATTCTACTGTCACAAAAAATATTGTATACCCTGAGGTGATGCTTTAATTTGTTTATAAGTCTCTTTTACAAAGCCTTTCTCTGACTGAATGATGCACAGTATATTTATCAATGCTCAGTAGTTATCATTACTTTAATTATTGTACCCCGTTTATAGAATTTTCATATTTGATTTACACTTTCCTACTGAAATGCAGAGCCCCTCCCCCCGGGGTTTGGGGTGGAGCCCCAACAAGCTGTTGACCCGCCGAAGGGATGGATGCGAGCGCAGCGAGTCGGCCGTGCCGAAGGCACGGGTCGTAAAGCTTGTCCTATATATAAAAACACTACGGACACAGCCACCAAGAATCACCTGATTTTGTCACGTTTTCTGCACGTGAGGTCTTCGGCCAAAGGCCTGCACTGCCTTTCGGACGTGTCGTCGCGTCGGCTAAGGCTCCTATTTGCAGCAAACACCACCTACACTGAGACTGCCTGCCTAAGGTATGAGGATTTGTCCTTTCCTTATTCTTTCCTTATAGACTGCCTCTCACTCCTTAATGGCAGAGATAATTGCCTTTTGCCCAGTAATAGTACACTATTGTCTGCCTGTATCTCAATAAGATATAGCAGTGTTTTTCCCTCAGATTTCAGCCCTTCTATTGTATCTTGCCTCAAAGCCTCTGTAAGCTTTATCTTTAGTGTATTGCTCAAGTTCCTCTCTGACAATTTGCCACAGCTAATCTCCTTTCTCCCATGTGAGCCCTATCAGCCACTTTTTAAGGACTGATTTTTTTATTTGTTATGGGACTCAAGGTATGAAACTCCTCCTAATACTCCACAGAGGGCTCAGATTGCTTCTCAAAGACAAGAATGTGAAAACTATACTCTTGAAAGCCCACACTTAATAGCAGAAATAATTGTCTTTCACCCTGTAATACACCATATCTCAATAAGATCTAGCTGTGTTTTCCCCTCAGATCCTCTTGCCAAGTTGAAAGTTGGATGTCCAATCATGGTCCTCTGAAACTTGGACCCTGCAAATGTTTGCAATGGTTCTCAAGGGATTCTTACCAACATGACACCTCATGTCTTGGAGATCAGGCTCAGTGGGGGGGGACACAATAGCACGGCAGCATTTATCCCCTGCATCACAATTATTCCCTCTGCAGAGCAGCTTTCCTTGGCTATGAAACGTGTTGGATTGGGTCATGGTCGCATTTTCAGTACTGTGTGAGGTATAAAATATGTAGAGGGGTGGGAAAAATGGCTACTCTGAGCCTGCAATGCTCCTGGGTGGGGAGGGCCTCAGCAGCCCAAACAGAAGCACTTGCAAGTGACCAGCCAACTCCCTGTTCATCTGGCATTTTCAATGACAATAAATAAAGCCCAGGGCCAGTCTGTGGACCATGTTGGCCTGGGCCTGCATACAGATGTGTTTACTCATGGACAGCTTTACATTGCACTCTCTAGGTGCACATCCAGTCAGTGGATCCAGGTGCTGTTCAAGCAAGACCTCAATTCTATTGTCAGCAAAAAATATTGTATACCCAGAGGTGCTGCTTTAATTTGTCTCTTATGAAGCCTTATCAATTCTCTGACTGAATGATGCTCAGTAGTTACCATTATTTTATTGTATCCTGTTTATAGAATTTTCATATTTGATTTGCATTTTCCTATCCTACTGAGATGCAGAGCCCCCCTGGGGTTTGGGGTGGAGCCCCAACAAGCTGTCAACCTGCCGAAGGGACGGACGCGAGTGCAGCGAGTCGGCCGTGCCGAAGGCACGGGTCGTAAAGCTTGTACATTAAGACACAATTAGCCGAGTCACATGAAAAGTCACATGAAAAATCACCGGACGCTGTCGAGATGTTGCCGCTGGGTCCCACGACTCGGAATTAGCCGTGTGCGGGTGAACCCCCCGACTCTGTATCCACCGTGTGCGGGCGAGCTCTGTATCCACTGTGTGCGGGCATCACCGTGGTGAAGGCACGGGTCCGAATAAACTGGTTGTATGTCAAAAATTGGAGGGAAAACACGTGACCTCTGCCAAAATCTCTGACGAAGGCGCAACATTCTGAGCCGGTTGTCAATTTTGCTGACGTTCCCTTCGGGTCTCCAAGTTAACGCTCCCCATGCCGCAGAAAAATGAGAAAATCCGAACTGGTTGCTGTATAGGGGCTCTCGCTCTTTGATAAATCCGCTCACGAAACAGGTCATTTCGTTGCCGGTTGTCAAATCTGCTGACAAGACTATTCGAGCGTTCGATTCCGGCTGGTGGTATGTTTTATAAAGCAGGTAGGGTCGACGAGCGGCAGTGCCCGCTACCGTGACTGAACATTAAAAAATGGTTGTATTCTAGACAACAATAAACTCTGTACCGTGTAAAATGAATGTAAGTTTCGTTCGTAGAGTAAAGCTTGTGCAGCACCAGTTTATGTCGTACTTTTTTTTTCAGTGAGACCGAGTTGAAAGTGTCGAACGCGGTGTCAACGTCATCATCGTGTTCAGCACGAACTCGCTTCCTGGGGCTTGACGACTCAGATGAGATGACCAGACTCCATCCTTCATGTGAGCACAAAGATCCTGGTTCTCCTCCTTGAGCTGAATGATCCAACATTTAGACCAACAGCGGGCTATCATTGCCTCCTCAATAACTGTCAGATTCTGAAGCTCTTGTGGAATGGGACCAAGGAACGTTTCATTAGCCAAGGACAACGGCGGTAGTTTCTTCTTTTTCAAAGACGAGTGACACAGTGGACAAAGAGAAAGAAAAGGCGGGCCACCAGTTGAGGGAAAAGAAATGCCATCAGGATCTACAAGAATATCGCGCAGAGGTCCTTCATCAAAGGGCATTGGGGGAGGATGGCAGTCGGGATGTAACCATTTGTAGCAGTCCAATAGATGCTGCTGGCTCTCCCTCAAATCAGATCGTTTCAGGATGTCTGCCTCGAATTCAAATAGAGACAAGGAGCAATGAGAAAGTAGAGGAACGCGCATGATGCACACGTGAACGTAGTAAATGCTTCAGACAAGGTCTGCTCTCGAAACAGGTTGATAATTTTGTCCCTCAGATGTTGAGGAACAATTTGGGGCCAAGATAATTGGGTGTTTCGCAGTTCCTCGTTAAAACGAGCCTGGGCATCATCCTTTTCTTGCTGACCACGCTCAACTCTCTTGCTCTTCCGCAACAGACGTATATAGTCCCTGAGTTTTTTTACGCAAGTCCCCGAATGAATCAGAACTTCCATATGGAACTTTCAGAGCATCCAATAACAGGCACAGTGGGACGATAGTCAGTTTGCTTCCGTTGAGGGCTGTCAGAATGTGGACCTGGAGGTCAGGATCAATTGGGTTGACTCGCCATTCATTGCATACATCAGCTAAATCAAGGATTGATGAATCCTTAGGCAACAAGGGGGAGTCAGAAGCATGCAACCTGCAAAATTTAGTACACTGAGCAGACGCAATGTGATCTGCTATCTTGGTGCGCAATTTTTCGATGTTGGTTTGAGGACGTACATTGATTCGGTGCAAGGCAGTGATTGAAAGAAGCATAGGTCGGCGATGACTCTCAAAAGAGTTGAGAAAATCAGCAACAGACGTGGAAGATAGATTATCTGTGTCAGAAGTTGGTATTGTACTCGGAATTCTACGGATAGCCGCACGTAGTTTGAAACGTAGATTGCACTTTCCAGAAATGGAAATGTTTACAGCAATTGGCAGTACCGAAGGCGCGGTTGAAAATTTTCTGATTTGGGACATTTTAAAAGAATTCCCTGTGGCTCGGTCAGTTCCTCACCGATTTGGATGAAACCATCCTAGATCTTTTGGGATAGCTCAGACGGAATTAGTGATAGAAAGGATCAGGTGAAAATATGTCATATTGGATAATCTAGGGTTCTGAGGCTTTTTGGCAATGAATCTGTTCTGGCATGCCCAAATCATGTACTCCTGGTCGGATTTTGTCTAGGGGGGACTTCCCAACATTATGAAACAGGTGATAGAGTCAAAACTATATCACATCTCATCTATGATTCAATCGCAGTAATATTTCAGATCCTGCTGGGTTGCCTGTTTTCCCGCCACGACTGCAAGCACCACAGACCAAGTTCTTTACAATTACGACTCTATCACATGTTTCAAAATCCATGCCGGCTGACTGTTGCAAAACACCACGCTGTTTGAACATGCCTTGACCTTGCTAGATCACAATTACCTCAAAAGGGTGTGCAAAAACCTAATCAGACAATATAATGTATTTTTAGAGATTTGTCTGTATCACTAATTCCGTCTGAGTTATCCTGAAAGGTCTAGCATGGTTTCATCCAAATCAAATCGGTGAAGAACTGACCGAGCCACAGGGAGTTCTTTGAAAACATCCCAAATCGGAAATTTTTTGACCGCGCCTTCGGTACTGCCAATTGCTGTAAAGCTGCAGCGACGTGTGAGAGGTGCTCTGTCGTCATGGTCTGCACTAAGAATTATGCCAAGAACAACATGGGATATATCTGCAGCACTTAAGAAATCACGAGATATTCAACGGCAAGTTGCACGCTAAGGCCGAGGACTTCTTGAGCCATCAATCTCGTATCGGCACAGCACCAGACATAATGTGATGTAGAAAAGCATGGCGACATTCAATCAAAGTCATATCATTATGGGTTATGGCATGGAGCTCGAGAGCAATTTTTAAAGTAGGGAGATCCACATAAAATACAGAGATGTGCGAACACGTAGAATAATGACCAAAGAATATATCCCGAAGGATGCCGAGGGACGTAGTGGGAGGCTCAGATGGGATTGTATCTGTCGACGAGGACCCCTCCAAGCGTGGCCCACAATCTGTGCATCGAGGTTAGACACAGGGAGGGAGCACAGCAACGAATCTATGTACTTGAGCAGGTTTCAACGACATTGATCCCAGCAGCATTGTAGGATGGAGTAGCAGGAGGAGCTGTCGCAGTCATAGGACCATAGTGGCAGTCTGGAAAGAAGCATACATTAGAACAGTGTTAGGAGGTCAATAAAGTAGAAGCATGCATTACAGCCGTTGGCAGTACGGAAGGCACGGTCGAAAAATTTCCAGTTTGGGACATTTTCAAAGAATTCCCCGTAACTCGGTCAGTTCTTGATGGATTTGGATGAGACTATGCTAGATAATTCGGGCTAATTCATACAGAATTAGTGATAGAAAGGATCTTGTGGAAATATGTCATATTGGATGATCTGGCATTTTGAGGCATTTTGCTGATGAATCTGATCTGGCATGCCCAATTCAGGTCCTACTGGTCTGAATTTTAGCTAGGGAAGACTTTGTAACATTCTCAAACATGTGATAGAGTCAAAACTACATAACATCTCGTGTTTGATGCAATCCCCATAATATTTCAGATCCCGCTAGGTTGCCTGTTATCCCGACCTGACTGCAAACATCACAGACTGAATTATTCACAGTTTTGACTCTATCACATGTTTCTAAATCTACATAGGCCATCTGTTGCAAAACACCACATTTTTTGAACATGCCTGGACCTTGCTAGACCGCATTTACCTCGAAAGTGGCCCAAAGTATTACATCATCCAATATGAAATATTTTCGCAGGTTTCTCTCTATCACTAATTCCGTATGAATCAGCCCGAATTATCTAGCATGGTCTCATCCAAATCCATCAAGAACTGACCGAGTTACGGGGAATTCTTTGAAAATGTCCCAAACTGGAAATTTTTCGACCGCGCCTTCGGTACTGCCAACAGCTGTAATGACAAACTCACGGAAAAGACGGAATCAGTCGCAGCCGAGAACAAGATCAAAGGGTAGGGCAGCAGAGACGGACAGATACATGTGGAGATAACAGACAGAGTCGATGTTGTCATGATGTAGGAGACAGAGGCGGCCAGATACGAGGGAATCGGCAGTGGACACCCCAGAAGCCAAGACCCAGTCAAGACACACAATGGACCTCTTGAGATGCGGGTCGAACGTTGTTGAAAGCGGGATGTTGCAGAAGGTAGCGGATGGGGACATGATGAGTAGGGGTGGAAGGAGAGAGTAAAGAAAGTGCCACGTCAAAGCACAGGCACCGGATAAAGGCTACGGATAAACGGCCACGGTGACACAGCTGGAATGACCGAGGCCCGAGCTTTGGCGGAGGGAAAAGTTGGGGCTTACGCAAAAAGAGATGACGAAAATGTGATCGTCTGTGAGTCCTGAAAATAGGGCGCTATAAGACCCTTACCTAAAGGTAGCGGGAATTCAGCAGTTCTTGCCTTCGCAGGTGGCTAAGAAACGGAGCTGGAGCTCAATAAATCTCGGATACCTTTTCGTCCACGGTGACAGCCCTCTTCATTTTCTTGTTGTCCCAAATTCAACACCTGTGCAATTCCGTTGAACACTTGGACTGGTCGGCTCCGTTGCGGGTAAACCTGAAATGGGACTCACCTAAAGTAATGATACAACGGACGGTGTCGATCACACAGCGCTGTAAGTAATAAACAAGGCTGTTTGCGAGAGCACCAGATGCAGTCATTCATCGCGACGAACTGTGGTGATGAGAATGGTCATTAGAACCATCGTTGCGGTTAAATACTTCCTCACGTTCAGCGTCTGCAGCTGCTTCGTCCTCAAAATCGCGCAATATTCGACAAACGTGGATAGGTAGAAGCCTCGGAACACTGTCAACGTCGCATTCCAACTAAAACGCCGATATTTACCGTAGATGATTTCGAGAAAAGCGCTAGGTTAAATTCTGTTCAGTGTTGGTTCACGGAATCGGTCATAAAGCATGGCAAGTACCCGATGTACGATTCTCTCATTCCCGGAGTCACTACCATGTGGGAGGGGTAGGGGAAATGTTGATGGCGTGAAACCGGAGAGTGGATGACTTGGAAGAGAGGTCCTGCGGCTCATGACAAGCTCCTTCTTTTGAATCAAAATTTAAAACTGCCACTGTCAGCGCTCACCGTGCTTAGTGTAGCACCCCGTCGCTGCAATTCTTCATTGCATTTTAAGCGCTCCTCTGTCAATTTTTCTTTTTCAAATTCATCACTGCTTCTCATGCTGCCAAAGACGCTCGCCGGGGAAGGGGGGCGGAGTACCGTGATGTCCAACTATCTCACGTAGGTGGTTTCACGGACATCAGACGACGGTGGGTGCAAATGACAGAGGGACACATACAATTGTGGACCCAGATAAAAAAAGACCTCGCACTGCCTCAATGTTGTCAATCTGGTATCGGTGTCCTGTCGACGTTGTTACTTGGATACATGCAGTAAACTGAGGTGTTAAAGAGAGGCCTCTGACGACCAGCCGCCGAATACGTATGATGTTAATTCGTGACTTGCACCGGCCATCCAAGGGGGTAGGGTTGGTATGGTGGTGAAACACTTCTAACCTCTCTTCCTGTCCGGGGATAAAATTTCACTTGAATATTAATTTCGCCAACACTGATGGAAAGTCTCCGGCGTGATCGCAAAATCTAGGTCGTAGTTACTTTAAAGGATTGTCCTGGAACTCCTCGGAACTGTACAAAAGAGGGTTAGCAGATGTTTAATCGTCCGGCACTTTCGACTTTTCGCCCTTGGGTTTCCTTTAAAAGCAAGACCGCTTTAGGCACGGCAAGTGCGGCAGCTGGAATTTTCAGACCCCGCCGCAGGGTGATTGTCACAGAGTGCGCGAAGCATGGAAAGCAAGGAATTTCTCAGTTGGTCGAATCTCACGTGGAAACACCTTCTATATAAGGCGATGCTTAGTCACGAACCCAAGGGCAAAAAGTCAAAGACTCGGGAAGGCATATGCCGATTCATTTATTGCGAGACTGGAGGTTCAAAATAGTTCGGGAATACAATGCTAGTAAGCGATCCTGGTGGGCCATCCTGCGGGATATAGTCAGCTTGAGGATAAGGAAAAAAGAGGGCTATGAATACATTTGAAATGAATTTTGGTATGAGCGTTGTATTGCTGTGCTATTGAATGATCGTCTATCGGGATGCCAGGGCGCCAATCTTGGCCAGCGCAAATACGAGAATCTTGGCCATGATTCATGGGCAGGCCCCAGCACTCTAAATTATGCAAGCACCGCTAGTCGAGATATCCAGGATCAGATTTGAAATAGAGGTTTAGATGAAAATGGCTTTAGCCTAAGCCTTTTAGTACAGCGACAAAAAGGAAGAACTCCGATGCTACAACAGATTATGGCAGTGTGGGATCCTGCCAGGGAGCATCGAACGACGAATTCATCATGATAGGGGGGAACGGCTAGCCGTGGGGTGTGCTGCAATTAAGACGACATGACGGTGTAGAGCAAGCGCAAAAGCTGTGTCTCCCGTTTGGCGCTGTTGTGCCAAAAGATCTCGTGACCTCTGCTACCTCTCTCGTTTTGCCACCTGCTTTGCCAACCATTTTGGCGCTACGAGCGGGGGGAGACAGGCAGTTTTGCATGCGGCTCCTTTCTTACGCCGACGCATCTACCTGTCGCAACCCCTTTTGATAGGGCTCTGATGTGGAACGTCTATAAATCTACTGCGTCTCATGTCATCGCCTTGTCATGCTGTCTGCTGGTACAGCCCGAACCAAGATTATCGAAAAATCACTTTGCATCTTCTATCGGATCATTCCATTGTCACTGCCGATTATGAAACCTCAGCTCTGGAAATTCTTCACTGCCTTGCCCCAAGTCCCCGGCGCTACTTATTTCCGGTTAGACTCTGGGGCGCTTATCAGGACAAAATTCTAGAATTCGAGAAGTGGTGCCTTGACACGCTGCAGCCAGGAAGACGAAAATTTACTGCCACCAGGGAAGCCAGCGAGTATTTTAAGGAGGAAATTCTCTGGGATGTGCGCGACCAGGCGAATTTGGATCCGGGAAAACAAGCACTGCGGGCAGAAGGGACTTACGGCGCTTGGGAAGTGTTACGTTTGGACTTAAGCGTGAATGTCGGGGAACACTCCGCAGTCGAGGCTCCCCGAGCTGTAGCTTCGAGAATGCTGTAAGTATGCACAGCCTTGTTCGCACCTTACTTATAAGCTCTCCACATTCCGTGAAAGCCTAACTGAAGACGCTCTCATGCGGCTTCCCTTCCCCTCACAGGCCAAGAGGAAGCGGAAGCCGTGGCTCACCAGTCCCACGGCGAATTCTCTGACAGCCTGCGCCCTCCCCGACGTACTATGGACAGCTATACTCACACTGAAAGCGTCTGCGGACGCATGTCCGCCCCTCAATAGCACTGTCGGGGGTGTCATCGCGCTTTTGGAAATTGCCGAGGTCAGTGGTCGCCGTCACTGTGCGAAGGGAAGTTAAATAAAACGCTGAGTCTAGCGCGTGAAGCATTCGAAGTCCGACGCTCGCGCCATCGCCTTGCGGACCAAAGAAATCCTCGACGTCATCGCCGATGCAGTCCCCGATGCCTTTACCATCCCGCCGCCGATGCTAGAGAGTATCAAACGCTTCACTTTGTGCTTTAAACTTTTCTCTCCCTTGCGCGCTGCAGAGACTGATGATTGTCCTAGGTTGCTCGATGAGATCCGGCGCCGCATGGAAACAATCGCGCTCACCGGTGGTCTCTCGCGCGTCATGCACCTCAACCGCAATGAGCGCATGCTGCAGGACATCAAGGCCCAGCTCGACGACGCGTACCGCGACCTTTTGGTACGTTTAGTTCACTTTTTTATATTTACTAGCTGTCCTCAACGACATTTTAATTTCAGGCTGCCTCGGCACTGCGGATCGAAATGCAACAGGCGCATCTCATGGTGCAACAGGCGCATCTCAGGGTGCAACAAACGCAACTCACCCTGCAGCAAACACAACTCGCAACTCAGCAAGCTCAAACTCACACAGATATCGGGAAGGTTTCTGCGGCGACCGTGAGTATCTCGTCCCCTGTCTCGCCTCATTGTATGAAAGGGCGACTCACTGGGTCCATATAGAACACTCTCGCATGTGGCCTCTCCCGCGTCTCGTTTTATTCTCGATTCACCGTTTTTTTGGCCGACCCCTGAATTTCATAATATTTATCCACTAGACGTCAGCTAACCATCATCATCCCACATCATCCTCACTCGACTGCGATATTTATTATGTTTATCAATATTTATTATTATGCTTGCGGGGCAGCGAGCCAGGGGACATATCCGGCCCACTATTTATTTTCCGTCTTTCTCATTCCTTTCTGCGTACAAACTCGGGATACAACTCTTGTACATATACACGGAGATCTCATGTATAGTATAGGGCAATGTCACGTGCAGTTTTCTCTCCCGAGTCCCGAGCGCTCCTAGCACACTCTTACTGCTTCCGCGACTCACGCATCTCATTCAAAAAAGCACACTTCATCCCCTTGTGCCTCGCTCTCTTGCAGAAATGCAAACATCTGTCTGTTTCGGTTTCCCTCAACGTGACACGACAAGCTCTAGAGTCACTCCATTATGCGGATGCTCTAACTCAAGATGCGTGGTTCGTCGTCATCCGCGCTACTGCATGTGATGGCCTAACGGGTCAGACGGGGTAACGGATCGAAGCACCGATGCTCTCTTTCTACGTACTTTTTCGTAGTTCTGAACTGTACAAAAGTTCTGAGTGTATATCATCTATGACCTGCAGAAGACTCTAGCTGCTCAGAGAACCTCCCCCTGTTTTATCGCATCCTAAAGTCTATGACTCCCAAAAGATCGCCTTTTTGGGACAAATAAATTGCAACTGAGACCAGAGCTCAAGCATCTCTGTGTCGGGGGACATGTAGGCTGGTAGGCTCACTTTAAAGATATGTTTCGACATCCTTACCAGGCAGGATATATAATTAAGTCTGAGGAGCTGTTGTGGTGCCTGTTTTTAGCCGAAAGTTAACTTCCACCAAATCTTTTGATACATTTCGGAATAGCTTGTTGCATACTCAATCGGTACACTGCTCCTCTTGGGGACCTCATCTCCGATTGCGCGGCGCAAGGAGCATTTTTTTTCCGTGGCATTACGGCCACTCACACGAGAGTTATTCCTGAGCAATATTTTTCATCTCTTCCACCACATAACATGACCACGACTCACCCAGAAACCTGTCCCATGTCGCAAATTGGTGCGATATTGACCCTGCTCTTCTGTAGATTGAGCAGGAGCAACAGTAGACAGAGGTAGGAAGAAAGGGAGGTGGAGGAGAGGCGAAAGGGAAGGATCGGCCGTTGCCGAAAGTAGACCCGTTACACCATATTCGGTGTATTTTTTAAAGAATAATATACTGAGTGCCTTGCACATTTCTTAAATTTTATCGGACCACGGAGGTGTCATGAAAAGCCATTTATGCGTCGAACAGTGTATTCAGATTGCGTTTACAGCTCTTTGCAGAGTTAATGGTACTCATCAATTTTTTAAATAATAAGATCAAATTAAATCCAACTTTTGATGTCCCACTTTGCCGTCGACGCACAGTGCTCAATTCCGAACGAAATCACTTGATTTTAGGTGCGTTGGAAAGGCCTCCATGAGCCCTTTCCTCTCGTACCCAACTCCACTGGCAATCGTGAAAAGAGAGAAATCAACTCGATATCTGCACAGACTGCACTCACTCAATGCAAATTTTGAGTACACCAACTTTTGAGTATAGCTCATGGTGTGGGGTACTGCCAGAAAGAGCTCATGAAGGGCTTTCTAACGCATCTGGAATCAAGTCGATCCGATGGGAATTGCGCGCTGGGCGTCGACAGCAACTTGGGACATTAAAATTTGATGTTTTTATAAAAAAATTGATGAGTGCCATTAACTCTGCAAACAGCTGTAAGTGAAGTGGTTAAAGATATATTGGAAAATCCATTTGATTTGACCCGTTAGGCCATCACATGCAGTAGTTAGTTCTTAAAGGACTGGCAAATGGTAATACAACGTGGAGGGATTATTGGAGCCGAGCGGAGAGTTTTATTACCAAGCGTCGGTCCGGATAGATGATCAGATCTTCCACCACTTGCCCATTTTTAGTGCTTGGCATATTTCGCCGCTTTCAAGTTCAGCTCCGCAGTACAAGATGGAAGATGAAAACGTATACATCAAGCGATCCTTTTTTACCCGGTATGCCCTGCATTTCTATCCCGCGTTGATGTACTTATTTTTCCTCTTGCCTCAAATTCAAGAGGAATTTGGGCACCAGGTTTTCAAAACATTCCGTTCAACACTCGGATTGGAAACAATTCAAATGGAGTTCACGAAGACACGGTTCGATTCTAAAAGCCGCCCGCTGATCATGACTCCAACGGACTAAGATAGAGAGCGTGGGAGTCCAGTACCCTTATGTCATCAGTCACATGTCACAGTGTCACGCTCGACGACTAACACCATGAGCACTTTATGTATGCACATTTTGCTCCATAAAGATCTTAGATATGATGTCTAGGAATGGTTCCTATTGAGCAGATTCACTGAAAAGGTCTTCAGAGGAAAGTTATTAGGCCAGCAATTTTGGCCTGTGACTTTTTTCTTCTTTTGTTTCTATGTGGTTTTTAAGCCAAACACTGCACTTTTGGGAAATTTCACCAGGAATTTGGCCAGCACAGCCACTACACAGCCACATCCGCATTGACTGGAACATCACGTGAGGACTACCTTCTTGAGTTCAACCACCGATGGCAAGTACCGCAACATCTTGCAAGAGCCATACCAGAGTGTTACTTGATTTTAAAGGTCATTAACACAAGAAACTGTGCCAAGAAGACCACCAGAACCCGTGAATACCCACAAAATTTTCAAAATTTTCTCTCCGACCTGAGATTTGGCCGTGGGAAAGTGATAGGATCAGATTACATAAGGGTGCTGGAATCCCACGCTCTCTATCTTACTGTGAGATGTTGAAATCACAAGAGACATCCGGAACACTCACGACGAGGCCCTACAAGTTGGGGGGTAAAAATGAAACAATTGCGAAGCAGGAGATATTTACAATTGTCGGAGGCGTCTAAGGGACCATTACTATCTGCGACTGGGTAGTGGTCCACACTAGGTAGTGGACCACTTGACCTCTAGTGAGGCAGGACCTCCTGAAATGTTTGAGTTTGGGGTTTGAGGATGGAATGGGACCTCTAATGACGGTTCATACCATTTTTCGCCTGAAAGTGATGTTCGGGTCAAAAGTTATGGCACGTGCACCGTCGGCCGAGGGGCTCCGACCGCCGTTTTCTTGCCGTTTTCTTCTCCCACACAACTGCCCTCGCTCTTTCTCTGCCAGTTCTCCGTCTTTCGATGACTTCCTGAGCTCATTCTACTTGCACGATGCAGGGCTTCAATCCCTGATTGAATATGGCGCCCATTCGCGCCATCTACTCTTGCTATGGCGCGGATACACGTCGGCTTCAATCCTGAGTGGCTCACGCTAGCCACGTCCATAGCGTGCGACCCATCCATGCTACGAGTCTGGGATCTGGCAAGGGTTTTTGAAATTGGGTATACTCCGGCTTGGTGTGTCTTCCAACTTTTTTTTCCCTCAATTCCTTTCTCACTCCTGTCCTTTATCACCCAAATTTGGTGCCCGAGACATTTGAATTTTCTTTGAGAGTTAAAGACATCTCGAAATGAGGGTGGGGGTCCTGGTATGTCGGAATGCTTCATATAAAACGATATATTTCTGATTTTGGGCCGCCACAGCTGCTGGTCCCGACGAGACGCCTGGATAGTCCAGAATCTGCTATTTCGCCGGTTCCACTGCTGTCTCAGGCTTTTTTTTTCGCCGTCTCATGGCTTCTATGTATACCGTAACTACACATAATCCTCCCTAGTACTTCCCTGTATCATTCCTGAACAACGAGGCCCCCAGTTTGAACCTGCGGAACTCAATTTGACGGGCTGGCCCGCTAGCTAGTATTTGTATCTGTTGGGGGTACCGGCAGAGAGAAATTCACCGGTCAATCAACACCCCATGTAAATTCGCGGAAATGGACTCGAACCATTCACAGGATACCTGCCTTCATTCAACCAAACACTTGATTGTATATGGTCATTATGGCTCTCGAGAACCAGCGATAAATCCTAAGGTGGCCCAGTACCCGGTCATTGATAGTAGCTCCCAGGACTCGCAAACTAGATAACTCACACAATGATTGACCAGGATGTAGTTAAGGTAGCTGTTGAAAAAAGAAGAGATGATCAGTCCTATGAGTAGAAGTGTATACATCGACGCTATGAGAGTGTTGCAAGATCAGCATATATGCATTTGTAGGTTCAATAAAAATGCAGACCGGACTCCACAATGATGGGGATGACTTTCATGGCATCTGTCCAACTTGGCCGAGAGGTGTAGAGCTTCAGCACGTCGCGTTGGGTACGAAAAATGCGGAAAGAGATGAGAGCTGGTGAGAAATGTAAAATGGTCAACAGGCCGAGAAGGAAAACATGCTCACCGGTACAAATGATATTGATATAGACTGTGTGCGAAACGAAGGCAAATATGGGTTTGAAGAGTGTTTTGGGAGAGAGACCTGTCCTCGGGCAGCAACAGCATGGTTTAAGTTTAACCCATGTCGTCTCCAACGATAACACTTGGTTTAAACCAGGCCTTGGTACCCTATAGGCTGCCTGTTATTCTGTAGTGGAACCGAGTCAGCTCAAACCATGTTGGTTTAAACCAAGGGTGGTTTGAACCAGTTTAAACTGTTTTGTGGGCTGTCTGTTGTTCTGTAGTGAAACCAAGGTCAGTTTAAACCATGTCGGTTTAAACCATTTTTTAGGTTGACAGTGGTTTCGAATTCTGGGCACTGGCTTCATCACGGTCCTCATCATCAGAGCTATTATGATTCCATAATAGCAGATGTACGTGAGACGCTCGACATCTAAATATACTTATCTGAGCTGCTGTATGCACAGCCTTACTCGCGCCTTATCAGCGGAGCATATGCATTACGAGCCCCAAGGATGCAAGATGGATTTAATGCTGCTCATCACAATTACATCCGCAAAGGGCGCCCTCGCGGCGGAGATGTCCCAGATTTCACTTTACTGCAAATTCATCGTTTTTTTGGCCAGCCCCCGATACATGCATACAACCCGATATAGCTCGCGAGGGAGCTGTGGCATCCCTAGGAAACAGACAGATAGATCTCCATTCTTGGCGGGAAGGGTTAAGTGGAGGTATAGAAATACGCCGAGACAAGTTATGTGCGTAGGCGTTGGCCGGAGGAGCGGGGATTCGTAGTTTGTGGGACGCAGCAGATTTTATTTTACACCGCGTGAGATCCAGCCAGAATGACTGGCGAAGAACGAGATTAGATTGACAGGATGTCGGGCCCGGGTCAGGCTTGATATACAAGAGGCACTCAAACCGCAAATCTCGCTTCAGGAACGGCACGGATCTCCCGGGTCTGTCAAGCGACGTCGCACATAGCATCGGTCGAGAGCCAATATTAGCGACTGCCAGTGACACGCATCGCAGAGTGGACATCATAAGTATCACTGGCAGGAAAGATGATCAGCACAGAACACGCCGAGCCCAAAGTGTCCATCAGTGCTGAAGATGAGTTTAAGATGGTTTCATCCTGCGAGTGGGCGGGCAGCAGGTGAATTCGAAGGTAGTACGTGTTCACGGCGAAGTTAAACGAAAAGAAAAAACGGATCGGACCAAGATCGGACTCGGAACAAGCCGGCCGACAAAGCCGAAGCGATTTGGCCTCTTCTTGGCCTCTTTCTGGAATCCTCCCCGACGCCCAATAGCGCCCAATCTCAGCAGCTTTCCTCCAATTTACACAGTCATTCATGCCACGAGTCCGCCGGCCGAGGCGGCCTCGTCAACATGGACGCCGAGTGCGAGAGCGCGACGCGGTGCACTCGACGGACCACGGCGGCGTGGACAACATCAACGGGTGGCGTTCGCATGGGCCTGGGTTCCCGCTCCCTCCGCCCTCACCGTCGCACAGGACTAGCTTTCGAGAATGAAACAACAAGCTAGCTGTGACGCTTTTGTGGGATATCATCCTGCACCGAAACTTCCGAAACCTAAGTATATTGCTGTTGTGCATTTTCTATCGGATCATTCCATGTGCTGATTTTAGAGGTCTCCCGCATCTTCTGTCGTCTCCGCCGTAGGCTGATATGAGATGATATCTTGGAATTGAAATCTAATGGTGCCGACCTTCTGAGTAAGAGAGCCCAGCTCTCTCGGAGAGGACAACACACCCCTACCAACCTATCTCCACGTCCCGTCAAAGGCACAGCGGTGGATAGATAATCATGGTCATGATGTAATTCCTTGAGGTGCTGTATGCACTGCTCCCGCTCCTAGGCTAACGTTATAAACCCTCACATCCTTCCAATTCCTGCCAAGCGACACCCATGCGGCTCCTCTTCCCCTCATGGGGGAAGCGGAAGCCCCCAATCTCGACTATACACCCATCCCGCAGCTTGCATACACTCTCTGATGTCCTCTGGACATCCATATGCGCGCTCAGAGAATCTGCGGACACCTTCCCTCCCTTGAAAAGTGCCGTCGGCGGTGTCATTGCGCTGTGTGAGATCGCGGAGGTCTGCTGCTGTCTGCATCTGGCTGTTAATATCCAGGCATGCTGACAACTCTCTTCCGAACCAGCGTGCTAAACATTCAAAATCGGACGCTTGCGCGATTGCTCTGCGCACGAAGGAGATCCTCGACGTCGTCGCCGACGCCGTTCCCGACGGCTCCGCGATCCCCCCGCCGCTAGTGTGGAGTATCCAGCGCTTCACTGTGTACGTCGTCCGGCGCATCTGTTCGTTGACTATGATTGATTGAATCCACCAGGCTACTCAACGAGATACGGTGCCGCATGGAGACAATAACGGTCACCGGCCGTGTATCGCGCGTCGTGCACTTGAATCGCAACGAACGCATTCTGCAGGGCATCAGGTGCCAACTCGACGACGCATATCGAGATTTCCTTGTATGTGTCTTTCTTAGAGTGTGGCCACCCCATTTTAAACGGGCCCTCAGGCCGCCTCCGCACTGCGGCTCGAGGTGCAACATGCTCGACTTGCAACGGAGCAAGCAGAAACACATCGCGAGATGGCGAAGATTTCTGCGGCGAGCGTGAGTGCAAACCACTTCCGTTCGACGGGGACGCTCATTTCATCCGGTCAGGACGTCATTGTCCCCAAACTTTCACGGCTTTTGTTTTATTCCAGATTCATCGTTTTTTTGGCCGTCCCCTGACATTAGGTTCCGCATTGGATAATTCTTTCCGTTAACCACAATTGTACAGTATGACTTGCATCCACCACACGCTCTTTGCATTTCTTTTACGTCCTATGGCTACTTTGATACTTGCAAGGAACGGTTTTATGTAAATATTGTTTGCTCGCGGGGCAGCGAGCCGGGGGACTCCTACGGCCCACTCTACGTATTTCTCTATGTATTTATTTCTGGTTCATAGATCTATTACATTCTCCCTGTCTTACAGTGCGCACCTACCGTACATAGGTGGTTAACCCCCGCGGCGAGGATAGTGTTGCTCGTAGAACGAAACACTGCATTCGGAGATCACAGAATGTTTGCTGACCTGAGTTGCATAGTTTTGGTGTGCTTTCAAGTAAAGACGAACCTCAGAGATTTGATTTGGCGAGCGGACGAAGAATGCACTACGTGGATGCGGACCGAAGAGATTGAACTTTGCATGCCACGGCGCGTGAGTTGTGTAGTAAACTTGGGTAGCAATGGTCTCGGAGAACACAGAGCGAAAAAGAACTCCCTCGCAGTGAGCCTCGAGGATTCATGAGTTTGTCCACCATTTCATTCCGTCTCTGTTTGAAAACGAATCCAACCCTGTGCCCCCCCAAAAAATAAATCAGGATCTGTTCATTTCATCCGTGTCGGAGCTAGCCACATATAGCATGCAAAATTCTAAGATTAAGTTCAAACTGCTAACAAAGGATCATAACGGTGGAACATCTCTCTGGCACCTATCGACAGACTGTAACTGATCGTAATAACTGCTAGAAAGGAGTGTGGCTGATCCGACACCTGTCAATAGAATGTAACCCATCGCAATAACTGTCGTCCTCAACGGAAATGAGTTTCATGTACCCAGGAGTGGCGGCGGGATTACGGGTGGTTTGACGATAACTTGATCTTGGTCTCAATGGAAGGCACTGTCTTACAAGCATAGATTTAAGGCACCGACCTGTCTCAAGTTTTTGTCCAGTCTTTTCAAGATGCCCTCCCAGCATACTCTCAGAGATGACCGCTTGAACAACATCATAGCCTACTTGAGCCCTGTGGTAGCACTCCTAAATGAGGCCACTGTTCTCGGCATCCCATTTTTCAAAGCAATATCATCCACCACTGTCTCTTTGATTACTGCGCTGCAGGTAATACATTCTAAATAAAAATTTGGGGCAAGTTTACATCATTTTCCAGAATGTGAAGAGTAATAAAGATGAATGCATCTTGCTCATGGAAAATATCCATGAAATACTCTGTACTATAATTGACCTGCATATCAAATCCGACATTGTGGGGAGTGTGCCACCAGTTACATTGGATCATATTGGGAATTCACAGAGTATTTTGTGTTTTCCATGCCACCGCCAATCGTTAATTGAATTCTCATCGAACACTTCACAAGATACATACATTCCTGGAAGCACAACAGGGAGGAAATGAGCTCAAGCATTTCTTTTGTTATAGTGAGATGAACACACTGCGCAAATATTGTCATGCACAATTGGAGGAGGCTCTGAAAGTATTCAAGGTAAGTCTTGTTGGAGTTAGTGCCAGAATAGGCAACCCGGCATCATGGCCGAGGTACGAGTCGCACCGACTCAGAAAACAAGTCAGCAAGAGTCATGGAAGAACACAGGAGAACACTGGAGAATAGGACAGAACATTCTAGTTACAATGGACAATTTAGTATATAAGTAGCTCAGATTTCTATGTAAAGCTCAAGCGTTTGCAGAGCTCAGCCAACCGCTAATCTATTTTTGGATTCTACCCCAAGCTCCGTCTGATTCCATAAGAAATTACAACAAGTCTATTATCCATGATGTGAAACGAGGACAAACCCATCTAGATTGAGATTGGTCTCTTACTTGTTAAAAGTGTTACCGAGGTACAAAAAACATGCATTAAGAACTGTTAGAATTGGTTACAACCAAAAGTGTCGAGCTTGCAGCTTGGCTGGGTCTCATTTGGGACTAAAACCAGGAAAAGACCTGACAAAGGCTGTTGTCCAGTTTCTTTCTAGAGGTTCCTCTTGCCTCCTGGTTCTAGATAATTTGGAAACACCATGGGAACCACTTGAGTCACGTGCTGGGGCTGAAGAGTTTCTTTCTCTGCTTACTGAGATCCCACATTTAGCATTCATAGTAAGCATATGAGTTTTTTAAAATACATGAATCAATTGAGATCTTATAGATCACAATGCGAGGGTCAGAGGCCAGCCAAAGTCAACTGGACTCAACCTTTTTTGGAGCCTCTGAAACCACTATCATATGATGCTGCTCGACAGACCTTCATTGAAATTGCAGATGATTTCCATGATAACCAGCACAGCGACCAGCTTCTTAGTTTGACCAATAATATGCCCCTTGCAGTAGATCTCATTGCACATCTAGTTGACTATGAGGGCTGTTCAAATGTCTTGGCTCGCTGGGAGATAGGAAAGACATCTGTAATTTCAACTGGTTATGACAAATGGTCAAGCTTGGATGCATCTATCATGATATCACTTGGAAGTCCCCAGATGGCATCTGGTGCCAAGGATTTGTCAAGTCTTCTCTCAATCCTTCCAGATGGGCTCTCAGATGTTGAGCTTTTTCAATGTGACTTTCCCATCCAAAATCTTCTGACATGCAGAGCTGTATTGTTCCGAACCTCCCTTGCATATTTTGATGATAGAAAGCAACTGAAGTCACTGGTCCCCATTCGGGAACATATGCACACTTTCTCCCCTCCACTACCACCACTCTTCCACCCTCTTTGCAAGTATTTTCATGGGGTTTTGGAGTTGTATGACACATACCATGGGGTTCACCAGAACAACACAAGAATCACTCAAATAACCTCAAATCTTGGCAACCTTCACGAACTACTGTTGAATGAATTGCATGCAGACAATCCAGATTTGGCAGATGCTATAACCTGCACACTTTCACTGAACTCCTTCCATTGAATGAATGGCCATGCTCAAACTGCTCTTATGGATCATATTTCAGCTGTACTCCCCCAGCCTTGTGATCCCCACATAGAAGCCAAATATGACATTGAGCAGTTTAAAAATATATATTTTATACCCTATTGCAGACCCACCATCAGGAAAACTGAGGGATGTAGCTAGGGCACTAGGCAGCACTGGGCAGAACTATCCAGCAAAATGTGGCTGTAATGTAGCTATGAAGCACTATGCAGCACTAGACAGTGCTGCATAGTGCTTCATAGTGTGTCCATAGTGCTCATAGCTACGGTTTTCCTGATGACAACCCCTGATTCACCAAGGGACAGCTCATTTTCATCATTTGAATGACCCAGTCCTTGAGTGTGAGTTTGCATTGTTATTTAAAAATGATATATCTGCATCAATGCAATATTTTGAGAAGGCATACTTATTGGCAAAGTCTTGTGGAAACTCAAGGCAGCATTTTAGAGGACTCCAAGAGATAGCTCAGCTCAAGTATTCCATTGCTGATTATCCAGAAGCCCTTTGGCATGCCCGTGAAGCAGAAGAAATTGCTCAGCTCTCTGCGAACTTATACCAAGAAGCATCAGCACTGGAAATTAGGGCTGGTTGTCTCACAGCTTGGGGTAATCTCAGAGAAGTGTTTTGCTGTGTCAAAGAGCAAGAGAACTGTTGCAGCTTTATGGCATGCAGGGAGGTCAGGGGGATTATGTTGTCATAGTCCATCTGGCCCATGTTCATCTACTGAAATCTAAGTACTTTGAGGCTCCCAACATCCATAGCGAACTCACTCAGAAAGCCTCTGCTCAGGGAGACACATTTTATAACAGATTCTTGCTACTCATTGTACTCAATGCAGTGGTTGATATTGTGATCGGTACAGATATCCTTGAAGTTCAACAGAACATAGACAATGTAAAGACAATATTCAGCAGCTTAGGTTTGACACTACAGATAAATCAATGTGAAATGACTTTGGCAGACCTCAATCTCAAGGAAGGCAATACAATAGCAGCACATGACTTACTACCATAGTGCTTGATGAAAACCTGGAGAACAGACCACGGAGCTGTATCCTACCGTCTGGTGAGCAACAATGGGCAGTGATATACTTGGTGCAACACTGGTTGAACATTTCAAGTTTTTCACTGGAAATATTGGTGAAAAACCTCCTTCATTTTTCACCCATCTTTCACCGAAAAAAGAGGTGAAAAATTCAAGCTTTTTTCACTACTTTTTTGACTGGAAACCAAGGTGTAAAATTTGAAATAAAGTTGGTGATTTTATTTGCAAGAGGAACAGCCATAATTCATGCACGTTCACACCTGAAAATGATAGTGAAAAATTCAAAACTTTGTTCACAACAATTTTCGCCACAAAAACCCACAATAAAATGTGTGAGTAATGTTAGGTGAAAATTTGTGTAAAACTTGAAACCCAGGATCTAGATTTTCAATCCTTTCTCACCATCTTTTTTTCCACTTTTTCACTGGAAAATGAGGTGAAAAAGCTACCGTATTTTTTTCACATTTTTCAGTGTAAATACAAGTGAAAATGTCAAAATATTTTCCTGGCATTTCCCGCCAGCAATCAAGATGGAAAATGTGAAATATGGTTCAAGACTTTTCTTCAGACATTTTCAGAGAAAAAGCACAGAAAACAGCTTTTGAATTGGTCACTGGAAGATATACAGAGAGTTTTCAAAGAAAAATTTGGGTGTAAAAGGGCTACCGGAGTGCTGAAGACTTTGAGGCTATGATGATGTAAAATTCCAAAGATCTACACCAAGGTAGTGGAGGCTTTTAATCAACTAAGCCCTGAGCCAAGCCAAAACACCTGTCAGCTACTTCAAAGTCCCACGGATATAATATCTGTGGCCAAACTAAGCCAAAATCACAACTTTTCCTCCCCAGCAAGGCAACAGTGGCATGGATTTCTGGTCTGTGACTTGTTTCACACTAACACAGATCCACCAAGCCTTGAGCCAAGCCACAACATCTGTCAGCCTCTTCAAAGTCCCACGGATATAATATCCGTGGTCAAACTGAGCCAAAATCATGACTTTTGCGGGCATTTCCTCTCCGGCAAGCCAACAGTGGCAAGGATTTCTGGTCTGTGACTTGTGTCACACTCACACGGATCCACCAAGCCTTGAGCCAAGCCAAAACACCCATCAGTCTCTTCAAAGTCCCACGGATATAATATCCGTGGTCAAACTGAGCCAAAATCATGACTTTTGCAGGCATTTCCTCTCCGCCGAGGCAACGGGGGCATGGATTTCTGGTCTGTGACTTGTTTCACACTCACATGGATCTACCAAGCCTTGAGCCAAGCCAAATCACCCATCAGACTCTTCAAAGCCCCACGGATATAATATCCGTGGTCAAACTGAGCCAAAATCATGACTTTTGCAGGCATTTCCTCTCTGCCGAGGCAACGGGGGCATGGATTTCTGGTCTGTGACCTGTTTCACACTCACACGAATTCACCAAGCCTTGAGCCAAGCCAAAACATCCATCAGTCTCTTCAAAGTCCCACGGATATAATATCTGTGGTCAAACTGAGCCAAAATCATGACTTTTGTGGGCATTTCCTCTCTGCCAGGGCAATGGGAGCATGGATTTCTGGTCTGTGACCTGTTTCACACTCACACGAATCCACCAAGCATTGAGCCAAGCCACAACATCTGTCAGCCTCTTCAAAGTCCCACGGATATAATATCCGTGTTCAAACTGAGCCAAAATCATGACTTTTGTGGGCATTTCCTCTCTGCCAGGGCAATGGGAGCATGGATTTCTGGTCTGTGACTTGTGTCACACTCACACGGATCCACCAAGCCTTGAGCCAAGCCACAACATCTGTCAGCCTCTTCAAAGTCCCACGGATATAATATCCGTGGCCAAACTGAGCCAAAATCAGGGCATTTCCTCTCTGCCAGGGCAACAGGGGCATGGATTTCTGGTCTGTGACTTGTTTCACACTCACACGGTGAGACGGCGGGTCTGCGCCTAGGCGTGTAAACCAGCTATTTTGTCGCTCCTAGGGACGGCTTACCTCCCTAGGAACATCTATAAGGGAACAGTCACCATCCCTAGGGACCCTGTTCGGTGGTATACAATTAGAGTCAGAGTGAGCTCCGAGCTGCTGACTGAGTGTTAATGATACAAGAGGTCTGGAATAGTATATGTACGTGGGATTCTTGGCTCTTCCCAAATGGGAGTCGGGATCGCTGGCATATACTAGGAAGCACCGTCTGATTCAGTCCATAACCTATATATAGGGGCGGATTGCGCGGCAAAGTTAGACACCATACCAAGGAGATATGCCAAAGCCCAAGGCAGACAACGAGGATTATATCCGGAAGCCACCCAAGAGACTGCACGGTTGAGGTTTATGGCACGGCGTTGGCCCTAAATAGGATAATTATCCTCCCTAGGGGACATCGTACACACGGATAGCTGCATGTCTAGGATGGTCAACCGTCCTAGGGGCAGTAATTACTATTACGACTGAGTGGTGCACCCTACCTAGGGTTACTTCCAACGAAGTACGAACCACCAGGCATAATCCACGGGACCTGGCTATAGGTCTAGAACCCACGTGACACACGCGTCGCGTTGCAAAGGCAAATAACAAAGACAAAGTCACCATATTTAGAATACATATGGGAGCTGGCTGCGAGAAAGATATACCCGAGCATGCTGCGTCGCTATTCGGCGTCACGGCATGGCTGAGCAACGACGAGATGACACAAGGCTTGGTGTTATAAACCAAGCCGCACCCAAACGTCCTCACGGCGGCATACGCGTCGGCGCGGCCGTCCCTAGGATAAATCAAATATACCCAATATGACTCCTAGGAGTCATTGCGATGACTGTTTCGGCAGTTTCAGCTACGAATCATGGCGGCATAACCGGCCGTCTCTCCGAATTTCCAATACTCTCTACTCAGTTACTCATTTCGTATTATTTCTGTTTACTCATATCTCACTGTCATGTATTTGCAAAGTAGTATAAAATCCCAGCTAGATCCTGCGGTTCAGGAGCATATCACGCCCCAGTATTGCCTAGACTTTGGTCGCAGCATTGCTTGTCAAGGCATTGGTAGACTCTTGGATTGACCGCAGAGATTTGTTGATATAAAACATCTCATCTCTTCTGTATCTGTTCAATATAAGACCTTTGATTGTTGGCTACCTTCGAAAGCTTTAAGTACCAAGCTCGCTTGTAGCTGCAGCTGCTAGTGCAAAGGTACCTCGGTTTGTATACTGAGGTCTGCTGTTAGAACTCCACGAATTGGTGTGGTCGCAGTACCCTAAAGGTACCTTGGTTTGTATACCAAGGTCTATTGTTGGAATCGTACGAATTGGTGCGATCACAGTACAAAGGTACCTCAGTGCCTGAGAGCCGAGGTCTATTGTTGGCATTCTACGAATTGGTAGCATCGCAATACCGTCTAAAAGGTACCTGTCATTTGTACACACAGGTCGTCTGTTGGAACTCCACGAATCGGTGTGGTCGCAGTCCCCTATACCCACTCCTAGTGATCGCAGTAGCATCCTAGGGAGTAAAGCCTGTTCCTAGGAACACATAAAACCCATATAAAACCCTGTTGCTTCGGTAACTTGGTAGCTCATTTTAGTTGTTTATCAACTATCGTTGTTTCCCACAAGTCCTAGACAGACTCCGAAGTTCGATTCGTCCAAATAACAATAGTGTTGGTTCAATCTTAGTCGTATACTGCGGCGTAGACCTGAACTCAAGTCCGCACTGTGTGTTGTGTGTGTGTTGGTTGGTTGGTTTGGTGTTTTGCATCACTCTATATCAGTCCCTAGCATAGGCTACGCTCGAGTGCACCGTTTCAACGGATCCACCAAGCCTTGAGCCAAGCCAAAACACCCATCAGCCTCTTCAAAGTCCCACGGATATAATATCCGTGGTCAAACTGAGCCAAAATCATGACTTTTGTGGGCATTTCCTCTCCGCCAGGGCAACGGGGGCATGGATTTCTGGTCTGTGACTTGTTTCACACTCACACAGATCCACCAATCCTTGAGGCAAGCCAAAACATCCATCAGCCTCTTCAAAGTCCCACGGATATAATATCCATAGCCAAACTGAGCCAAAATCATGACTTTGTGGGCATTTCCTCTCCGGCAAGGCAAGAGTGGCATGGATTTCTGGTCTGTGACTTGTTTCACACTTGCCCACAAAAGTCATGATTTTGGCTCAGTTTGACCACGGATATTATATCCGTGGGACTTTGAAGAGGCTGACAGATGTTGTGGCTTGGCTCAAGGCTTGGTGGATCTGTGTGAGTGTGAACTGGGTCACGGACCAGAAATCCATTCCACTGTTGCTTTGCCAGAGAGGAAATGCCTGCAAAAGTCGTGATTTTGGCTCAGTTTGACCACGGATATTCATCCGTGGGACTTTGAAGAGGCTGATGGGTGTTTTGGCCTGGCTCAAGGCTTGGTGGATCCGTGTGAGTGTGAAACAAGTCACAGACCAGAAATCCATGCCACTCTTGCCTCGCCGGAGAGGAAATGCCCGCAAAAGTCATGATTTTGGCTCAGTTTGACCACGGATATTATATCCGTGGGACTTTGAAGAGGCTGACAGATGTTGTGGCTTGGCTCAAGGCTTGGTGGATCTGTGTTAGTGTGAAACAAGTCACAGACCAGAAATCCATGCCACTGTTGCCTCGCTGGGGAGGAAAAGTTGTGATTTTGGCTCAGTTTGGCCACAGATATTATATCCGTGGGACTTTGAAGTAGCTGACAGGTGTTTTGGCTTGGCTCAGGGCTTCATGGATTAAAAGCCTCGACTACCTGGTGTAGATGTTTGGAATTTTACACCATCTTAGCCTCAAAGTCTTCAGCACTCTGGTAGCCCTTTTACACCCAAATTTTTCTTTGAAAACTCTCTGTATATCTTCCAGTGACCAATTCAAAAGCTGTTTTCTGTGCTTTTTCTCTGAAAATGTCTGAAGAAAAGTCTTGAACCATATTTCACATTTTTCACCTTGATTGCTGGCGGGAAATGCCAGGAAAATATTTTGACATTTTCACTTGTATTTACACTGAAAAATGTGAAAAAAATACGGTAGCTTTTTCACCTCATTTTCCAGTGAAAAAGTGGAAAAAAAGATGGTGAGAAAGGATTGAAAACCTAGATCCTGGGTTTCAAGTTTTACACAAATTTTCACCTAACATTACTCACCCATTTTATTGTGGTTTTTGTGGCGAAAATTGTTGTGAAAAAAGTTTTGAATTTTTCACCATCATTTTCAAGTGTGAACGTGCATGAATTATGGCTGTTCCTCTTGCAAATAAAATCACCAACTTTATTTCAAATTTTACACCTTGGTTTCCAGTCAAAAAAGTAGTGAAAAAAGCTTGAATTTTTCACCTCTTTTTTCGGTGAAAGATGGGTGAAAAATGAAGGAGGTTTTTCACCAATATTTCCAGTGAAAAACTTGAAATGTTCAACCAGTGCAAGCTCACAAAATGAAAGAGAAACTAGCACTCCACAAGGCACTCCACTTTATGGGAGACATTTTTCTTGCTGAGGGAGATCAATGTATAGCTTGTAACTTGTTTGTTGTGGCACTGAATGGATTACATATATTGATGTCCACCGCAGCAGGGCCGACTGTTTGCTTCGTCTTGGAGATATTGCAAAGTACAGAGGAGATTTGGTCAAGGCAGCAGAGCTCTGGGAAAGGGCTCGTCCGCTGTTTGAACAGTCATCACAAGCCAAGGACATAGCCCAAATTGATACTAGACTTGTCTTGATTGCCCAGGATATCTCAGATATGCAGTTGAAACAAATTGCAGATCTGAACAAGCTGGAGGCACCTACCAAATCATTAGATGGACTGTCTATCATGCAGCGTGTGGCAAAAAAGATAAATTTAATCGGACATTGATGTCGAGGATACAAACATCAGGAATGAGGAAACATGTCGGTGTGCTGGGCAGTAATTTCCTTTATCAATGTCTGTATGCTCAATATCAGTTTTCTTTCCACAATATTATATATATATATTATCTTAGCTGGATATGACCCCTTCCTTTCCCTCTATGTAGTTCAAATTCCTGAGAGCTGAACTACCACACCCAATTTCTTACTGAATCTGGATGCAGTCATTGTCTATGACTTGTTGTGATATTCATGTGGTACAGCAGGTACTGTATTATATATATATTTAGTCATTTTCTTTTCGTGCAAGAGTTTGTTATGCATCCTCTCTGACAAGCAAAGATGATAGGTCCGATTCCCACCCATCTGTTGAGGAGTTCCAAATTGAAGTCCTCCAAAGATTTGCCACAAGAATGTACGGCCACAAGGGTTAGGTGCACCGGCTGGAATTTTACGCCACCCGAAACAGTCAGCCGGAGTTCGACTGCCTGCGTTCGTATGAAATGGGAGTTAACTTATTTTATTTTATTTTATTTTATTTTATTTTACTTGGTGTGCCCCATGGCCCCAGCGTCACAATTTATTATTCTGCGTTCGTTGACAGACGCGGTGCTGTATCGTATAATAATATCGTATCGAACGGAAGTCTCTACACCTGACAGTTCGACTCCCGAGTCGCCAGTGCCTTCGAATACACATAAAAATCTTGATTTGACTTGCTCACTTCGACTCCCCGCCTCCACATGAATATCCATGTGAGCATGTTTTTTTTTTACTTCCCCCTCGGCAAGGTCTTTGAAAGTAACTCATGGTTTGACAAAATAAACAGCGTCCTTGGACAGACAGAGCGAGCTCGAGTCCTTTATCGTATCGAACACATTAATATTTCTCCCACACTTGACAAGTTCAATACTACTTTAAAAATCTAGCTGACTTGCAAGTCATAGAAACAACGTCTATTGTGAAACAATCGGACGGGGTTTACCCCGCGTCCGCACGCATATATACCACGACTGCGTTTTCTCTCTTCTACTTGCCCGGGCGGCATCAGAGGTAGATGGTGGATGCTCTCTCCGTGGCGTAAGACAGCGATATGAAACTGATAGGCACAGCTGTGCGATAATAATGGGCCAGAAAACATCTACCTGACTTATGAACCAGAAAAACAAAACCAAGAAGCGGATGTTGTGCACGGCACATGGCTGCCATGCATGGTAGCTTGAAGTAATAGAGAGGATTGATTAGCTGGGTTCAAGGATGGGAGGGGGAGGAGCAGAAGGAAGGGAAAAGAGAAGATGAAGCCAGGGTGATGAGGAGAGGAAAAGGGAAAGGAAGGCTGGATGGAGGGGAGAACGAGAATGGAAAAGACAAAGATGATGTATGGGATGAAAGAACCAGGAAGTAAAGGAGAAGTGAATCGAGGAACGAAGGTCATGGGATAAAAAACGAAGGAATAGGGAAACGGATGGAGAAACGAAGGCAATGGCTGGAGAAAAACCATAAGAATGGAGGAATAGATAAAAGGGAAAAGCACTCACATCCCCCCCAACGGCATGTTGCCCGCCTCGCCGCGACCGCAGTGGTATTGGCGCGACCCAAGCGGAGACTCAGCCCGCGCTAGCGCGAGTGGCTCATATTCCCGAGGCCGCCGCGGCCCGTCGAGTGCACGACATTGCGCTCGGCGGCGGTGTGCGGGGCTAGGCGGCGTCGCGCGAGGGAGAGCGAAAGTTGCTTGCGCCGCCGCGGTCAGCGGAGCGCGGGTGGTCTGTGGGCGGGCTCGCGGCGCATGGAGGAGGAGAAGTCGTCGAGGGCGGCGGATCAACGGCGGATGTTGCCGAAGCAGACGCGATGCGTGGCACAACAGCAGCACCGCTTTTTTTCGTTCCCACTTCTTCCACTGCGATGAGCGTGTTTCAGGCCCGGTCTAGTCTACAAATAAGCTTTTCCCCAAGAACAACACAAGACACCATCTTTCCGAGCCGAGTGCTTCAGGCTTCTCTGTGAGTCGACAGCCTGAGGCTTTTATTGTGAGAGCTTTCCATCGGACGTGCTAATTTCTCATCCCTCTTTCGCCGCCTGCGGGCTCATCATATAGACTAGCGACGTTCCGCACGCGAGCATCAGCCACGGGGGCGCAGACTGGCAGATTGACGCCCTCTCAGAGCTGTATCTGCAGACAGACAGACCCTCTTACGTTTTCATTCATTCGCCGCCAAAAATATCTGCTGTATGCACCGCCCGACCGCCAATCCCTCGGTGAGCATCCCGATGGCTAGCGCTCTCTTTGATGTACTATGGACCTCTCTACTCGCACTGGAAGATGTCTTCCCGCTTTTCAAGAGCACTGTAGGTGTCATCGCACTGTTGGAAATTGCCGAGGTCACCCCGCAGAGACTGCCTGAACGGGAGCTAATACTGATTTAGCGCGCCAGGCATTCCAAGTACGCCCGCACCATCGCATTGCGGCCGAAGGCGTGACGTCATCGCCGACGTCGTCCCCAATGCCTTGGCCATCCCACCGCCGATGCTTGAGAGTATTGAACGCTTGACTGTGTGCATTTAGTGTGCGTTGATTTTTCTCTTGTACTCAGCAGGAACTTGTACTGGCGCCAGGCTGCTCGACGAGATCCGGTGCCGCACGGAGACAATCGCGCTGACCGGTGGCGCTTCGCGCGTGATGCACCTCAACCACAACGAGCGTGTGCAGGAGATTAAGGCCCAGCTCGACGACGCGTACCGCGATTTTTTGGTGCGCTTCTCACATTCTCATACTTGCTACTCATATTCAACACTATTTAGGCTGCATCGGCGCTGCATTTCGAGGTACAGCAGGCCCATCTTACAGTGCAGCAAACACAGTTCGCCGTGGAGCAACAACTCGCAGCTCAGCAATCTTAAACACACAGATGTGTCGGGAAGGTTTATGCTGCAACCGGGAGTTCCTCTCTTCACTTAAATCAAGGGATAACTCATTGGGTCCGCGTAGAACACTCTGGGGGCTGAACTCTCCCGGGTTGTCTTATTCCCGATTCACCGGGTTTTTTTACCGGCCCCTGATGCTTTTGTCACCAAAACAAGTGTCCCTTTCTTCGGAGGAAAATTTATCGTCAGTAGATATTATACCCACCCATTCCTCACAATTTACAAACAGCTTGCGAGCCAGGGGATATATCCTGACTACTCTCTATTTGTGTCTTTCCTGCTAGTGCAACTCAGATACCGTACCTGTACAGGGGAATTTCCCTGTAGTCCCTCGTACATATAAATCTGACTTTCTGAACCCTCCGGCTGCGCTCAGACCCCCCGAAGAATGTGTTTCTGTTCCATCATATCCCTTCTGTCTTCTCTTAAATCGTGGGCGCTGCATCAGTGCTTGACAGATTGACGCCATGTCAGAGATACATTTACTCACACGGCGGACAATCTACTGTCACTTGCCGTTTGTCGCACACTAAAGTCACCTGGACTCTGGATTGTCACTTGCACTGTCATCGCACTGTTACCGAAAAGTTATGCAATACCCGAACGAGTCGGAGATCTTGCTTCCATCCTACTTCCTTGCGCTCTACGGCCGACTTCTATTTATGTAAACACTAGTTCCAATCACAAATGTGCTCTACCGTCTCGCGGACTAGTACGTCGTTCATTACTGACTCTCCTTGTCAATATGGGACCTGCCGATCTCCTACCTACCTGCTTTCAAAATGCAAACTTGGGTCAGCAAGATCGGAGAATCCTTGGCAAGAACGCTCTGGTTGATTGTTTTCGGCATGATCGACATGTTTATTTAGCACACAATCTCCCTCGTGTTCTGGGGAGCTCGCCGTTTATACTGAAAAACACCTCGGAGAGAATAGAACGACAGTGTCCGCTAATTTACGAAATTAAAAACACATGCACGAGACGTCCGGAAATGTGGCTGGGAACAATCAGTCAGTTACTCTCCAGATCGCCGTTCAAAAGCCGAGATGTTGAATTCATCACGGCAGCTGTTCACCTTCGCTCTGGTAATAACACCGTGATCCGGGCAGTGGGCACTCGACTCTTGCCTGCATGGCCTCCGACACGCTTCCGGCCAGCCTCATCGCAAATGTGCGGCACAACAGAAGATTCAGACTCTGGATACTTGTAGGAATGGTGCTTGTTCTTTTGGCGTTCTTTGGATTCGCTGGGAGGCCGAAGCTCCCACAATTTCGGCCTCAACTACTCGAACCTGCACCGGCTCCGCCCCCACCGCGGATCTATCTACGAGCGGGGGATACGAGCCCAGAGGGACTTGGGGTGCGTCTTCTGTTATAAGAATTCAGACTCCTGAAGCTCTTCCTCTGCAGTCCACGCTTCAGCACTTTAAGCAGAGCATTGTTCTCTCAAATGCTCTCCACTCCTCTCTCCTCCTCGCCTCAAACGATGGCTACTGGCTGCGCCCATATTCCACTTCGGAGATCTACAATGGACAGAGGAACTTTAGCCTCGATGCATACAAGGCCTGTCGAATTCAAGCCTATGTGCCGCAATCGGACCGCGAGCGTCTTGTAAAAGGGTTCTGTGAGGGAGAGGCGTGGGCCACGGAAAGGATGGACCAAGTCAGAATTGACATGGAACAGTGCACAAGCATTATAGATACCGACGAAAGCGAGGTGCGGCAGCACCTTCTCTTTCTTCTACTCCGTTTAAATGAAGTCGGATTTTTGAAAAGACCACGAACGACCTTAACGGCTGCGTCATGGGCTGGGTCCGCGAACGACTTGCACCCACGCCGTCTCGCCCACAGCCTACGGCCCCACTCACGGGGCCCCTCACCGTCGGCGTCCATATCCGCTGGGGCGACACCGCCTCCGCTCCGGACGAGGACCTGTCCACCCTCAGATTCTACGGCTCTTGGGCGCTCCCGAACATTGTCCGCGTGCTCGCCGACCTCCGCGAGTACGCACACCCTCACGGCATCTCGCTCACGATCGCAATGCAGAATGCGGACCCCGCCGTCCTCGCATTTCTGAATGAACCGGTGTACACACTGCTCGACTCGAACAACTCGTTCGCAGACCTCCGCACGCTGAGCCAGAACGACGTGCTCCTTCTGGGCGAGTCGTCGTATGGCGTGCTCGCGCATTTGATCGCGCCGCCCGGACTGACGATCGTGGAGGGCGGCGGATTGTGCGTGCTCCTTACTTGAGAGGTTTTCGTCCTCTTCACTGATATCTGTTTTCTACAGCCATAAATTCACTAATACGAGTGGCTTTGGGAGGCACGTTGTTTTTTTGGATGAATATACGCAGGAGGACCTACAGCTGGTGGTACTTCCAGTACAATTATAGCGCATTAATGATTATTGCACTGTGTAAGCCGGAAGGAGTTGTATAGTATCTTTAGCGATTTGCTCATAAGCTTCGGCTCAATTATTGATCATGAATGCTGCAATACAACATCGATGAATATTTTGCTTGAAATGTGCCTACAGAACAGTCGCAGATTAAGGCAAACAGATGTGGGTGAAATACGCAGGCTGTACGAGACCGAAAGCTGAACAACGGCTCCCAAAGTATAAACCCAAACTGCGGACCTAGCATTCGACCCCGACGACCTCTTCGAGGCCGAGGTCACCGAGCGTCGCGCCTACAATGTCAGGAGCAAAGCCAAGAACTTCAGACACACGCATGTTAAAACTAATATACCAGGAATGGAGGACAGGCGTTGTATCATTGGATTCACACTCAGTCAGTATCTCGTCGAAGGTGCCAAGGTCACGTGCAGGAAATCCTCGACGTCATCGCGAATGTAGTCCCGACGCGTCAGCCATTCCCCAATCGATGCTTGAGAGTATTGAATGCTTCATTGTGTGTGTTGGTTTCTTCCACCATTTCCGGAGCAGAGTTTAATACTGTTTCTAGGCTGCTAGGCGACATTCGGTGCCGTATGCAAACAATCGCGCTCACCGATTAGGTTCGGAGCAAGCCTGTCTCCGCACCGGCTGTGAATCTCGGAGAGAGGCTTGTGTCAAACTGCCAAAAATGGACTATGTGTTCAGGCAGGATTTTCTCAGTCAATTCAACTCGAATTGCAATGATATATGCGGCGAACGCACTCGTTGGATGTCCCTCCATGAAGTTAGAGTCGCCGTTTCATAATGTATCCTGTTATCGCACTGCACCCAGTTTATCAACGCGAAGTTGAATTTCAGATTCATACCAAACATTCAGCATTATGGGTCAATTCCATTGGTTTTATGGACTCGATGAATCCGGGACATCATTTAGAATCAATCTTCCAGCAATCCCGCTGTCGGAAACTGCTTTGTGACGGCAGGAAACATAATTTTGTTCGTTTGTGAGGTGTTACACGCTATGTGACGAACGTGACTTACCGTTCAACCTCCGTTGTATGAAGGACAGTAAAATGTCAAGAGCAAGGGAGAACCATTATTCAACTACGATACCTATTGAAAGAACTTGAGGCAGGAAGGAAACCGAAACAAATTCTTGCACGATGATGACTAATCACATCAAAAACCGTGTCTCCATTGAATTTGAGCTACGGCCTTCACCGTAACACTTATTTGCGGGTAAAAGTTGTTTTGGGATCTTAAATATATACCTGATTAAATGGCCTATTCAAACTTTTTATGTAGATATTGAGTATGGCCGGGCAGACAAGATTTCATTTCTACTTATTTGTAAAGAACCACAAGTTGTGGCCTGTTCTGTGAGGTCTTCAGGGATCCTAACACAATTCTGAATCAGCCAAACAGTTTTCGCACTTCCAATTTACAAATCTACCCCCTAGACGAGAAGCTTTGAGGCAGTTGCTGAAGCAGCAGAGCACGCAGAACACATTGCCCCTTTTCGGCATCTTGGTCCAAGGCCCTTCTCAGAATTCCCTGTGAATATCATGTGATCTGAGAAGGCGGTTTGTTCCGAACCTACTCTGAGCTCACCGATAACCTCTCACGCCTTATGCACCTCCACTGCAACGAGCATGCGTTGCCGGACATCAAGGCCGAATTCGACGACGCATATCGTGGCTTTTTGGTGCGTTTTTCACGTTCTCGCATTTTATAGTGGGCCTCAATGTCATTTTAATTCCAGGCTGCCTCGGCACTGTGGCTCGAGGTGCAGCAAACACAATTCGCAACTCAATACTGTATTATTTCATTCAATTCGACAGGGGGGGTGACGCGTGACATCCGGAACCTATTCGACACTTCG
The DNA here is from genome assembly GCA_029281465.1 of Mycena epipterygia. Taxonomy (NCBI): domain Eukaryota; kingdom Fungi; phylum Basidiomycota; class Agaricomycetes; order Agaricales; family Mycenaceae; genus Mycena; species Mycena epipterygia. The sequence continues at coordinate 233,622 of JARJCQ010000101.1, read as the reverse complement.
ACACGGCCCAGGTTGGAGCGTGACAGCCCCCAAAAATTCGACATGGTCCCGAATTGATACAGGAGTATCATAGAGTGGTCTGGTTCTTTTTGCGGAAGCACAAAAGCCAGGCAGATATTGGTTTAAATTAATTGCTTTGGGTATGGTTCCCCCAGTGATTTTGTTGAGTTTTGGCTGTTATGAAGCCAAAATTTACAAAATATAATACATGTGGCCAGTTTAAATACAGGAAATGCACAAGAGATTTATTTATGGCTTCTCACTGCTGAAAGACGCTTTTTTTTAGAATTGCGTGACGTCGAACCTATTCGACAACCCCCCTGTGACGCGTGACAACGAACCAAAGTTCGTAATCGACAACCCCCCGCGTGACACGTGACTGTCGAATTGAATTTAATAATACAGTAGGCCGAAAGATACAAATACGTTGGGAAGATTTCTGCTGCGACCGTGAATCCCTCTACCTCCGTTTTACCTCGCTGAACGGAGGGGTAACCCATTGGGTCCGCATAGAACATCCTCACATCTGACACCTCTCCCGGGTTTCGCTTTATTCTCGGTTCACCGTTTTTTTGGCCCGCCCCTGAGTGCTCCACTACTACGTAGTACTTTATCCAGTCCCCTGCTTTATTTTTTTGGAATCCACTCGAAATCGAAATTCCTCCAAAATGAATTCCCCCAATTCCTCTTGACATTCTCGCCCTCATTGGACATGATTGATTCATATTCATCGTCATCATAGCCATACCGCTCATTTAATAGCCAGGGGGGACACTCGAGCCACTCTCCATTTCCTGTCTTGTTTATCCCTCAGTGTATAGTAGTAAAACCTCATATACCGCTCCTGTACCTGCGGGAAATTTCCATCTAGTTCTTGTACATTCGCCTGCATATGAATCTCACTTGCTGTACCATGATTTCCTCTCCCGGTGCTGAGCTCTCCGCCACATACCTGAAGCCATGTTCATCATGGTCAGCAATAATCAATTTCATGCTAGACACACATCGCAAACACATTAGAGAGAGATCGAGCGTGTTTGGGAATATCTTAAATTCCCTGGCCACGGGTTGGCGGCTGTGGTGTTTATAGCATTTGTACATGATTTTTACTTGCACTCAGAGAAAGTCTTATTCCAACGGGCACATGCATGCTTTATGTCTGCCTAATCGTCATCCTCTTCTCCCAACCACTCTACCTATGCCAGGACACCACTACGGTCAATTATTTCCCATTGATGGGCTTCACCCGTTCGACCAGGGATTGGGTCACCGTTATATCGATGACATCGAGCGATCCTTGCCGTTAGTAGAAGTGGATATCGAGGCCCGCGAAGTCCCGATCACCCGGTTGCAGAATACAATTGCGAATAGTGGCGAGGATACACGTGGTAGATGCCTCAATTTTCAGCGCACGGTAAGCTTGGGGAAAATGAACTCGATAAATGTGTGTGAGCTTTCCCTAGAATGTTTGAAGCTCGAACCTTGTGCATCGCATGGGGGACACATTTCCTACTGTTTCCGTTGTGAAGATTCACCGCATGCCAGGCTGCTCGACGAGATCATGTGTTCTGTAGAGAGGATCTTACTCACTGGTGGAGTATCACATCAGCCAATTGACAAATCCTTGGTGACCTTGTTGGGCTTGTGAGCTTGTCCTGAGCTTGTTGACAAGCTCAAAAGGTCAAAAAGCTCAGGAGTCAAAATACACCTCCCATGAATTCCTGATTCAGTCCCAGGTCAACGCGAGAAAAAAAAGATTTTTGATGAAAATTTTGACCTTGTAAAAATTCCGACCTTTCTGGTGGCCTTGCGACCTTGTGACCTTTTTAGGCCTTGTTTGACCTTGTCCAAGGTCAAACAAGGTCCACAAGTTATTTGTCAAAACTCTGATGCACGCCTCGTTCACCTCAATCGCAGCTAACACATCCTTCAAGATATCAAGGTCCGCGATTTTGACACGCTTTCGCACTCTTCATATTTATAATGGTCCTCAATGGTAATTCAATTTCCTTGACCGTGCGGCTCGAAGTGAAACAGATGGATCTCATCGTGCAGCAAACACATGTCGTAGTTCAGCAAGCTTGAGCTCAGACAGATATCCAAGCCTGCAGGAGCCTTCTGCGATGATTGTGAGTCCATTTGGGCCTCATTAAAGCAGGGGGAGCTCGTTGGACTCCCAATCCTCGTAGAACACTCTTGAGTTGCCACGACTTGTCGTCCGCATCTAAATAGTGTGAATAGGCCACGTCTCTCCAACGCGTCGAGGTCACCCAAATTGAACGCTATCAAATTAGTTGCCGGTGATGGTCATTGGTGGCTGTATGATAATATAATTCACTTGGAAAGTCCGAGATCCAAGGAGCTACATCGTTGTTCATGATCGCATGGTACGTAAGGAGGCAACATAAATCATACAGCTCAGCTTTGAGCCCAGTGAAATTCGCTTTCATGAGACAATCCACGCCTGATCAAAAAAAAAGAAAGGCGACGCTCACAAGGCTCTTGCTCACTGCGTTCAGGCAGTGGATAGCCGCAGCACCGCCTAGCCAGAGATAGCCGGAGGTGCCGTCTAGATGCGGCGAGATGTGGCTAGCCGGTCTAGCCCACGTGCGGCTAGGGCTGCCCCATCGTCTAGCGAGGTCTAGCGTCAGTAGCAGGGACTGGCAAGGTTCGGCAGGTGGGTTAGCCGAGGGCTAGCCGTAGGGCGGCTATGTGGGCTGGCCGTGACCTCGCAACACCTAATCAGGCCGTGGCTATGCGGCCCTGGCTCGGCGACCATCAACATCTAGGCTATACATATAGGCTAGCATCAGCTAGGCGAGGTTCGGCAGGGTTCGGCGGACGGGCTAGCCAAAGGCTACCCAAGGTCCCAAGGCTACCCGCAGCATGGCTATCTGAACAACCGTCGGCTCACAACCGCTAATCATAATGCGGCTATGCAACCCTGGTTGGGCAATGGCCATCAGCTGAACTATAGATAGCCATAGCGTTCATTGATTAGCCGCCCCCCCGGCTATCAACCCGCTGAACGCAATGATTATCCACCGTGAGCAAACAACGAGGCAGGTAAAATTCCCCTGCCTGACAGGCAGCAGCAATGTGGTAAATGGCAGCTGCCAACTACCATGATTGATCACCTGCCTTGGGCGTGGCAGCGGCCTGGGAGGATAAGATAGTCATATTTAACGTCCCCGCATCTCTGGATTTCATGAGTGCTCTGTGAGGTTTCATTGCCAACTCAAATGACTAAAGTGTTGTCCAGAACTTATTCAACTTCGTAATAGTTTCTTTTTAAAAATGGACCATCAGGTTTCTTTCTTCTTGATAGATTTCGCTCTTGTCGGTACGTACGCACTGACCTCTCATAAAATTATGAGAAGGTACAGAGAGAAAAATGGACCTAAGGAGAGCCAGTAAAAAATAAATCAGAAGAGCAGGAATACCCTGGACGAGTGGTGGCCTTAATGTCCTCGCACTTCTCTGGATCAATATGATAAGAATATTATTGGTAGTCTAATCTCGGCACAGGTGATCAAGCCAGCTGTATCACTCACTGCCTTGACACCTGTCTTGTCTACTGAGGGTCAGCTGTCCATCAGTCAGGCAAAATTTGCCTGCCTTAGTGTTTTCCCACAGTGTTAAAGATCTAGTCGAGACTCAGAGGCTATTTGTGGGCCTGGCACCAGGTGTTCTCAACATTGAGCCAAGCCATACCATACTTGATTATCCACCAACAGAGACATGGATCATAGCTGTGTCCTAAGCCATGGAATCAAGGGCAAAGACAAGGCCGAGGAGATTTATTAAGTATCCTATCCCATTGCTGTTTGCACGACACTCGCATACCTCTGCATAAAAAGCACTCTAATTTTGACATTCAAGTGATCTCATCCACAAATAAACTCCATCTACGTCGATGGTGACAAAAAAAGAGAAAGTGATTTAGAAATGATCAACAGTTGTGTGAACCGTCTGCTCAAGATAGGAAGACTACAGTTCCCGGACAACCATGTTCTTTGCTAATGAATTCAACTCTGTTACTGGTCGCTACTTGATTTGCAAGGTCCCAAATCCTTGAGTATATGAGATCCTGACAAAGTAATGAGAATGTTTATTTCTTACATCAGTCCCTGGTGGAGTGGAGCATCAGAGAACCTGATTAAAAAACATCTCAATGGAAGGCACTGCCTTCCAAAGGTGCATATATATAAGGCACTGACCTGTCCCCAGTTTTCTCAAGATGCCCCACCAGCCTACTCTCACAGACCTACGCTTGAACAATATCATAGCCTGCCTGGGCCCCACGGTAACACTCCTGAATGAGGTCAATGATGCCTTTGGCATCCCATTTCTCAAAGCAATCTCAAGTACCACTGTCTCTTTGATTAATGCAGTGCAGGTAATAAATTCTGAATAAAGATTGGACCAAGTTGATATTATTTTCCAGAATGTGAAGAGGAATAAAGATGAATGTATCTTCCTTATGGAAAATATCCATGGCATACTCTATGCTATAGTTGACTTGCATATCAAATCTGAAACTACTGGGAGTTTGCCACCAGCCATATTGGATCACATTGGGAAATTCACAGAGTATTTAATGTGCAACAATGCTCACAGCATCACTGACTGAATTCCCACAGGACACTTCACAAGATACACACATTCCTGGCAGCACAGCAGGAAGGCAACAAGATCAAGCATTTCTTTCATCATGGTGAGATGAACACACTGCGCAAGGATTGCCATGCAGGCCTGGAGCAAGCTCTACAAATGTTCAAGGTAAGTCAATGACACCCACAATGGGGAAGAGGAGACATAATTATTCAGGTTGAGGCTGGTCTTCTCACAGCTGCAAGTGTTGCTGAGCTTCAGAGAATTACACAAAACCTGCACCTGGAACTGTTGGAATTGGTTGACAATATTTCGGATGGATCAATCTCTGACAAGTCCTCTGTATGTTACTATTTCGTTCTTTGAACAACTTTTGAATCCAGAATCACAGATGTACCAGAGTATCAGCGACTCACAAAAAAGGTAGGATAGAGCTATATCAATGTTTTTTCTGACAATTTGCTTCACAAGTTCAAACTCATTTTCCCTGTTGCCGGCACAGCCAAAGATATTCCATGGCCGTCAAGCAGAACTCAAGGATATTACAACAAATCTTACACAGAAATTTTCACACATTGCTATTCTAGGTGCTGGTGGCATAGGCAAAACAAGTCTGGCAAGAACTGCTCTGCATCACCCTCATGTTGCAGCCAAATATGAACATAGATTCTTTATTGCTGCAGATTCTACAACCACAAGTGTTGAGCTTGCAGCATTGGCTGGGTCTCATTTGGGACTGAAACCAGGAAAGGACCTGACAAAGGCTGTTGTCCAGTTTCTTTCTAGAGGTCCCCCTTGCCTCTTGGTTCTAGATAATTTGGAAACACCATGGGAACCACTTGAGTCACGTGCTGGGATTGAAGAGTTTCTGTCTCTACTTACTGACATCCCACATGTAGCATTGATAGTAAGCATATGAGTTTTTTTGTATACCTGCACCAACTGAGATCTCATAGATCACAATGCAAGGGGCAGAGAGGCCAGCAAAGGTCAACTGGACTCGTCCTTTTTTGGAGCCTCTGAAACCACTGTCATATGATGCTTCTCGACAGACTTTCATTGAAATTGCAGATGATTTTCACAATAGCAAGGACATCGACCGGCTTCTCAGCTTGACCGATAACATGCCCCTTGCAGTAGATCTCATTGCACATCTAGTTGACTATGAGGGCTGTTCAAATGTCTTGGCTTGCTGGGAGATAGAAAAGACATCTGTGATTTCAACTGGTTATGACAAACAGTCAAGCTTGGATGCATCTATCATGATATCACTTGGAAGTCCCCGTATGACATCTGGTGCCAAGGATTTGTTAAGCCTTCTCTCAATCCTTCCAGATGGACTCTCAGATGTTGAGCTGTTTCAATGTGACTTTCCCATCCAAGATCTTCTGACATGCAGAGCTGTATTGCTCCGAACCTCCCTTGCATATTTTGATGATGGGAAGCGACTGAAGTCACTGGTGCCTATTCGGGAACATATGCACACTTTCTCCCCTCCATCACCGCAACTCTCCCATCCTCTTTGCAAGTATTTCCATCTGGTTATGGAGTTATATGAGAAATACCGTGGAGTTCACCAGAACAACACAAGAATTGATCAAATAACCTCAAATCTTGGTAACCTTCACGAACTACTGTTGAATGAATTGCATGCAGACAATCCAGATCTGACAGATGCTATAACCTGCACATTTTCCCTGAATTCCTTTCAGCGAATGACTGGTCATGCTCGAACTGTGCTTATGGACCATATTCCAGCTGTGCTCCCCCAGCCCTGTGACCACTATATAGAAGTGAAATATGTCATTGAGGAGTTTAGCAGTATATTTTTCCACCCTATTGTTGACCCACAACACCTGATTGAGCAAGGCACCACTCATTTCCATCACTTGAATGACCCAGTCCTTGAGTGTGAGTTTGCATTGTTATTTTGACCCCAATTTTTCTGACATAGTACCCCCATGATTGATAGCCAGGTTCTATCGTGCACTTGGAGCCTACTATAAGCACTATAAAAATGACATGTCTGCATCAATGCAATGTCTTGAGAAAGCATCCTCATTGGCAAAGTTTTGTGGAGACTCAGGGCAGCAGTGCCTAGGACTTGAAGCAATAGCTCGGCTTGAGTATTCCATTGCTGATTATCCAGCAGCCCTTTTGCATGCCCGTGAAGCACAAGAAATTGCTCAGCTCTCTGCAAATTTATACAGAGAAGCACTGGCACTGGAAATTGAGGCTGGCTGTCTCACAGCTTTGGGTAATCTCAGAGAAACTGTGTTGCGATGTCAAAAAGCAAGAGAACTGTTGCAGCTTTGTGGCATGGAGGGAGGTTATGGGGATTATGTTGTCATAGTCAATCTGGCTCAAGTCCATCTGCTGAAATCTGAGTATCTTGAGGCCCGCAGCATCCATAGTGAACTTGTTCAGAAAGCCTCTGCCAAACAAGATCCATTTTATACCGCATTTTCACTACTCAACATTGCAGAGGTTGATATCATGATTGGTGCAGACATCCTTGAGGTGCAACGAAACCTGGACAGTGCAAAGACAATATTCAGCAGCTTAGGTCTGTTGGTGCAGATGAATCAATGTGAAATGTATTTGGCAGACCTCAATCTCAGGAAAGGCAATGCAATTTCAGCAAAAAAATTACTACAACAGTGTTTGATGACAGCCTGGAAAACAGACCCCGAAGCTGTGTCCCACTGTCTGGAGAGACTTGCAGATTTTGGTCATTGGACATCTACCAACATCAACTGTTCATATCAATGGGCAGTGATATACTTGGTGCAAGCCCACAAAACACAAGAGACACTTGCACTTCACAAGGCACTCCGCTTTATGGGGGACATTTTTCTTGCTGAGGGAGATCAAGAAACAGCCTGTAATTTGTTTGTTGTGGCACTGGACGGATTTACATATATGGATGTCCACCGCAGCAGGGCCGACTGTATGCTTCGTCTTGGAGATATTGCACAGTACAGAGGAGATTTGGTCAAGGCAGCAGAGCTCTGGAAAGAGGCCCATCCACTGTTTGAACGGTCATCACAAGCCAAGGACATAGCCCAAATTGACACTAGACTTGCCTTGATTGACCAAGACATGTCAGACACACATTTGAAAAAAATTGCAGATTTGAGCTTGTTGGATGCACCTACCAAATCATTGGATGCACTGTTTATAATGCAGGGTATGGGCTCTGGCTAGGAAAAATATATTTCAACTGCACATTGAAGCAGACAAACATCAAGAGTCAAGAGGAAATCCATCTGGCCTGGCTGGACAGTAATTTTCATCATCAATTTATATATAGTCTATATTTAGTTTTCTTTCTCCATTTCTATCTTTTCTACCTTAGCTAGGAGTTGTTGTGATATTCAGTACCATAGGTACTTCATTATGTTTCAGTTTTGAGAGGACCATTACGGGTACTTCTGTAATATGGAATCATCCATTTCACAAGTACTTATGTAAGTAAGAAACTCAAAGGGTGATTTTGACAACCTCTAGCACTGGTTGAGCATTTCAAGTTTTTCACCAATATTCCACTGAAAATTTTGAAATGCTCAATCAGTGTAAACAAATAACTTCTCTATGGGCTGTTTTTGTATTCTCTTTTATTAAGTTCACGGTTCTTGCGATAAAATAGTGGCTGCCCATTTTTTTCAGGTAAGGGTGCAGTCACTCATTCAAACTCTCTCATACACTGGTTGAGCATTTCAAAATTTTCAGTGGAAATATTACCTTGCTTGTCAAGGTCTCTCCAAACTCATAATGGCCTCACTTTTTCACCAACCCATTGTTCCGGAATCACTGATCCCGCTTTTTGCCGTACATATCTTTGTAATCAAATCAAATCGTTATCTATGCTTGATCTATATCGACTCTTCGGCCTGAAGCTGCTCTACCAATGCTCTACCATCTGCTCTGCTCTCCGCTCCGCCCGGATGCCTGCATCTCTTCCCACCATCTCTTAGTCTGCTCATTCAAAGCCTCCAGTCTATTATCCTCTGCCAATAACATTGGATCATGGCTTTTTATGAACAACTCGTTGTTGAAATCCCGAAGCAGACATATGGCTTCTTGGAGCTCTGAAAAGCTGCTATGTACAGGTTGAACAGGCTGAGGCCCCAGTCGGCGGAGTAGCTATATCCACCAGTACATTGTCCCTGTGACCTGTATATTCGGTAAATCCATATGCTCCTTTCTTCGCAAATTGACGACAAACCTGTAATCAGTGAACACATATGCCCCGGTTATCGCAAATTGGCAATGTCTGATTGTTCATTGAGTGAACTTTCCATCCGGCAGTGGGAACTGACGTGGCAAGTCGTTTGCACTGGCTCTATTGGTATTATATGCTTATCAAATCCTGTTAGCTGAGTTGCCTGTGTATGGTCCAGCTTCACGAGAGTATATGCCGGCAACTTTTGCAAGCGCACGATGGGCCCATCTTCGATTGGAGGCTCATCTGGAAATATGATGTTGACTATTTCGCCCCGTGCTCCATTTGTGATATCTAGATCTGTTTTGATGTTTCTTGTTTCCATCACCTTCATCCCAATGGCGATTTCAATCATGTTTGGCAGATCCTTCATGTTGGTCTGCTTCCGATTTGATGATGCCGAGCTTTGGACAGGGCACGCTGATATTTGCTCTAATACGCTGGCCTGAGCAACTTTTTCAATGTGTTTGGGCAAGATATCAGGTGGATATACTTGAAACATTATTTCATATTTGAGATGTGTCCGAGCAAGCCACCAGCAGCCGCCAAAAGATAAACCGACATTTCTGACTCTATCACACCCGAGCTATACGCTAAAAATAACCACTCCCAAAAATTCAGCCCGTTTGGAGGTTACCTGGACACACTAAACACCATTCATGTGCGGGAGGGCTGTAGTTACCAGGCCATCAAAGAAAATATATTTTCGCTTAATTAGCTCTATCATTAATTGCGCATGAATTAGTACAGCAGATCTATCTAGTTTTCAGCTCGATCCGCCCAAGAATGAGCGAGCTAGAGACAATTCTTACGCGGAGATCAAAAATGGCCAAAAATGGAAATTTTTTGTCGCGCCTTCGGTACTGTCCTTGGCTGTAAAACTATAAGTGAAAAAGTCTCAAATTTCTCAAGGATTTTAGAAAACTTGAAATGGTTCACCTATCTGAATACAGAGATTATCAAACAACGTTACAGCTCTTTGCAGAACTTAGGGCGCGGACGATTTTTTTTTCCTTTTTGGGTACTTTTTGATGGTTTAGACCAGGACAGCTGTTCTGGCCTCAAATCTAGGCCGTTAGCCTCGGGAATAGGCTCAATAGATGCGCATTATGAACGCGCAGTTAACCATGTCCTCAGATTTTTTATATGACCCCCAGGACCGCTTTCTGAGGATGGAAATGAATTTTATCCAGACATTTGTGATCATTTTTCAGCAGGACAGCTGTTCTGTCCTCAATTCTCTGCAGTTTTCTTCGGTTATATGCTCAATCTTTCCGTTGTCCAAATACATAGTTAACTGCAACCTCAGATTTACAACCTGACGTCCAATACGGCTTCCTGGTGGAAGAAATTCCTGGGAGGTCATCACTTTTGATTGCCGATCAGTAGAACAGCCGGTGTGGCCTCAGATCTTAATCATTTACTTGGTGTATAGGCACAATCTCTTCGCCTAGTGAATCCGCAGTGTACGGTGCCTTTCGATTTTTTAACTGGCTCCCACACCGCCTGCCTGGTATAGCAGTCTATTTGCAAGCAGGTTTTCATGTAAGACAGCTGTGAGCTCTTTGGGGGTGCCCACAAACTACGATTTTGTTGAAATGTTTCACTTTAATCTATTTCCTAGCTTACTGTGTAGTTGTATTAGGATAATACACACAATAGGACATAAACTGTGTATTTTCACTGGGAGAAGGTGAAAAACTAGGAATTATATAAAATGTGTAATTCCAGATTCCGAGTCGGCCGTTGCCTGCGCAGTGGGAAGGCGAGTAAAATGAGCATATGCCCATGGAAAATGGTCAAGGATTGAGGCAGTAGCAGCTGTTCTGCTGACTGGCTATCAAAAGTGATGACCTCTCTGGGATTTCTTCCACCAGGAAGCCGTATTGGACGTCAGGTTGTAAATCTGAGGTTGCAGTTAACTATGTATTTGGACAACGGAAAGATTGAGCATATAACCGAAGAAAACTGCAGAGAATTGAGGACAGAACAGCTGTCCTGCTGAAAAATGATCACAAATGTCTGGATAAAATTCATTTCCATCCTCAGAAAGCGGTCCTGGGGGTCATATAAAAATCTGAGGACATGGTTAACTGCGCGTTCATAATGCGCATCTATTGAGCCTATTCCCGAGGCTAACGGCCTAGATTTGAGGCCAGAACAGCTGTCCTGGTCTAAGCCATCAAAAAGTACCCAAAAAGGAAAAAAAAATTGTCCGCGCCCTAAGTTCTGCAAAGAGCTGTAATTCAAATTTTATACCTGATTGTTCTTTCAGAACAAGGGCCTACAAACCACTGAATAACTTGTTTTTTAATTTTTAATTTTACATCCTCTGTATTGTTTTACTGATGATTAAGGATCCTACATGCCGATTACTTTTGTTACTCACCTTGGCCGCAGTGTCTCTGATCATGAACACCACCACGGACGTCCAGGGACGTCGTTCAAAGATTTCCCACCCATCATTGCGTTTCAATCAGTTCAATCGACACGATGTTGGCCCAGAACAAATTCACCTCACTTATGAACCAGCATAACGAGAAGCAGACGTGGTGCACGGCGCACGCTGCCATGTATCAAAGAGTTGCATAGTGTAAAGCAGTCAGACGGGGTTCGACTCCCCGCGTCCGCAAGGACAGTCAAGTTGCTATTATTTTTTAGGTATGCACTGCCATGCATATTTGGCTCATTGTCGCGATGTCAAGCAGTCAAACGGGGTTCGACTCCCCGTGTCCGCATGGACAGTCAAGTTGTCCTTTGTTTTTACGTAGTCCCACCCATCGTTTCGGTTCAATTACGACCAGAAAAAAAAAACACCTGACTTACAAGCCAGAGAAACAAGGCCAGGAAGCGGACGTGGTGCACGGTGCACCGCTGTTATACATAAGAGTTGTGCACTGGCGTGTGAAGCAGCCAGACGGGGGTTGGCCCTGGTGTTATGTCCTGGCGAATATTTAAATAGAAACCTATTCAAATATTCGAGTGGGAGCCGATAGAATAGTCCTATGGTGCAGGCCCACGAAATTACTGTTGCGCAGTGGTTAAGAATGTGTTCTTTATAGATTTGCCTTTTTCGTCTCATCCACAAGTTCAACACCTATTTTTTTCCCCCTCTTCAAATGATTTCACTCACTTTCATTCGAATGAACTTCAAACGAACTTCATGAACATATGTAATAGATTTATTTTTTGTACTGTTTACAACTACGTCTAGGCACAGCATAGCTTGAGTATGGTAATAAAATAAGCCACCGAGGCCTGCCGGACATGAATAGTGAATACCCGCGAGCGCATAAGATTCTCTATCGCCCGCCACCGCTGACTGCTTTTCGAGGGCGCGTCTCGCCAGGCTGCCGACTCCATCATGAGTGTCGCGGTGCACGGATCTCGAGACGCCGCCTGCATTTCGAATGTGCGCAGACTCGCTCACTCTTCCGTGGGGTACCAAACGTGGATAGGTGGGTGGGGGATGACACTTCACGTCCCCCCGCCCCAACTCGAATCCGTCCGAGTGGTGCGGACGGGAGGCATGCGACATTATTGATGACTCGCGTCCTCGCGACGTGCACGGTGATCACCCAGTGAGGCTAGTTGTCTGCAGCGCGTGCGCCGTGCAGGTACTTGACGGTGCAGACCTCCGGTACACGGATAGCAGGGCACGCTTGCCATGTCCCTGCTCGGCATGCAATGCACTTGTGCGACCTGCGTACATTTCGGTGACACTCATGCATAGACGAGGGTGCTGTAAAAAAAAAAGAAGAATGAATACGATGAAGCGAGCGAAATGAGTACAGCACACACCTGTACTCAATCTCAATCTCCCGTTCTCCTTGAACCAAACGTAGCCGAGGGAAGGTGTAAGGGCCCACGCGACGCGAGCCACGGATTCACAGCTGCGGAAGGTGTGCCGCTTCAGCCTCGCGCTCGCACTCGCATTCGGTACGGCGCCCGAGTACGGAGTGCACAGCGCTGTGGCACTCGCATCCACGCGTAGTGATAGTCATGTTGTAGTGATCTTACATGGGAAACCCATGCACATATCTCGTGCCCAATCCTGAAAGAATACCTGCCAGTGAAAAAAGAAATCGTCGCGAAATGGGGAGCCCGCACTGATTCGAGTTGCAATATGGACCCCAATATTACATAGCCATCCGAGTAGTCCACCGCTCGCAGTACAACTGGTGGCCACTGTGCCATCTCTTGATTCGTCGTTGTCGCGGGCCAGCTGCTGCGACTGTCTCGATCGCGTCCAGAATACTTGATGTGCCTTGCGAAATCGTTTTGGAACGTTTTGAAGGCTTGCTAAAGCCCTCGAGCCGCCAAAAGTGGGGGAAATCGTGGTGGATGCACCGACTCGGAGAGTTGTTCAGACTGCTTGTCGTGATACGTGGTCTTGAGATAACATTCCATGTTGCCTTGCAGTCCATTTGCGATGCGTATTGGCGGCGACAAAGCGAGACTTGAGGCCGGACGACGTTGATGAAGCAGAGGAGGTTGGAGCCCGGCATGTCCGAATGGAGACATAAGTTATGTCCCAAAAGGAAGCTTATGTGTGCCAGGGCACTGCACCAGGACCACGGGCTCGACTCCCCGCGTCCGCATGAACAGTGCAATATCTTTTTACCCCTGTTTTCTTCCTTATGCTTACCCGCCCGAATCATCAGACGCGCGCTTGAGCGATGGACTCTCGACATCGAGCGTAGTAAGGGACAAGTCAACGGGGATGCACAGTTGAAGATGAATGAAATACAACGTAATGCGGTCTACCGAGAGGTACGATATATCAGAAGAGTATACATGGATCCTATTAAATACGCGACATACATATAAGTAGACAGGTGAATGGGTGAGAAAATAAACAATAAAAACGCAACATAAATCAGTCAGAAATCAGTGAACATGTACAGCAACAGCAGTTCTTTTCTTGTCCGTCCGTCTTGGGTAGTGCGTGGTCCAGTAGGTTGTGGCGTGTTTTGGTATTAAAATCGTGTTCGAGGTGTCGTCCCCGTAAATAGATAACGCCCCACAGACTCGGAGGACACCAATCCATAAGCGCAACGCTCACCCCTCCAATATCGTCTCCGGCTGCCCATGCGGCGGCGGCGTGGGCGCATGTCCGTGGGGGTGCATCCGGTTCCACAGCCCCGCGATCCCGCCCTTCTCACCCTTCTCCCCCCGCTCGCGTGAGCCCTCTCCCGACGCCCTCTCCCTTTCCAGCGAGCCCCTCTCAACGGACCCGCGTTCCCGCGAGCGGGACATATTGCCGACGCCGCCGCGGCCCGTGCTCTCACACACCCGGCACATGGAGAGGCGCGTCCTGCGGAGGATGGGCGCGGATGTGAGGTTGGCGAGGCCGCCGCGGCCGGTTGAGTGGCTGTGGAAATGGGGTGGGGTTCAGTCATTTGGAACGCATAAGGAGAGGAGGAGGAGAGGAAGGAAGGGTAATGGGGGGAGAAGAGGGACAGGAGAGTGTGCGATGCAGAAAGCCAGGTGGTGGGATGGACGAAGGCAACGCGGATGAGAAGAAAGGTGAGGAGGAAGGGAGAAACGCATGAAGATGGGGGTGGGAAAAAGAAACAGATCGAGAAAAGGACGACAATGGGATGGAGAAATGAAGATAGCGGGATGGTGGAAACGAAGATCATAACGGAAAAGAAGAAGGGGTGGAGGAACCAAGGTAATGGGATGCAAAAAAAAACGAAGGAATAGGGAAATGAATGGGGAAAGGGCGGGTCAATAGCGGAAAAAGGAAAAGTACGCACATGCCCTCGACAGCACCCGTCCGTCCGCGCTCGTATGCAGGCGCAGGGCCCGGCGCGATGTTACCCACGCCGCCGCGGCCACTCGAGTGCACTTGTGGGTGCACGGCAGCCGTACTGGAGTTATTGCGCGACGGCGATGGCGACGCAAGCGGAGACCAAGGCCCGCGCGAGCGCGAGCGGCTCATATTGCCCAGGCTGCTGCGGCCCGTCGAGTGCACGACATCGCGCTCACGCTCGGCATGCAGCTTCAGCATCTCGCGCTCGGCGGCGTAGCGCACGTCCTTGTCGTCGGCGGGGCGGGGGTGGCGTTGCGCGAGGGGGAGCGGAAGTTGCCTGCGCCGCCGCTGCCGGTGGAGCGCGGGTAGTCCGCGAGGACGAAGGGGGCGACGGCGGGCTCGCGGACGCGCTAAGGCTCCAACCATTTAGTTTTCGTTTGAAGATCTGGGCAAATCAAACGAAAACGGTATTTAAACTGTTTAAAACCGTTTAAAACCGTTTTAAATGGTATTTTTTGCAGGCCATCAAAATACGAGTGAAGTAATTAATTAGTGGCCCCTGTCGCACTCCAGGGATCCACGCTTGAAGAACCCGTTCGTTATCTACACTTTGGTAAGCATCGCCTCCAGTATAATCTCCGCTTTCAATGATCCTCGCGCTCCGTGGCAGATATAATGTGATTCTAAGAATAGACGCTCGGCAGAGACGCTGCTCCCAGAAATTGCCAGGACGAGCCGAGCCATCGTTGAGACGATCGGGAAACCATGTTGATGTTCAATTCTTATGCGGGAAAGAATTGACCCGAGTCTCCACCGTTTCCTGTACTGACTTCCACCATGTCAACAGACTCCACTAAGGCTCAACGCCCATATGTGTTCATCTAAATTTTGTTCCAGCTCCCCCAGTACGGTTTCAAGTTCCACATTGGCCACATCATCCATAAATACAACGTCCAGCAAGGACTTTAATGTGCCATTCCTGAAGCATGGTTTAAACCGTTTTAAACGGTTTTAAAACGGAAACGGTTGGAGCCTTAGGACGCGCGTAGAGGAGAAGTCGTCGTGCCCAGAGTCAAGCGAGCGGCGCGCGGCCTCGCGTGAGGTGGAGGGCGGCCGGATGTTGCCGAGGCCGGAGGATGTCTGCGTCCGGGTCGTCATCCACACGAGGAACGAGAGGAGGGGCAACGGCGGGAGAAATAAGTGCGTTGAACAAAACAAAAACATGGAAAACGGAGGACTTAACCTCGGCGTCAAAACGCTGCGATTTGTTTTACCCTATTTGACGCTATCGTGTCACCTCTCGTGACCTCGTTTTTTCCACCCAGCTCGCCTGCCTCAGACCAGTCTACCCCTACACTTGCCTTTCACCCAGGATCCAGTTCTATATTGGTCCCTCACTACCTGGTCCAGAAACAAGAATTCTGATGCTCACCATTCGCACTGTCAAGTGCTGTATGCCTGGAGCTTGCCCGGAGTTTCTATCCAACGTTATCGATTCTCAATCTCTCGCACGGTCCATCATTTGCGGTTCTGACGACACTGCCCCAAGCGTCCAGCGCTACCTATTTGCTGTGGATGTGTTCTTCCCTGACCCTGGTACGATAATAAATTTGATGCTGATAAGACTTACCGAACCGCAGTGCTTATTATCCCAGGTACAAATACACTTTTCACATAAAGTCCTGCGACTTGCGTTGCAAAAAGACCTCGCTCGCTTGTTTCGAGAGCAATGGCACTGCAATGGTGGCTACCTCTCCCTGGATGCAGCTTGTCAAGTCCACACCAGCTGACTTTTCTAGAATTCAGGGAACTGTATTAATTACAGCTCTGATCACCAGAGCTGTATCACAAAGCTGTAAGTGAGACGCTCAACGTCTAAATATACTTATCTGAACTGCTGTATGCACAGCCCTACTCGTGCCTTATAAGCGCAGGTTATCATTACGAGGCCCCCAAGCGGCCCATGGGGTTCGCCTTCCCCTCACGGGCGAAGCGCAAGCCCCCGACCGCCAGCCCCTCGGTGAACATCCCGACCGCCGGCGCCCTCCCCGACGTACTCCGGACCTCTCTGCTCGCACTCAAGGAATCCACGGATGCGTTCCCGCCTCTCAAGAGCACTGTAGGAGGTGTCATCGCGCTTTTGGAAATTGCCGAGGTCAGTAGATCTCTCCGCAGAGGCTGCGCGAAACGAAGCTAATATGGTGGACATTAATTCAGCGCGCGAAGCATTCCAAGTCTGATGCCCGCGCCATCGCATTGCGGACGAAGGAAATCTTCGACGTCATCGCGGCTGCAGTCGGTCCCGCCCCAGCCATCCCCCAGCCGATGCGTAAGAGTATCGAGCGTTTCAACGCGTGCGTTCATGTATTCCGCGCCTCGTACGGAGCAGAGTTTGATACTTGTGGTAGGCTGCTCGTCGAAATCCGAGGACACATGAAGGAAATCGCGCTGACCGGTGGCGTCTCGCGCGTTGTGCACCTCAATCGCAACGAGCGCACGCTGCAGGATATCAAGGCCAAGCTCGACGACGCGTATCGCGACTTCCTGGTGCGCCTTTTACATTCTTTGAACCCGATCGCTGTCCTCAATACCATTCTAATATCAGGCTGCTTCTGCGCTGCGACTCGAGGTGCAGCAGGCAAATCTCGCTGTGCAGCAGGCCCATCTCGCGGCGCAGCAAAGGCAGCTCACCGCGCAACAAGCCCTACTCGCAACCCAGCAATCTCAAACTCACATAGACGTCGGGAAGGTTTCTGCGATGACCGTGAGTACTTCCTGCTTTGACGAAAGACCTAGGAGATGATTGCTTCGGCGTAGAAATCTCTCGCATCTGAGTTCTCCCGGGGTTTGGGTTATTCACGATTCACCGTTTTTTTGGCCGGCCCCTGATCGGATTGACTACGGCAACCGCGCCGACGCGGACGCCCTTCTCGTAATCGGATTCATAGGAAATCATCCTTGGCTACACCCCCCAAGACCTACTTGCTTGCGAGGCAGCAAGCCAGGGGACACATCCGGCCCGCCGTTTCTCTCTTCCGCTCTCTCTTTCCCTCTTTATATTTCGCTTCATACAAAACTAAGGAATTAGCAACCTAGAAGCCCTCGTGGAGTCGCACTCTCATTGCAAAGAGGAGCAGCAGAGGGCGAGGTTTCCGCGAGCGGGGGGTGCGTAGTGTAGCTTTGCTGAGGAGCCTCGCGGCAGTTTAGATCCAACTGTCATAATGTTGAATGACTGTGTTGAGAGTCTAAATGGAACCAAAACTTTGTAGAACATCCCAGAACACCTTTGTACTACAAATCCTCCGCAATGAAACGGCCAAGGGCATGTATTTACCCTAGCCTCTACCAACCACAAGCTTTCTCTTGTATATTATGTCTAGCAAAACAAACTACCGACTTACAAACCAGACAAATAAAGCCAGAAAGCGGACGTAGTGCACGTGCATGGTAGCTGTTTTCCAGGCGAAGCAGCCAGACGGGATTCTACTCACTGCGCCCGCATTAAGCGGTCACAATCTTCTTTTTTACTAATGATCGATAGGATGCTGATCCCTTTTTTTTACGTACCTTGGCCGCAGCGTCTCTGCACACTAACGATTAACCACGGCTTGAACAGCGTCCTCGGACGTCGCGGGACGTGATACACCTTGAATTAATTTTCGTGTCTCATAACGGCGTTGCAATTTTCCTGAACGCAATTGGGACAGAAAAACTCTACCTGACTTATAAACCAGCCCAACACGCCCAGGAAACGGACTTAGTGCACGGCGCACCGCCATGCATATATGACTAGTCTTTCGCGATGTGAAGCAGTCAGACGGGGTTCGACTCCCCGCGTCCGCATGGACAGCTAAGTTGTTATTCTTTTTTATGTACCTACCCATCGTTTCGGTTCATTTACAACCAGAAAAAAAAACACCTGACTCCCAAGTCAGAGGAGAGAAACAAGTCCAGTAAGCGGACGCGGTGCACGGTGCACCGCTGTTATACATAAGAGCTGTGTATTGCGTGTGAAGCAGCCAAACGGGGTTCGACTCCCCGCATCCACATATCGGCGAAGCATTGTATCTCCTTTTTTTTTCCTGACGTGGCGCTGCGGGGACACTCATATTGGGGGACGTAGTCTGTTAACTGGGGCGCGTAATCGAAAATGAGATACAATGCAAGGACTATACCCTGTGGAAAGATACGATATATGATATAAGCAGTCAAAAGATATACAAAGGCGAAGATACAAATTGTAGGATGTAAGATGATGGATATAAGACGGAATAAAAGCACAATATAAATCAGTCAGAAATAGGTGGGGGAACGTATACAGCAACAGCAGTTCTTTTCTTGTCCGTCCATCCGTCTTGGGTCGTTATATATCGAGTACGTCGTGTCGCATCTCGTCTCGGGTCTTCCTCTCGTCTTGAGATGTCGCGAGTCGAGCAGCAGCCTACCCCTCCAAAATCGTCTCCAGCTGTCCATGCGGCGGCGCCGCGGGCGCGGGCGCATGCCCGTGGGGGTGCGGGTGCATCCGGTTCCACAGCCCCGCGATCCCGCCCTTCTCCTCCTTCTCCCCCCTTTCCCTCGAACCCTCTCCCGACGCCCTTTCTCTTTCCAGCGAGCCCCTCTCAACGGACCCGCGCTCGCGCGAGCGGGACATATTGCCGACGCCGCCGCGGCCCGTGCTCTCGTATGTGCCGGGGACGTGCAGGGGCGCGTCCTGCGGGGGGATGTGCGCGAATGTGAGGTTGGCGAGGCCGCCGCGGCCGGTGGAGTGGCTGGGGAAATTGGGATGGGATTTAGTTATTTGGGACGCAAGGGAGGGAAGATGGGGGAGAGGAAGGAATGGGGACATGGGGTAGAGGAAAGAGGAGGAGAGGGGTTGGATGAAATTGTGAACAGAGAAGAAAAGATGGATGAAAGGAACGCAGATTATGACCAGCGAAGACAATTAGATGCGAAAAGGAATATTGTGGATGGAAAAAAACGACGAGGAATGGAAGCGGAGAAGCGAATGAAGTAACGAAGATAATAGAGGGACGCAAGGAGGATAAGAGGAAAGGTCAGGAGGAAATGGAGCGACAAAGATCGTGGATGGATAATGAAAGGAAGGAGAAACGAGTGGAGAGATGGAGATAATCGGGACAAAGAAAAAGGAAAGCACGCACATTCCCTCAACCGCACCCGTCCGCCCGCGCTCGTACGCAGGCACAGGGCCCGGTGCAATGTTGCCCGCGCCACCACGGCCACTCGAGTGCATTTATGGGTGCACGCCAGTGGTATTGGAGTCATTGCGCGACGGCGACGGCGACGCAAGTGGAAATCCGGGGCCACGCGAGCGCCAGCGGCTCATATTGCCCAGGCCGCCGTGGCCAGTCGAGTGCACGACATTGCGCTCGCGCTCCGCATGGAACTTCAGCATCTCGCGCTCGGCGGTGCTGCGCACGTCCTTGTCGTCGGCGGGGTCGCGAGAAGGGGATCGGAAGTTGCCTGCGCCGGCCGGTGAAGCGCGGGTGGTCCGCGGGGGCGAAGGGGACGACGGCGGGCTCGCGGAGGAGAAGTCATTCCGTCGAACGGGCGGTCGCGCGAGGTGGAAGTGCCGGATGTTGCTGCGGCCGCAGCGGCCGGAGGAGGTCTGCGTCCGGGTCGCAGGAACGAGAGGAGGGGCGACGGCGAGGGAAAAGTGCGTTAAAAACAAATGAAAATGGGGCGTACGGCCGCACGAGGTGGATTTCAGGGGCTTGTAAGTATCGCTTGGACCGGGTGAATGTAGGGGAAAGTGGAGATGGGCGTCGAAGTCAACGAGGGCACCCAATTGAGACCTGATGGCCGACTCCGGCAATCACGGCCAGACACGTGACGCCAGATTTGAAGGACACGAAAAATACAGAAGGCTGGCTACTAGAGCTGTGTTCAAGAAATCCTATGAAATAAGACGAGTTCTTGACACAGTATATCAGACTACAGTAGCAGTGCCTCCATCGATAATCAGCCTAGTTCAACCCTGGCTGATTTTTCCACGATTGTGTTTGAGTTTATCAGATTCCATAGATTTAACTCGTACCTCGTGTTGATTCAACCCATGCTAGGTCTCAGAGCAAAATCCAACCAAAAGTGTATAATACCAATAATCATTCGGAGGCGCGGCTTTGGCAACACCCACTCGTCATACCTATAGACCTACAATAAGTTTTCGTTCTGCGTTTCCCATCAGTCCGCTTACCCGCCGCATTTCATCAAGGTGATGATTGGCGCCCACCGAAGTAGCTATGTCTTGCCTATATCTGCAGACGCTCTTACGTTCTTATTCAATCGCAGGGTTTTACCGTGGGACGCCGACGTCCAAATTTAGCTAAACTGCGGTTCGCACAGCAATTCTTTAACATAAAACCTCCTCGCGTTCCGAGTACGTGGCCCCCAGACTTTCTCATGCAGCGTCACGGGCAAAGCTGAAATCCACGCCTGCCAGCACAAAGTCGAACACACCGACAGCTGGCGCTCTTCCCGATGTACTCTGGACCTCCATACTCGCACTCAAAGAATCGGCGGACGCGTTCCCGCCCCAGAAAAGCACTGTAGGAGGTGTGATTGCGCTGCTGGAACTTGCTGAGGTCAGTGATCATGGTTTTCCCTCCTGGGAAGGATGCTGAGAGTGCCCATCAACTCTAGCGTGCGAGGCATTCCAAGTCCAACGCCCGCGCCATCGCCTTGCGGACCAAAGAGATTCTCGACGTCATTGCCGACGCAGTCCCTGATGCCTCCGTCATCCCCTCGGCGATGCTTGAGAGCATTGAACGGTTCACTGTGTGCGTAGACCATCGTCCGCTGCGTAAAATGAGCACTGATAACTTTTTCAACCTAGGCTTCTTGATGAGATTCGCTGCCGCATGGAGAAAATCGCGCTGACCGGTGGGGTCTCGCGCGTTGTGCATCTAAACCGCAACGAGCATGTGCTTCAGGACATAAAGGCCCAGCTCGACGACGCATATCGCGACTTTTTAGTGCGCCTTTCAAATTCATTTCATATTTCATAGTCCTCAACAGTATACAGGCTGCCTCGGCGCTGCGGCTCGAAGTGGCGCAGGCACATATCGGCGTGCAACAAACACAACTTGCAACTCAGCAAGCTCAAACCCATTTAGACCTCGGAAAGATTTCTACAATATCCGTGAGTACCTCCTCCATTTCCGCCTCCTTGTATTAAAGCGAAACCCATTGGGTCCGCATAGAACGCGCTCGCATCTAACCTCTCCAGGGTTTTGTTTTATTCTCGATTCACCGTTTTTTTTGGCCGGCCCCTGAATGTGTATGTACCACCATTTTGCCAGAATCCTGGTTCCTCGTACTTTAGTATCATATTACCGTGCTTGCGGGGCAGCAAGCCAGGGGGCACATTCGGCCACTCGCTATTTCTCTTTCATGCTTCCATTTGTATATATAATACAGTTTGTGAATTATTATGTAGTATGTAGTACATATAACACGCCACATTCTATAGAGGAATCTTTCCTTTTCGTAACAGTTCGATCTTTGAAAAGATCCACGATACTTTGGAAGAGAGAGAAGGGAGGAGCGGACATGGTGCACGGCGCACCGCTGTCATGCATGATACGGGTGTTAATCATGTGAAGCAGCCAGACGGGGTTCGACTCCCTGAGTCTGCATGAATCTGAATGGTATTTACCTACCTGTGTCCATTTCCTTGCCCTGGCCGTAACGCCCGTGGATATTAATAATAACACATTTTTTAACAGCGCAAGAGTTCCTTCTCCTCAGACACAGGTAGGGAATACATGGATCATAGATATGCCAATACATGTAGTAGGCAGGGTAGTAGGTGAGTGGGCGAGAAAATCTCCCTCTTTAAAAAATTATGACCTGTCCGTCCGGAAGCTGTTTAAACTCCGCCATCTCCGCTGATTGATTTCTTGCTGCCGACCCTTTATCACCCCGGTTGCCGTTCATTCATCAATTCGGTACTGTTTCGGAACACATGCCGCAGTCCCAAGTGCTCAGCTCCATTAGTCTCTGTCAAGGACACTCTCTGCAATAAATCCCTGCGACACCTTAATTTTAAAGCCCTCAAACTCCATTCGGGCCTCTCCGCCGGCCCTTGATTCACTTAAACGAAGTGCCGAGGCGCGAAGCGCCCCGGCGCGCTCTTGTATTATTATTACATAATACAACACTTAGCTAATGACGGACCCTCGGGCTTCAACTAATGTATATACACATCATCATACTGTACTATTACGACCAAGTGTTTAGGTGATGTGTGACGAATTTTTCTGAGGATTTTTAAAATTGCAATAAATCAAAAGAAAATTTATCGGCCATCTCGGTGAGTGAAATTCCGAAATTAATGAACATAGGATAGTAGGCTGGCACCATGCTCAAGCTCCAGAATATCCGTACACCATCACTGGGATGCTACATGCACCGCATTAACATCCATCCTGGGCATTCACTTCGGCCCCATGCTCGAGCAGTAGATGAACAATTCCCATGTACCCATTACAATAGGCTGTTTGCAGCAAATCATCATACTCTCCACCCTGTGCATTCACCTTCGCACCATGTGCAAGCAGCAGGTGAAAAATCTTTGTGTAGCCTCTGAAGGATACAGCCTGCAGTGCATTAGCATACATTCCACCCTGTGCATTTACATTTGCATTTTGGGTGAGCAGCAGCTGAACAATTTTGGTGTGCCCCCAATGGCAGGCTGCCTGCAGCACATTACCATATCTTCCTCCCTGTGCATCCACCTTGGCACCCTGCTCAAGCAGCAGGTGCACAATCTTGATATACCCCCCAAAGGATGCAGCCTGCAGTGCATTGTCATACTCTCCACCCTGTGCATTCACCTCTGCCCCATGCTCCAGCAGCATGTACACAATGTTGATGTGTCCTTCTAAGGATGCTGCCTGCAGCGCATTTCCGTACTTTCCACCTTGTGCATTCACCTCTGCACCATGCTCAAGCAAAAGGCGCACAATCTCAAAATGCCCTCTTGAGGATGCTGCCTGCAGTGCAGTCCCGTAAAATCCACTGTGTGCATTCACATCAAAATTATGCTTGAGAAGAAGACAGATGATCTCAATGTGGCCTTCAGAGGATGCAGCTTCCAACGCATTGCCATACCTTCTGCACTGTTGGCTGAAATTAAAACTCCTTTTGAGAAGGAGGTGGACAATCTCGATGTGGCCTTCAGAGGATGCAGCGGTTAATGCATTGCTGTATGTCCCATCCTGGTTGTTGAAATCACAACCCCACTCAAGAAGGAGGCAGACAATCTTGATGTGGCCTTCAGAGGATGCAGCTTGCAATGCATTGTCATATGCCCTACTCTGTCGTTTCAAATCCGAACACCACTCAAGAAGGAGGTGCACAATCTTAACATGTCCTTCTGCAGATGCAGCTTGCAATGCATTGCTATGCATCTCATCCTGTTTGTTCACATGAGAGCCCTGCTTGAGAAGAAGGTTGACAATGTCTATATGTCCTTTGTAGGATGCAGCTCGCAATGCATTGCAACTGTGGGCATTCAAATCTGCACCACGCTGGAGCAGGAGGCACACAATCTCTGTGTGCCCTCTATCAGATGCTGCCTGCAGTGCAGTTCCATAATGTCCTCTCTGTCCATTCACTTCTGCACCATGCTTGAGCAGCAGGTGCACAATCTGGGTATGTCCCTTGATTGATGCCGCCTGAAGGGCATTACCATAAATTCTCCCCTCTGCATTCACATTGGCCCCATGCTCAAGCAACTTTTGAGCTAGCTGGCCCAGTCCAGCACACACGGATAGATATAATGGAGAAAAGATTGGTGCTGATTCCCATGCTCATGTGAATCTGGGGGTATGAAGCTCAATATCATACAGGCGGGATAAAGTGATGTATTGTGGACTATCCGGCTTGAGAAGTTCCAAGAGTGACTTGATGAACTGCAAAGGGTTGTTGGGATGGCCAGTAATCTTTGCAACAGCTGAGCATGTTGCCTCTCTTGAGGCCTGTTTTACAGCATATTGATTGGAGCAAACTCAGAGAAGTAAAATATGAAGCTCACCTCAATTCCTTGATCTTCCTCTCTGCACTGACCCGTGCCAATTTCACCACACATTGTGACATGAGACACCCAGTTCTCTGCAGCATATTGTGCCAGAGGATAATCCTGGATCTCATTTTGATCTAGGACATGGTCAAGACTGCAGAGATATGCAACACATGTCTGTGCAATCAAATGATGTGCTGTTTGTTCCGAGACCTCACAGTCACCACAGAGCCTTGTAGGCCCTTTGGCACTGAGGAAGTAATCCTTTACAGAGGCATGTGCAAGCTTCAGAGTGATCAGAGGAGCTGTAGAATACTGATCTGTGGTTTCAGAAACTGTGACAAAGCCTGCACAGGCTTCAAGTAGGGCCTTCCGTTCCATCCGCTCATCTGCATCAAAACAGAGTGGCTGCTGATCGAAATTGAATGCCAATGCATCAATTATCTCATTGAGTTGCATGATACGCTTGGAGAATAGCAGCCAATTAATCACCCGGCCAACACTAGAAACCATGTCCAGATTCTTGATGTTCTGTAGGATGCGGTCATAGATGCTGTACAGCGAGGTTGGCATGTTTAACAGTGCTTTCTGGGCCTGTGATGGTGTCCCACAATGCCGCAGTTCCTTAAGCTGTAGTGAGACAAGGCGAAACCTGTAAAACTTAATAAGCTGTGTGTTTTGATATGACCAGGCTTCACTCACATTCCACTGCCATGCTCAAGGAGCCCCCTTTTAATCTCATCCCTCCTCTCACTGCTCCAGCTAACCTTTTTGGACAGCATATCAGTGACATATGAATCAATGTCCTGGTCTACACGTCCTTCAAGGGATAGTGAAACCACATTTGGGATGATACTGCAAGGGACCTCCTGTCGGCTGGTCAAGAGCAAGTGAACATGGGGCAGTGTTGTATCCACAATCTCGATCAGTGTCTGGAGAAGCTTGTCACGGTCTGAGCACTCGTCAAGTGCATCCAGCACAATGTATACTGGATCCGTGAATTCCTTGAGAATGGGGATCAAAGCCTTTGAAATCAGTGCAGAATCACTTGGAAGATGTTGCCCACTAGCATAAGAGCTCCAAAGTCCACTGAGTGTCCTATCCGCAGAAGGTGCTTGCACCGAGAGTTGTGACACCAGTGAGTAGAGAAGCTGTGTGACAGTGCATTGGCCTGAATTGTTTGTGTCAAAGTAGAAGAATGCAAGTGGCTCTTCTCTGCTGTGAAGTGTGTCAATGACGGTAGAGCTACATAATGGTGAGATGTTTGTGTAAGAAGAGTAGAGACAAGCTGAAAGCACCTCAGGACAGTCTTCCCAGATCCCGCTGGAATTTCTGTTAGCAAACATCAGTTCAACCATGATCAAGGTACTAACATATTCCGTGAAGCCAGAGCACAGAATTTGGGGCGTAAATCCACTTCCTGAAGTCTGTAGATTTGAGTAGCCATAACCCAGTCTGGTTGTGACGCTTGTTAGCTGCATCCCGTTGGCTGATGGCCACATCTGCAGGGCGGAGCCACTTTTCTAACTTTGCACGTGTGTTGTCATCGACGAGTCTTTGTCTGGACTTTGATAAGAAAAGCTCTGTGTAAGCTCCATTCACTTACGCCTTCGCAGCAAGAGCATCTTGACCCCTTGCAAGAGTTATCAGCCGTGCAACCTTTGTGGGTACCAACATGAGTTCTGGGAGTGATAATTCACAAGCACACTTACACTGAAAACATCACGGAACCCATTGATTCTTCGATCGATGGCATCTGCAATGCCTGAAAACTCGCTGTGTGCCCAGACACGCTTGACAAAGCCTTTGGACATCCAGTCCTCCAAGATTGTGCATGTTTCACTCAGGACCCTGCCACCAATTAATGCCCTTACAAATGCTCGAGTAAAAATCAATATCTCACGTTTTGTATCTCTGCAAGTCATCCTTCAAACCGTTCGCTGCAGTGCTCTGCTTTTCCTCACCGAGATCGTGCAATCCCTGAGCGACAACACGGGACACCTCCCCGATGTTATTGAGAAGAGCATCTGTGCGTCTCTTGTTGTCATTCATTGTCTGTGGACCAGTCATTGCATCAGACGAGCTGCAGCGAGGACCACCAGCAACGAACTTTCTGGATGTCAATGAGTTTCTCGATGCATCCTGTTATAGTCCTGAGATATGGGACATTTTTCGTCACACCGCTGAGCAGCTCGAGGATCTTGATGGCAACTTCCAGGGTAGTCCTGGCCGTATCCATGATTTGGTCAGTCTTGGATGTCATAGGTGCTGGTGGTTTCGTCGAGTCAGTCTTGGATGGTGCCATCGTCTGGGGAAAAGTCAAAGAGGAACACTGACATGGTGCACAACAGCCACAACAGGGCTCCACTTATGTACTGACAGCATTCATCATGATTATAATTAAGTGACTTGATGGAAGATGCCAGCACAAGATCTGTGTCATTCGGAATTCCACGAACTACGCGTACACAGGCGAGAGAGTGATGGGAAGCACCTCAAGGTCAGAGAAAATATAAGTGAGGGGGGAGAGCTGCAAGCCGAATATGATTGTCACTGCGCAAAAAAGCCATCATCAAGCCAAGCAGTCTCATCTTTGACATATCAGCATCAAGGAGCCGTGATTTTTAGTTAGATATCTGTTTGGATGGTTTATTTGCAACTTAGATAATTCTCATAAAGCCTTGCCAAAAGATCACATTGACGAGGATTCGGAAAGGTATTATACCATTGTCAAGGATCTTAGGCGGGAGAAACTATTGCGCGAGGTCGAAAATACTGAACAGTCGTGCAATGAACCACGCTGATCGCGTACTATTCTCGCCGCCATTGCTTCCGTTCCCAGATTGCTGCTGTACATTGGCATGATTAACAGAGGCCATCTCAACACTCGCAATTGATACTGGCACAGTGTATTTTAAACTGTGTAGCTGATAAGTAAGTACTTGGCCGATCGCGTTTGACACGTGACCAAGCGCTGTTTCCACTCGTGTCGCGCGACACACACCCACAGGAGCCAAGCGTTTGAACTCCTGGATCATCAACGCGACAACCGCGTCTTTGACATCAATGGCCCCGCACTATCGCGCCAATCATCGAGTTTGCTGTCCAATCGAATTTTGTCGGTGATAGTTGTATCCAAAGATCAAATTGTGAGCCAATCCCGTCTGTTTTTGCAGAAATCTAAAACGATTCCCTATGATGAACTTTCCAGAGGTTGCTCTCCAGAAAATATTTTAAGGTCACACCACTTCCGACATGATTTCTTTCTCTGTCTTCTGTAACAGTAACGTCTGATCCATACATATCCTTCGCCATATTAGAATGTCGAAGCTCAAAACGTGGGTGAGCAACGCACATTTTGTCACCGTGGTTGAATCTGCGTCTATGCCACTAGGATATCCCAGCTTCATACCATTGCCTGAAACGGATCTGGTTACTTTCCTGGGCGATTGGTTATTACAGGCTGCTGTGGAAATCGCGGTTTCGCGTCGTTAATGAGCCTTTGGGGATCCTGATTAGATGGTCATCTTATCCGTTGCTAGACCCTCAACTGATTTTGAAACATGTTATTAAAGTTGTGTCCTATTCTCGACCAGTCCGCTTTATCTGGTGAGATCATCGCGCATCACGGTTGCTCATCAATGCAGGGAAGCATGCATTTAAGAAGCCCGTCCGATCACTCTACATCGTTTTCATGATCCTCTTCCTTCTTTTCGCGGTCTCGCTGGTGTTCTCTACACCCCATGTAGTCGCTCAGCAGACACCCTTCTCCTGACGTGTGTGTTGCGTTCATTGAATAACACTCTGAGACTGAATTATCTAGAAACTTAATATTACCTCGTCGTTTCCGGGCCACGTCAGTATCGCCGGCACCGCAATTGAAAAGGCCATTACGTTGGAGAACAGCCACTAGGAAGGAAGAAGCACTTCAACGGCCTTCGGATAGAATTTGCAAGGTACCATGATGGACAGTTCACCCGAGGTGGTGCATACATTGACACAATGTAGCATACTGCTGTTTGAGACTGCTCTTGCCTCCCACGTACTGGCCTTCCCAGACTCCTCACTGTCCCTCAACATCGGAGCTAATGCTCTATATAATCTGATTTAAATTGAACTCTGAATGCGGGGACTAAGGCAATTCAAACCACGCGAAGGATAAAGTTGGATACCTAGATAAATCTCACTCAAATTGCACTCCAAATGAAAGGGGCCGTTGCGCGACACCTCGCACAAATTCCCTTGAACTCAAGTTCACTGGACGTACTTGGTGAGTTGTTGGCGCAGTTTATTTAGATGGGTTGGTGAGACGTGGGGTAGGCAGGACTCAAGATAATCACACAGTGGTTGTAGTGGTTCAAGATAAAATTAGTTCCGCATCGACGAGGGAAGGGAGTACCTAAATGAGAAGCTGAAGTCAGCACTTGCAGCAAAAGGTATTGAGATCCATCAATCTATCTTCATCTTGAACTACAACTACTTGTGTGATTATCTCGAGCCGTGCTTACCCCACGTCTCACCAATCCATCTAAATAAACTGCGCCAATATGAGTTTTCTGATTGAAACACATAACTTGAACCAACGGTTTCCGTTTCAGGCTTCGAATAGTGGGGAGATCTATGAAGAAATCAGGGAGTATTGAACTAAACGGTGTAACTCGACGTAGCAAGCCCTAACGAGATACCTCCAGGTCCCCAAGTTCAGGGCCGAGAAGGAACACAATAGACTCCGTTGCATTCGAACCATCCTGAATTGCGAGGATCTAATACAAAGATGAATGAGATACAGGCAAAGAAATCAAAGCGCTCAACTATGTAGTCTCTGCGATAGCAGTCACTCAGATTCGCCGTTATAATGGAATATATATTGAGTAGACTCGCCTGATAGTGTTGCAATTTTGCTGTCAGACGAGTTTCGACTCCCCGCGTCCACATACAGTCAAATCTTTGTATCTCCTTTTACTTTCCTGACGGGCGCAAAATCTGACGTGACGCTGCGGGGACACTTACACTGGGGGAGGTAGTCTGCTAACTGGGGCGCGCAATCGAAAATGAGTGATACAATGCAAAGAGATCTAGAGCTCGTGCACTCTACCCGGTAGAAAGATACGATATATGGTATTACTCATATCTTAAGCAGATGTGGTGATTTTATGTTCGCATGTTTACATTCTTCTTTTTCTTCCACTCTCTGTCCGGCAGCTCCCGTATGTTCATCCCATTTCCGATCTCATTTCTGGGGTCTGGAAGCTAGCGGCTGCATTAGAATTACGTTCGATCCAGGGATTTGGACGCTCCACAAGGTTATTTCTATCCGATCAATCGCTCTATTTCTGTACATAAGGAAAGGCATCTTGCACAATGTCTCTTTCTTTCACGCCCTAATCACATCCTCCGATTAAGCAGACGCCCTGAATCAGATTGTAATGTTTGTTTCTCTCATATTTTACACCTGTCTCTCTTCCTTTCCATCCATCGGTTCCACTCGGTTCCATTAACTCGGTTGCCTCTGGGCTCTTTTTGTCGAATTTTTCCTCCGAATATCCACTCTAACTTTATGACATCACTGATTATTGATTATCGGTGAGCTTTACTTTATTTTGGACCTCGCCGATCACCCGCTCAATGCCCGTTCATAAGGGAGGCTTTCCCGTATTGCCCTGTCATCCTTCTCCCCCCGCCACCACATTCCCCCGCAACGAAGCTTCCCGTTTGTCCATTATTTCTCATTTGTAGTGACTACGAACTAACCTCCCTTCTCCCATCAGCCATCGCGACACCAGGACGACCCTCCAGCCGTCCAAAATAACAGGTAGATTTATCTTTTGTTGTTGCCATTGGCAGACATTTACAATGGGAACACCTCATGTTCTCGGTACACTAATGTTCGACTCTGAGCACAAAATGTATCTCAAGATCGAGTTCATACTAGGCGATATCAACGTCCTTCAATGCGGTCTGTATCGAGGCTGCTGTTCTGGTAGGCTGTGTTCCCGTCCTTCGGATATTCCTGATTCTTTCTCTCCAGTTTCATACGTTCATGCTGCTGTGCGGTTTTCATGTTATTCTCTGTGTTGGCCCTCTGAGATTTCATTAGCTTTGTGCGTTGTTTTATTTTCGATCTCTCAAGCATCTACCTTGCACGTTCGTTTTCTCCGACTGCCTCCTTGCCGCGCCATGTTATCAACTAACTCCCTCTCTTCGCAGGAACCCACCTTACCCCATCCGTATAGCGCAACGTACTCTTCGACCCCCGATGTTGCACAAGCAGAACAAGTAAGATCCCTTTCTTACTTTCTCTTTCTGCCAGCTTTCTCTGCCGTCGTTTGTTGAAGGAGGGACACACCAGACGATACAATTAGCTACGTTGTCATGCTCCTGCCATCCGACGCCGCTTTCACACTGACCTGTCTGTGCCATTCACAGCTGTTATCGGATTCTGGCGGTATTCCCGGCGAGTCACCTCGATTTTGCACGCTCCAGGCTTATATTCTCATCTTCATACTGTTTAGCTGTCTGCCAGTCTGGCTTCTTTCTCTCTCCCGATGCAAGCAACTTCTATTCGTTCGATTTGTTTTTCCTCTCACCGCCACGTTTCCACTCAGATTGCTGACGTCGCAGCAGCATCTACCCCCGCGCTGGCGGCGCATAGCCCCCGCTCATGTTTGATACCGACATATTTGTATCAAGTTTTGTCATGCAGGTGTCCGCGCCGCTGCTGACGCTCTACTCAACTGTCCATCCAGATTCGAGAGCATCTTTGACGCGTTCAAGGACCTCCAGGGATAGAATCCGTCTGCAGGCGTCTTCTCATGTTTCTTTACTCTACCAGATCGATACTAACCTATTTTCAATAGCCTCGTGGTTTCGACGTCACACGGCCTGCCCACTCTTAGCTCGCAATTTACATTGCAGTCTCCAAGGTCCCAAGAGCGAAGTGAGCGGAAGTTAGTTAAATATTTATTCGTAATCAGTGCTAACGTACCGGCGGTTGATAGTGTTGTACTCCTTACGGCCTTCGTCCGCTTTTTGGTATGTTTTGCCACAGATAAAGTTTCCGACGCTGTCGAGTCAGTTTTCACTCCGTTTCCCTGGCCGTTATCATTTTATGCAACAGTACGTACTTCTTTGCCGTTTACTCTGCATTCACTCACTGATCTTTACCGCCCGCCATATAGTAACCCGATTGCGGCCGACGAAAAAGACTGCTTGCGCATGACAGTCAAGCTTGATTTATCCCACCGATTTTTGTATATAGATACCTCGAGTGAATGAATAATTGTTCTCTGGAATAATGCTTTCACCGACCATAGGTCTGTCGTATATCCAAATCGTTTAGTTTGCGGTATTTTAAATGACGGTTGGTTGCCTTCGAACACGCCGCGGTCTGCACTTCTGCCGGAGCGAAGCGAAGGCATGTCTTGTAAACAGTCAAAAGATATACGAAGGCAAAGATAAGATACAAATTGTAGCCTGTGTTGTACGCGGATACGTAGGTAGCGAGTAACTGTAAGTGTAAGATGATTGGAATAAAAGCACAACATAAGTCAACGAATACATAAATCAGTCAGAGATGGATGGGTGAACATATACAGCAGGTCCTTTCTTGTCCGTCCGTCGGTTCCTGCGAGTAATGTAGGGCGTGTCTGGATCTCGGGTATGGGCCTCCGTCTCTCCATGGTCGTCCTTGGTCTTGAATCGCCGAGTAGCTTATG
Organism: Mycena epipterygia; assembly: GCA_029281465.1. Classification (NCBI taxonomy): domain Eukaryota; kingdom Fungi; phylum Basidiomycota; class Agaricomycetes; order Agaricales; family Mycenaceae; genus Mycena; species Mycena epipterygia. The sequence goes on along the minus strand of JARJCQ010000101.1, from coordinate 201,268 downwards.
GCGTCGCGATAGAACGCCAACCCATAAGCGCAACGCTCAGCCCTCCAATATCGTCTCCGGCTGCCCATGCGGCGGCGCCGCGGGCGCATGTCCGTGGGGTGCATCCAGTTCCACAGCCCCGTGATCCCGCCCTTCTCCTCCCGCTCGCGTGAGCCCTCGCCCGACGCGCGCTCTGCAGAAGTCCTCTCAACGGACCCGCGCTCCCGCGACCGGGACATATTCCCACGCCGCCGCGGCCTGTGCTCTCGTACGTGCCGGGGACGTGCAGGGGCACGTCCTGCGGGGGGATGGGGAGGATGTGAGGTTGGCGAGGCCGCCGCGGCTGGTGGAGTGGCTGCATAATGAAAAAGATGCGTTAAGAACATAACAGAGAACGAGGCAAAGAGCACGCACATCCCCTCGACGGCACCCGTCCGCCCACGCTCGTACGCCGGCGCAGGGCCCGGCGCAATGTTTCCCGCGCCACCACGGCCGCTCGAGTGTACTTGTGGGTGCACCGCAGTCGTACTGGAGTTATTGCGCGACGGCGACGGAGACACAAGCGGGGACCCAGGCCCGCGCGAGCGCAAGCGGCTCATATTGCCCATGCCACCGCGGCCCGTCGAGTGCACGACATACGACATCGCGCTCGCACTCCGCATCCAGCTTCAGCATCTCGCGCTCGGCGGCGGAGCGCACGTCCTTGTCGTCGGCGGCGTCGCGCGAGGGGAGCGGAAATTGCCTGCGCCGCCGCGGCCGGTGGAGCGCGGGTGGTCCTCGGGGGCGAAAGGGGCAACGGCGGGCTCGCGGCCGCGCGTGGAGGAGAAGTCGTCCGAGTCGTCGAGCGGGCGCGGTCGCACAAGGCGGCGGATGTTGCCAAGGGCGAAGCGGCACAAATTACGGGATACGTGACACAACAGAGTCAAACTCGCCGCACCGCTAGTCTCTTATAAACAGACGCTACAACATTTCTCACTCGTACCTCGTGTGTTGTAGCGAGGACGAGCACACTGTCTTCGAGTCCGAGGTGGTGGGCGCCATACTCGCCCTGGACATCGTCAAGGCGACGCCGCGGCTCACAAATGTCGACATTTTCACTGACTGTCAAGCCGCCATCATCGCGCTCGGCGACCCCCAAACACAGCCCGGCCAATAACTGCTCAATGCCTTCCACACCACCCTCCGTCGCCTCCACCGTGCACGCCCCTCCCTCCAAATCCGCCTTCACTGGGTCCCCGCACACGTGGGCATCGCCGGGAACGAGGCGGTCGATGCACGCGCGAAGGAGGCGGCCCAGGGCGCCTCCTCCACCCTCGCGTCCCGTATCCTTGCCCTCGAGCACCCCCTCCCGACCAGCAAGGCCGCTGCCATCGCCGCGGCAACGAAGGAATTCAATGCACGCTGGCTGTCCGAGTGGTCCACGTCCCCGCGTTTCCGCCGACTCCAGCTCTTCGATGATGCCAGGCCGTCAAAGTCCGTCGCGCGCATGTACACGGACCTCAGCCGACCGGAGTGCAGCGTCCTCACGCAGCTCCGCACGACGCACATCGGACTTAACACATTCCTCTTCCGTTTTCACCTCGGCCCATCCCCCGACTGCACGCACTGCCTCGTCCCAGAGACGGTCGCACACTTCCTCCTCTCCTGCCCTGTCTACCGCCGCCAACGCCTTGCCCTCGTCATGCGCCTGGGTACTGCGCGCCTCTCCCTCCGGCGACTACTTGCTGTCAAGTCCGGCCCGGGCCCTGTCCTGGCATTTGTGCGCGACACGGGCCGTTTCCCCCGCTATGCCCTCTGAGGCACCCGCCACGCCTCCCTCTCTCCTTTCCTCTTTTCCTTATTTTTTACTTCTCACCTTACTCTCACATATCATATGATACCTCGCTCGTCTTCAAGACACCCTGCTTAGTTACAAACCTTACACACTCAATCATAGCACATTCCCCGACATACCCCCACCTCTCGCGTCTTCCCGCACATTACCTCCTTCCGCGCCCGCTAGTAGACATCTATGTACTATGTATAGTGCCACATGGGCCCCAAGGGGCCCGCGCGCACTTTAATGGAATTGAAATTGAAAATTGAAATTGAAATTGAAAGTAGTCTGTCCATTACTCGATCACTGTCATTGGTACCCGACCTTATTATGTAAAGTTCGGAGTTTGAAAAATTTGCGCGTCTTGTCACAGCCTGTCACAGACGACTTCGACGCGCCTTTCTTGCGCCTTTCTCCCTTTCGACCCCCAATTTGAGCTCAAAACACGTGTAAATCCTGTCCAGCTACCAACAGGATCATATCATGGCCGACAATCCGCCGCCAGCTAAAGTTCGCTCGTGGAAGCGCCAGGATCCGCTCCCCATTCCCGTCATCCCTCCGTTGTCCTCCACTTCGACACCGAAAACTCCGGTTACTACGGCACCAACACAGGAGGCTCTGCGGGATCCGAAGCGCACCCCATGGGAGAAGATCGATGATGTCTTAACAACATATGGATTCAAGAGTCTCGGCGACTTCTTGGCGGTACTTTTTTACCACCGTCCGACAGACGATAATGATCCTCGAACCTCTCGGCACAAGGCAGCAGTAGCTAGTTTCCTCCAGGGATCCAACAAGTTCAAAATGGGTCATCTCATCGACCTCATCTACGACCATCCTCAAAGCCGGCCAAAGCGAAAGCATCCTGCTCAGGTTGCTGCTGCTTTTTCCCCTCACCTGCCACTGTCTTCTATTCTCTACGCTCGCCCCTGCTTGTCTGCGTGGGCTACAAGGCTCATTGGCGACGAGACATATCGTAGGATTGGCCAGCTGGCTAAAAAGAGTGATGATCCGGACAGCCGTACACACGTCCGCGCCACGACGAACGGTAGAAAAGAGGGCGCAAAGGTTGCAACGTGGGAACACATGGAGTTCACGATGCAAGGGCTTGCTGAGCGGTATTGGGAGGCCGACGATTTCATCTGGTACCTAACAGAGTGCTTTTGTGCACCATGCGTGAAAGGCAAAGTCGTCATTCGCAAGCGTCGTCCCCATCCTGCCGTATGTCCTCATTTGTACGCTGTTCTCAGTGACCTGATTGTTCGCCTTTTTGAAAAGATACAAGTCAGCACCATTAGCTCATTCATTATCAGCAGGAACTCGTATGATTGCAGACGGAACTTCGTGACAAACTTTTGTCCCGATTTGGGAATTGCTACTGTTCCTCTAGTTTTAACTCAGACATCAAGTTATTGTGTAAATAGCACTATAAGAAGGCCCTCTACAGATCCCCCGGAGCGAAAGTTCAAAAAGTGAAAATATATCTTTTCCCACCGAGATTTTGCGTTTTCGGTTCGGGCCGGTCATAGCCGGTGGCTGTGCTCCGCCACCAATCGTGCCCGACATCTTCCTCTCGTTCCACACCATGCCGCGGGTCGTCTAAACCGCCTCTCACCGGCACAGGGGCACCGGGGGAACGTTCGGCCAGGGCAAGGGCAAGCAGAAGACTAAATAGGTACACTAAATTTCGAAATTTTCGCTCCAAATTTTGCGTTTTTTTTTCCCACGCTATGAAACACCCGGATTTTTTTGAAAGGAAAATTTTACATATAAACTATACCTACTTTCATGCCTAATCCTGAATCTAGAAGGTCCTGGGTCAAAATTTCGGCTTGTCATGAAGTTTTGGCTGCAATCATACGCCAGTGGAGACCTAGCGCTGCCATTAGGTATCTGGCACTTCGCGTGCAAATCACACGTCGATGTCAAGCGTGTCTATTGCCGATTGGGTTCCATCGTCGGGGATAGCACTAGCCGCAAAGCACTCAATTCCATGTCGGCAGCCGATATGGAAACCCTACAGAACAGTGTTAGGGCTGCGACGGCGGTGGATGAAGCAGAATGGGGTAAGATTCTGGACAATGTTCAAGAATATTCCCCAGTCTACGAGCATGGCTTGGGCCGCGAGAATCAACTCAAAGTCGGCACAGCATGCACGGCTTTTCGCTATCACGACTGCAAACCTGGTGCATGGGACGCTAACGACCATATCGCACGCATTATCAAGCAGGAGCGGCAATCCATGACCACTAACAGTGTTTTCGCCAGTATCGACTGGTACCGCACCGCTTACACCTCTTTATCCGCGTTTCCTCGTTTACACCTGGTCTAGTCCACAAATCACGAATAAGCCCTTTCCCCAACAACAAGACAAGACACGACCATTCCGAGTCGAGTGCTGTGATAAATAAGCCTTCTATGTGAGTCGACAGGCTTTTATTGTTAGAGTTTCCATCGGACATGCTGATTTCCCATATCTTTTGCGCCACCTCCGGATGCATCATCTCGACTAGTGAACTTCCACGCACGAACATCAGCCACGGGGGCGCAGACTGGCAGATTGACGCCCTCTCGGATTCAGAGCTGTATTTGCAGCCAGACGCTCTTACGTTCTCATTCATTCGTAGAACCAAAAATATCCGAACTGCTGTATGCACAGCCATACTCGCGCCTTATAAGCGCAGCCTATCCACTACGAGGCCCCCCAAGCGGCCCATGCGGTTCGCCTTTCCCTCACGGGCGAAGCGGAAGTCCTCGCGCGCCAGCCCCAAGCCGCACACCCCAACCACCAGCGCCCTCCCCGACGTACTCTGGACAGCCATCACCGCTCTGAAGGAATCCGCGGATGCGTTCCCGCCTCTCAAGAGCACTGTAGGAGGCGTCATCGCGGTGTTGGAAATTGCCGAGGTCAGTAGATTTCCCCGCAGAGGCTGCGTCAAACGAAGCTAATATGGTGCACATTCATTTAGCGCGCGAAGCATTCCAAGTCTGATGCCCGCGCCATTGCATTGCGGACGAAGGAAATCTTCGACGTCATCAAGGCTGCAGTCGGTCCCGCCCCAGTCATCTCCAAGCCGATGCGTAAGAGTATCGAGCATTTCACTGCGTGCGTTCATGTGTTCTGCACCTCGTACGGAGCAGAACTTGATATTTGTGCTAGGCTGCTCGTCGAAATCCGAGGAAGCATGAAGGAAATCGCGCTGACCGGCGGCGTCTCGCGCGTTGTGCACCTCAATCGCAACGAGCGCACGCTGCAGGATATCAAGGCCAAGCTCGAGGACGCGTATCGCGACTTCTTGGTGCGTTTTGAACCTTTTTCAAACCCGATTGCTGTCCTCAATATCATTCCAATTCTAATTTCAGGCTGCCTCTGCGCTGCGACTTGAGATACAACAGGCACATCTCGAGGAGCAACAGGCGCGCATCGCTGCGCAGCAGGCTGCCTCTGCGCTGCAACTCGAGGTGCAACAGGCACATCTCGAGGAGCAACAGGCACGCATCGCCGTGCAACAGGCGCATCTCACGGTGCAGCAAGTGCAGCTCACCATGCAGCAAACACAACTCGCAACTCAACAAGCCCAAACCCACGTAGATGTTGGGAAGATTTCTACTGTGACCGTGAGTCCCTCTACCTCCGTTTCGGGCTGGTTGAATAACAGTACTTCATTGGGTCCTCATAGAACACCATTTCAGCTGACCTCTCCCGAGGTTTCCGTTTCATCGTTTTTTTGGCCGGCCCCTGATGTGTAATAGTGCTTAATATGCTTTGAAATTGTTGTGATTGTAGTGTAGTACTACATAATTATCCACCGTGTGCTTGCGGGCCAGCAAGCCAGGGGAGCACATCCGGCCAATCTCTATTTCTCTTTTTCCTACTTTGTTTCATATGTAGCACTACAGCATTTGTGTCATACAATCTATATTATTATTATTATCTAGCCATTTCTTTTTCTTCTCAAAAAAATCCACGATACCTGACTGAGAACCTAGAAAAACAAGGCCAGCAAGCGGCCATGGTGCACGGCGCACGGCTTCCATGCATAGCAGCACACTCGGTTAACCAATCTGAAGCAGTGAGACGGGGTTCGACTCCCCGTGTCTGCATGACCGCGACTTGCTGCGTTTTTTTTTCACCTCTGTGAGCCTTTTGTTCCCCTGGCTGTGGCATCTGGGCCGTGGATATCATTAACAACTCACGGCTCAAACAGTGTCCTTAGACAAGCTCCAGTGCTGTATCGTCTCAATGTTTTCCCCACCCGCGAAAGTTCAACAAGTTACAGCTCTTTGCAGAACTTAGGGCGCGACTCGAAATTTTTCCTTTTTAGGTACTTTTTTGATGGTTTGGACCAGGACAGCCGCCCTTGTCTCAATTCTTGTCCGTTCACTTGGCCGATATGCTCAATCGATTCGCATACCAAATACGCAGTTAACCACGTCTTTAGAATTTTTATATTACACTTAGGGATGCTTTGTGAGCACCGAAAGGAGTTGTTTCTGATCATTTTTGATTATCTTTGAGCAGGACAGCTGTTCTGGTCTCAGTTGTCTGTCTTTTTCTTCGGGAATAGGCTCAATCTATTCTCATTCAAAATGCGCAGTTAACCGCATTCTCAGATTTTCAACCTGACCTCCAATACGACTTCCTGTTGGATGAAATACCCAGTAGGTCATCACTTTTGATTGGCATTCAGTAGAACAGCTGCTGCGGCCTCAGATCTTAATCGTTTGTTTAACCTATAGGCGCAATCTCTTCGCCTAGTGAATCCGCAGTTTATGACGCCCTTCGATTTCCCAACTGGCTCTCACGACACTTGCCCGGTACAGCAGTTTGTTTGTAAGCAGGCTTTCCAGCAAGACAGTCGTGAACTGCTTTTGCGGTGCCCACAAACTATTATTTCGTTGAAATGTTGCACTTTACTCTAGTACCTTGCCTAAATCATAGTTGCATTATGATAATACACACTACAGGATATTCACCATGTGTTTTCACTGAGAGTTATATGAGTAGAATGAGCCTATGATGACGGAAAACGGTAAAGGATTGAAGCAGCAGCAGCTGTTCTGCTGAATGCCAATCAAAAGTGATGACCTACTGGGTATTTCATCCAACAGGAAGTCGTATTGGAGGTCAGGTTGAAAATCTGAGAAGGCAGTTAACTGCGCATTTTGAATGCGAATAGATTGAGCCTATTCCCGAAGAAAAAGGCAGACAACTGAGATCAGAACAGCTGTCCTGCTCAAAGATAATAAAAAATGATCAGAAACAACTCCTTTCAGTGCTCACAAAGCATCCCTAAGTGTAATATAAAAATTCTAAAGACGTGGTTAACTGCGTATTTGGTATGCGAAGCGATTGAGCATATCGGCCAAGTGAACGGACAAGAATTGAGACAAGGGCGGCTGTCCTGGTCCAAACCATCAAAAAAGTACCCAAAAAGGAAAAATTTCGAGTCGCGCCCTAAGTTCTGCAAAGAGCTGTAATAGTTCTTTAAAAAAATCTACCTGACTTAGAAAACCAGAGTAACAAGGCCAGCAAGCGGACGTAGTGCACTCCGCTACCATACGTTTGATGGTGCCAAGCAGTCAGACGGGGTTCGACTCCCCGCGTCTGCATGTTAACTCTGCTTATGTCCCCTTGACCTACCCGCCCTTCGTTTTGTTTCAATTTTAACGTACGTGCCTCCCGCAAGAAAGAAAAAGAGAGAGCGGACGTGGTGATCATGGCCGCAGTGTCTTTGAATCCCATGGCACGAGACAGTTCCGCCCTCACCAGTACCTTCAAAATGAACAAAATCTACCTGACTCGAAAACCAGAAATACAAAGCCACGAAGCGGATGTGGTGTACGGTGCACCGCTGCCATGCGTATATGACTAGCTTTTCGCGATGTGAATCAGTCAGACGGGGTTCGACTCCCCGCGTCCGCATGGAGAGGCTCTGTGTCCGCATGATAGTTCTGCTAATCTCTTTTTGGGTCTACCCGCCTTTCGTTTCGTTTTCATTTTAACGTGCGTACCTCCGACAAGGAAAGAGGAGAGAGTGGACGTGGTGACCATGACCGCAGTATCTTTGAATGTCAATGGTTTAATCCGCCTTCTGGATCGAGCCGCCCACCCGTGAGAGTTCGACAACTTCAGTTCTTGAGTTCTTTAAAAATATATCTGACTTGCAAACCAGAGTAACAAACCCAACAAGCGGATGTAGTGCACGGTGCACCACTGCCATGTATATGAGAAAACTTGTCTCTAAGTGTGAAGCAGTCAGGCGGGGTTCGACTCCCCGTGTCCGCATGATGATCCTGCTTTGTATGTCTTTTTGGGTCTACCCTTTCGCGTCGTTTTCATTTTAATGTGGTCACCTCCCGCAAGAAAGGAGGAGAGAGAGCAGCATCTTTAAATGATAATGGTTTGATCTGTCTTCTGTATCGAGCAGCCCAGTCGTGAGAGTTTGACGAGTTTAATTCTTCTTGAGTTCTTTAAAAATCCATCTGGGTTGAAAGCCAGAGAAACAAGGCCAAGAAGCGGACGTGGTGCACGGTGCACTGTTGTTATACATAAGAGTTGTGCACCGGCGTGTGAAGCAGCCAGGGTTCGACTCCCTGCGTCCGCATGATGAGTATGCTTGACTCTTTTTGACCCCCGCCCTTCGTTTCGCGGTCATCTCAACGTCCGTACCTCCGACAAGAAAAGCGGACAGGCGGTCTTTGAATGTCGATGATTTAATCTGCCTTGTGTATCGAGCAGCCCAGCCGTGAGAGTTCAATAGTTCAATACATTACTTCTTTCAAAAAAAATCTAACTGACTTATAAACCAGAGTAACAAGGTCAGCAAGCGGACGTGGTGCACGGCGCACCGCTGCCATGCATATTAGGCTCATTATCGCGATGTCAAGCAGCCAGACGGGGTTCGACTCCCCGCGTCCGCATGGACAGCTGAGTTGCTATTCTTTTTTACGTACCCACCCATCGTTTCGATTCAATTACGGCCAGAAAAAGATACCTGACTTACAAGCCAACGAAACAAGGCCGAGGAGCGGACGTAGTGCACTGCCCCAGTGTCAAGCAGCCAAACGGGGTTCGATTCCCCGCGTGTCAAGTTGTTATTCTTTTTTACGTACCCACCCATCGTTTCGGTTCATTTACGACCAGAAAAAAATACCTGACTCACAAGTCAGAGGAGAGAAACAGGTCCAGTAAGTGGACGTGGTGCACGGTGCACCGCTGCCATGCTTAGCTATGGCCGATGATGATGCTAAGCAGCGAGACGGGGTTCGACTCCCCGCGTCCACATAGCAATATATCAGTGTTGTCTTTTTTTTCCTCGGTGGACACGATATCAGACCACGCTCAAGACACGCGACGGGAGACCAGAACACAATGTGCGGTAAATGAGTTCGATGGGAGCAAAGGTGAAATACAGCATTGGTCAAAGAGCCGTACGATATACTGTATACAATATACGCCAAGATATAAGCAGTCAAAAGATATACGAAGGCAGAGATACAAATTGTAGGATGTAAGATGATGGATATAGGACGGAATAAAAACACAACATAAATCAGCCAGAAATAGGTGGGGGAACGTATACAGCAATCAGCAGTTCTTTCGTCGTCGTCCGTCCGTCAGACTCCGTCTTGCGTCGTTATATATCGAGTTCGTGTCGCGGTCCAGTAGGTCGTGCCGTGTCTTGGTATTGAAATCGCGTCCCCGCAAAAAGATAACGCCAGCCCAAGCGCAACGCTCACCCCTCCAATATCGTCTCCGGCTGCCCATGCGGCGGCGGCGCGGGCGCGGGCGCATGCCCGTGGGGGTGCGGGTGCATCCGGTTCCACAGCCCCGCGATCCCGCCCTTCTCACCCTTCGCTCGCGTGAGCCCTCTCCCGACGCCCTCTCCCTTTCCAGCGAGCCCCTCTCAACGGACCCGCGCTCGCGCGAGCGGGACATGTTGCCGACGCCGCCGCGGCCGGTGCTCTCGTACGTGCCGGGGACGTGCAGGGGCGCGTCCTGCGGGGGGATGGGGGCGGATGTGAGGTTGGCGAGGCCGCCGCGGCCGGTGGAGTGGCTGTGGTAGGAATTAGTTAGTCGGGGTTGTGGAAGAGGAGGGGGAAAGGAAGAGGAGACGAAGAAGGAAGCCCACGAGGATAAGAGGAATATGAGGAAATAATGGCATGGAGAAATAAACACTGAGATGGAAAAGACGGGGAAGATGGGATAAAAGGAGAAACGAATGGAAGAACGAAGATAATGGAGAAACGCAAGGAGGATGTGGGGAAAGGACAGAAGGAAATGGATCGTAAGGGGATGGAAAAAAACCACGGAAGAAGGTAGAAGCGAATCGAGGAACGTAGATAATCGGATGGAAAGAAGGGAAAAATGAAGGACCGGAGGAAAGGGAAAGTACGCACATCCCTTCAATGGCACCCGTCCGCCCGCGCTCGTACGCGGGTGCAGGACCCGGCGCGATGTTGCCCGCGCCGCCGCGGCCACTCGAGTGCACTTGTGGGTGCACGGCAGTCGTACTGGAGTTATTGCGCGACGGCGATGGCGACGCAAGCGGGGACCAAGGCCCGCGCGAACGCGAGCGGCTCATATTGCCCAGGCCGCCGCGGCCCGTCGAGTGCACGACATCGCGCTCGCGCTCGGCATGCAGCTTCAGCATCTCGCGCTCGGCGGCGTAGCGCACGTCCTTGTCGTCGGCGGGGCGGGGGTGGCGTTGCGCGAGGGGGAGCGAAAGTTGCCTGCGCCGCCGCTGCCGGTGGAGCGCGGGTAGTCCGTGACGACGAAGGGGGCGACGGCGGGCTCGCGGCCGCGCGTCGAGGAGAAGTCGTCGTGCCCAGAGTCAAGCGAGCGGCGCGCGGCCTCGCGTGAGGTGGAGGGCGGCCGGATGTTGCCGAGCCCAGAGGATGTCTGCGTCCGGGTCGTCATCCACGAGGAACGAGAGGAGGGGCAACGGCGGGAGAAAGTGAGTGCGTTGAATAAAACAAAAACATGGAAAACGGAGGACTTAACGTCGCCGTCAAAACGCTGCGATTTGTTTTACCCTATTTGACGCTATTGTGTCACCTCTCGTGACCTCGTTTTGTCCACCCAGCTCGTCTGCCTCAGACCAGTCTACCCCTACACTTGCCTTTCACCCGGGATCCAGTTCTATATCGGTCCCTCACTACCTGATCCAGAAACAAGAATTCTGATGCTCACCATTCGCACTGTCAAGTGCTGTACGCCTGGAGCTTGCCCGGAGCTTCTATCCAACGTTATCGATTCTCAATCTCTCGCACGGTCCATCATTTGCGGTTCTGACGACACTGCCCCAAGCGTCCAGCGCTACCTATTTGCTGTGGATGTGTTCTTCCCTGACCCTGGTACGATAATAAATTTGATGCTCATAAGACTTACCGAGCCGCAGTGCTTATTATCCCAGGTAGAGCAATGGCACTGCAATGGTGGCTACCTGTCCCTGGATGCAGCTTTTCAAGTTCACACCAGCTGACTTTTCTAGAATTCAGGGAACTGTATTAATTACGGCCCTGATCACCAGAGCTGTATCCCAAAGTTGTAAGTGAGACGCTCGACGTCTAAATATACTTATCTGAACTGCTGTATGCACAGCCCTACTCGTGCCTTATAAGCGCAGGTTATCATTACGAGGCCCCCAAGCGGCCCATGTGGCTCGCCTTCCCCTCACGGGCGAAGCGCAAGCCCCCGACCGCCAGCCCCTCGGTGAACATCCCGACCGCCGGCGCCCTCCCCGACATACTCCGGACCTCTCTGCTCGCACTCAAGGAATCCACAGATGCGTTCCCGCCTCTCAAGAGCACTGTAGGAGGTGTCATCGCGCTTTTGGAAATTGCCGAGGTCCGTAGATCTCCCCGCAGAGGCTGCGTGAAACGAACTGATATGGTGTACATTAATGTAGCGCGCGAAACATTCCAAGTCTGATGCCCGCGCCATCGCATTGCGGACGAAGGAAATCTTCGACGTCATCGCGGCTGCAGTCGGTCCTGCCCCAACCATCCCCCGGCCGATGCGTAAGAGTATCGAGCGTTTCACTGCGTACGTTCATGTGTTCCGCACCTCGTACGGAACAGAGTTTGATATTTGTGCTAGGCTGCTCGTCGAAATTCGAGGAAGCATGGAGAAAATCTCGCTAAGCGGCGGCGTATCGCGCGTTGTGCACCTAAACCGCAATGAGCGTGCGCTACAGGAGATTCAGTCCAAGCTAGACGACGCGTATCGCGACTTTGTGGTGCGCCTTGTACATTCTTTGAACCCGATCGCTGTCCTCAATATCATTCTAATTTCAGGCTGCCTCTGCGCTGCGACTCGAGGTCCAACAGGCACGCATCGCCGCGCAGCAGGCGCATCTCACGGTGCAACAGACGCAGCTCGCCATGCAGCAAACACAACTCGCAACTCAACAATCCAAAACCCACATAGACGTCGGGAAGGTTTCTGCTGCGACCGTGAGTCCCTCTACCTGTGTTGCCGAATGAAGGTCCAACTCATTGGGTCCGAATAGAACACCCTCGCATCCGACCTCTCCCGGGTTTTATTTTATTCCCGATTCACCGTTTTTTTGGCCGGCCCCTGATACAACTGCCTAAGTATAGATAACCCCGTAAGATGAAAAAAAGGAAAAAATCAAAAAAGAAGAAGAAAAAAGTCCACATGCACCCATGCAACCCTCATACCACACCGACTGCTTGCGGGCCAGCAAGCCAGGGGGCATATCCGGCCAATCTCTATTTCTCTCTTTCCTACTTTCGTTTTGTATGTAACACTGGCACAGCATTTTTATCATACAACAAACCACAGTCTATATCTAGCCATTTTTCCTTCTCAAAAAAAATCCACGATACCTAAGTGGGATGGTAGAAAACGCGGCCACCAAGCGGTAGTGCACGGCGCACGGCTAACATCACCCTCTGTTAACCAATCTGAAGCAACGAGACGGGGTTCGACTCCCCGCGTCTGCATGACCGCGCCCTGTTGCGTTTTTTTTTCACCTCTCTGTGCCTTTCCTTCCCCTGTCTGTGGCATCCGGGTCGTGGATATCATTAATAACTCATGGTTTGAACACATCCTTGGACGTCCCGGGACGTGGTACCCGCACGTTGAAGAGATTTCCCAGCCCATCATTTCGCCCCTTTGACGCGAAAATGGGCCTGAAAAACTACCTGGCTTATAAACCAGAGACACAAGACCAAGAAGCGGACGTACTGCGGGGCGCACCGCTGTCATTCATTATGAGAGTGATACTCATACATAGCACTAAGCAGCCAGACGGGGTTCGACTCCCCGCGTCCGCGTGGCACAGGACCTTGCCAAAATCTTTTTTGGGTCTACCCCGGGCCAGCTTTCGCGTCGTTTTCATCTTTGATGTGGATACCTCCCGCATGAAAGGAGGAGAGAGAGCGGCATCTTTGAATATCGATGATTTAATCTGCCTTGCGTGTCGAGCGGCCCAACCGTGAGAGTTCAATGACGAGTTTACTCAAAATTTTATCTGGATTGAAACCCAAAGAAACAAAGCCAAGAAGCGGACATGGTGCACGGTGCACCACTGTTATACATAAGAGCTGTGCCCTCGCGGGTGAAGCAGCCGAACGGGTTCGACTCCCCGCGTCCGCATGATGATTCTTGGAATGTCTTTTTTGGATCTACCCGGCTTTCGTTTCGTTTTAACTTTAAGATACGTACCTCTGACAAGAAAAGAGAACAGCGGTCTTTGAATGACAATGGTTCAATCCGCCTTCTGGATCGAGCAGCTCATCCGTGAGAGTTCGAGTTCGAGTTTGCTGCTCCTCATAGAAAGAAATCTGTTACTTGACTTGCTCACTTGGGAACCAGAAAACCAAAAGCGGACGTAGTGCACGGTGCACCCAGACGGGATTCGACTCCCCGCGTCCGCATGATGATCCTGACTAGGTCTTTTTAACCTGCCCGCCCTTCGTTTCGTGTTCACTTTGACGTACGCACCCCCAACAAGAAAAGAATAGAGAGAGTGGACATGGTGACCATGATCGCAGTATCTTTGAATGCCAATGGGTTTAATCCGCCTTCTGTATCGAGCGACCCAGCCCTAAGAGTTTGACGAGTTTAATTCTTCTTGAGTTCTTTAAAAATCTATCTGGGTTGAAAGCCAGAGAAACAAGGCCAAGAAGCGGACGTATCGTACGGTGCACGGCCGCCATGCATCATTCTAACCACAATGTTAAACAGCCAGACGGGGTTCGACTCCCGGCGTCTGTGTGGAAGAGGATCTAGCTTTCATTTGTTTTTACATAACTAACCTGGCCGCAGTCTGTTTTGAATATGTATCAATATAATCCATGCCTTGAACAGCTCAACAGAGTCCTTGGGCAAACGTGGTACACGCTGAAGAGATTTATCACCCATTATTTCGGCCCATTGACGCAAAACTGGGCCTGAAAAATGACCTGATTTACAGGCCAGGAAAACAAGACCAGCAAGCAGACGTAGTGCACGGCGCACCGCTGCCATGCATAATTGGAATTCACCAATGTGAAGCAGTCAGAGGGGGTTCGACTCCCCGCGCCCGCATTAGACACAATCTTCTTTTTACTAACGATCGATAGGATCCTGATCCCTTTTTTTACTTACCCTGACCGTAGCGTCTTTGAACACTACCAATACGGTTTGAACAGTGTCCCCTCGGACGTCCCGGGACGTGGTACACATTGGCGTTGCAATTTACCTAGATGCAGTTGGGTCAGAAAAAATTTACCTGGCTTATAAACCAGACTAACAAGGATATGGAGCAGACGTAGTCCACGGAGCACCGCTGCTATGCGTAGTTGGTTGTCAAATAGTGTGAAGCAGCCAGACGGGTTCGACTCCCCGCGTCCGCATGATGAGCATGCTTGACTCTTTTTGACCCCCGCCCTTCGTTTCGCGTTCATCTTAACGTACGTACCTCCGATAAGGAAAGAAGACAGGCGGTCTTTGAATGACAATGGTTTAATCTGCTTTTGGTATCGAGCAGCCTAGCCGTGAAGTTCAATTCTTCTTGAGTTCTTTAAAAATCTATCTGAGAATGACAACACCAAGAAGTGGACGTAGTGCACGCTGCTGCCATGCATATCCGAATTCAATGATGCTAAGCGGCCAGACGGCGCTCGACTCCCCGCGTCCGCATGATGATCCTACTTTGTATGTCTTTTTGGTCTACCCCGGGCCAGTTTCGCATCGTTTTCATTTTGACGTACGTACCTCGGATAAGAAGAGAGGACAGGCGGTCTTTGAATGTCGATAGTTCAATCTGTCTTGTGTATCGAGCGGCCCAGCCGTGGGAGTTTGACAAGTTCAAATATATTACTTCTTCAAAAACAAGCTGCAAATTACACTCAGAGAAACAAACCCAACAAGCGGATGTAGTGCACGGTGCACCGCTGTTATACATAAGCTGTGCAGTCGCGTGTGAAGCAGCCAGACGGGGTTCGACTCCCCGCGTCCGCATCATAGTTATGCCAATCTCTTTTTGGGTCTACCCGCCTTTCGTTTCGTTTTCATTTTAACGTGCGTACCTCCGCCAAGAAAGGAGAGAGCGGACGTGGTGACCATGACCGCAGTGTATTTGAATGGCAATGCTTAATCGGTTTAATCCGCCTTCTGGATCGAGCAGCCCAGCCGTGAAGTTCAATTCTTCTTGAGTTCTTTAAAAATCTATTCTGACTTGCAAACCAGAAAAAAAAGGCCAAAAAGCGGATGTAGTGCACGGTGCACCACTGCCATGTATATGAGGAAACTTGTCTCTAAGTGTGAAGCAGTCAGGCGGGGTTCGACTCCCCGTGTCCGCATGATGATCCTGCTGTGTATGTCTTTTTGGGTCTACCCTTTCGCGTCGTTTTCATTTTAATGTGGATACCTCCCGCAAGAAAGGAGGAGAGAGAGCAGCATCTTTAAATGATAATGGTTTAATCTGTCTTCTGTATCGAGCAGCCCAGTCGTGAGAGTTTGACGAGTTTAATTCTTCTTGAGTTCTTTAAAAATCCATCTGGGTTGAAAGCCAGAGAAACAAGGCCAAGAAGCGGACGTGGTGCACGGTGCACTGTTGTTATACATAAGAGTTGTGCACCGGCGTGTGAAGCAGCCAGGGTTCGACTCCCTGCGTCCGCATGATGATTATGCTTGACTCTTTTTGACCCCCGCCCTTCGTTTCGCGGTCATCTCAGCGTACGTACCTCCGACAAGAAAAGCGGACAGGCGGTCTTTGAATGTCGATGATTTAATCTGCCTTGTGTATCGAGCAGCCCAGCCGTGAGAGTTCAATAGTTCAATACATTACTTCTTTCAAAAAAAATCTAACTGACTTATAAACCAGAGTAACAAGGTCAGCAAGCGGACGTGGTGCACGGCGCATCGCTGCCATGCATATTAGGCTCATTATCGCGATGTCAAGCAGCTAGACGGGGTTCGACTCCCCGCGTCCGCATGGGTGGTTAGGTTGTCGTTCGTTTTTACCTACAGTCCCACCCATCGTTTCGGTTCCTTTACGACCAGAAAAAAAACACCTGACTCCCAAGTCAGAGGAGAGAAATAAGTCCAGTAAGCGGACGTGGTGCACGGTGCACCGCTGTTATACATAAGAGCTGTGCACTGGCGTGTGAAGCAGCCAGACGGGGTTCGACTCCCCGCGTCCGCATACAGTCAAACCTTTGTATCTCTTTTTTCCCCCAGACGGACGTAAAATCTGACGTGGCGCTGCGGGGACACTCATACTGGGGGTACTATCGGTGCGCAATCGAAAATGAGTGGGATAAAATGCAAGGAGATCTGGAGCTCGTACACTATACCCGGTAGAAAGATACGATACAAGTACGATATACGCAGTCAAAAGAGATGCGAAGGCAAAGGTAAGATACAAATTGTAGCCTGTGTGTTGTACGCGGATACATAGGTAGCGAGCAACTGTAAGTCGTAAGATGATTGGAATAAAAGCACAACACAAGTCAACGAATACATAAATCAGTCAGAAATAGGCAGTGTTGTCTTTGACCGGGTCTGACGGGGTCTGACCGTGCGTCAAGACCCTTTGACCGGCCTTTGACCGATTCGTCAAGGCCGGATTTCCTTTTTTGGAATACCCGTTTTAAACTCGTAGAACCACCGGAAAAATCAGAGAAAAATCGGATCATTAAGAGAATGGATATATCAGTCGATATTGTGCCAAGCGTCCTATAATACGAACCCATTCGGAAAAATATTTATCCCACCCTGGCCATGACCGTGTTTGAACTTACTTTGAAGCTCTTCGCGTCATTCTTTGGATGTTCAAAGTCACCTTCGGGCGTGTAGGTGTGAGTACAATTGAACAGATGGTTTTTTTTGCTGTGCATCGCCAGATTATGCCACATTTCTCATTGCAAAGACAACATTGATTCCTTTGACCAATTTTGAATTCTGACCGTCCCGCTGCAGTTTTAGGCCATACACATGTTACATTAATTCATGATCTGACATCGGTATCCCTATGAATTATTTCACAGGCCATTCGGGGTACATTTGGATATGGGGATGCCCTGTTGTTCACATAGCAGTTTTCCATACCGGTAAATCTGACAACCTTTCAAAATTGATACTGTAGGCAGGAGATATTCGTCCTGACCACTCAGAACATCGGATAGCGGTTGGGTAAGGCTCGCTAACATTGCACACGACCCTTAGCAGCTGTAGCGAAGGGCTTTTCCAAATTTGGAAAGGGTCAGGCCGAGGGTCAGACCCGGTCAGACCCCGGTCAAAGGGTCAAATGGGTCAGACCTTTTTGACTCTCGGCCTGGCCTCAGACAACACTGGAAATAGGTGGGTGAACATATACAGCAGGTCTTTTTCTTGTCCGTCCGTCGGTTCTTGCGGCTAATGCAAGTAGAGCGTGTCTGGATCTCGGGTCTGGGTCTCCGTCTCGCCGTGATCGTCCTTGGTCTTGAATCGCCGAGTAGCTTATGGCGTCACATAGAGCGCCAACCCACAAGCGCAACGCTCACCCCTCCAATATCATCTCCGGCTGCCCATGGGGCGGCGGCGTGGGCGCATGGGGGTGCGGGTGCATCCGGTTCCACAGCCCCGCGATCCCGCCCTTCTCCCCCGCTCGCGTGAGCCCTCTCCCGACGCGCGCTCTGCAGAAGTCCTCTCAACGGACCCCCGCTCCCTTGAGCGGGACATATTGCCGACGCCGCCGCGGCCCGTGCTCTCGTACGTGCCGAGGACGTGCAGGGGCGCGTCCTGCGGGGGATGGGGGCGGATGTGAGGTTGGCGAGGCCGCCGCGGCCGGTTGAGTGACTACATAACGGAAAAGATGTGTTAGGAACATAATAGAGAACGAGGCAAAGAGCACGCACATCCCCTCAACGGCACCCGTCCGCCCGCGCTCGTACGCAGACACAGGGCCTGGTGCAATGTTGCCCGCGCCGCCGCGGCCGCTCGAGTACACTTGTGGGTGCACCGCGGTGGTATTGGAGTCATTGCGCGACGGCGACGGCGACGCAAGCGGCGACCCACCGCGCGAGCGCGAGCGGCTCATGTTCCCCAGGCCACCGCGGCCCGTCGAGTGCACGACATACGACATCGCGCTCGCACTCCGCATCCAGCTTCAGCATCTCGCGCTCGGCGGCGGAGCGCACGTCCTTGTCGTCGGCGGGGTCGCGCGAGGGGAGCGGAAATTGCCTGCGCCGCCGCGGCCGGTGGAGCGCGGGTGGTCCTCGGGGGCGAAACGCGCGACGGCGGGCTCGCGGCCGCGCGTGGAGGAGAAGTCGTCCGAGTCGTCGAGCGGGCGGTCGCACAAGGCGGCGGATGTTGCCAAAACCCCTTCGCCTCCCCCACTATGACAGACACGTGATCCATTCCCATCACGTGTACTTCGACGCGTCGACGCGACACTCTAACCTGCAATCCCCTTTGTCTCCCTAGGTTTTTAGTTCACCAGAAAAAGCCTGGATTGGTAGTGCATTATTCTACAGGGGTATTTCCTCCCATCTGATGTCATTGTTAATTGTTAAATTCAATTTCCTCCTCAATGCATTTTCTTTTGATGATTCTGAGTTCTACGCGCGCACGGGAGACACAGGGGGCCCGAGCCACCCATTTTATCTGCCCGCAAGGGCTTTCACTCGTCGCGGGGGTCTTTTTATCTACTGTTATATTATTTTTTCCCATCTGAATGTATTATCTTTACAGTTTTATAACAGATGTAAGGGGGAAAACATATAGTGCGTCTGCGGCACATTTGCGCTTTGAAAAAAACGTGGACGTCGACTGTACTTACCCCGCCGCATTTGAGGTGGCGCTAGCAAAAAACGCAAAATAAAGTGTGAAGGAAATCGAAATACAAATTGCGACCAACTGCAGTCGAACCCGCACGCTGCACGCTTACTTAACGAAGACCTCGCAGCATAACCCCTAGACTATACTACCAATACCATACACCGTTCGTTACTGCTCAGATGGCGCCCGGAGGCGCTAATTTCCTTTTTAGGAAATGTCATAGTGGGGGAGGCGTGCGCCAGCTGATGTTGCCAAGGGCGAAGCGGCTCAAATTACGGGATACGTGACACAACAGCGTCAAACTCGCCGCACCGCTTACACCTCTCTATCCGCGTTTCCTCGTTTACGCCTGGTCCAGTCCACAGATCACAAATAAGCCCTTTCCCCAACAACAAGACAAGACACGACCATTCCGAGTCGAGTGCTGTGATAAATAAGCCTTCTATGTGAGTCGACAGGCTTTTATTGTTAGAGTTTCCATCGGACGTGCTGATTTCCCATATCTCTTGCGCCGCCTCCGGATGCATCATCTCGACTAGTGAAATTCCATGCGCAAACATCAGCCACGGGGGCACAGACTGGCAGATTGACGCCCTTTCAGAGCGGTATTTGCAAAGACAGACAAACGTTCTTACGTTCTCATTCATTCGTAGAGTCAAAAATATCCGAACTGCTGTATACACAGCCTTCTCGCACCTTATAAGCCCAGCACATCCGTACGATGTTCCCCAGGTCCCATGCGGTTCCTCTTCCCTTCACGGGCAAAGCGGAAGTCCTCGCGCGCCAGCCCCAAGCCGAACACCCCAACCACCAGCGCCCTCCCCGACGTACTCTGGACAGCCATCACCGCTCTGAAGGAATCCGCGGATGCGTTCCCGCCTCTCAAGAGCACTGTAGGAGGCGTCATCGCGCTTTTGGAAATTGCCGAGGTCAGTAGATTTCCCCGCAGAGTCTGCGTCAAACGAAGCTAATCTGGTGCACATTCATTTAGCGCGCGAAGCATTCCAAGTCCGATGCCCGCGCCATCGCATTGCGGACGAAGGAAATCTTCGACGTCATCGCGGCTGCAGTCGGTCCCGCCCCAGCCATCCCCCAGCCGATGCGTAAGAGTATCGAGCGTTTCAACGCGTGCGTTCATGTATTCCGCGCCTCGTACGGAGCAGAGTTTGATACTTGTGCTAGGCTCCTCGTCAAAATCCGAGAAAGTATGAAGGAAATCGCGCTGACCGGCGGCGACTCGCGTGTGGTGCACCTCAACCGCAACGAACATACGCTGCAGGATATTAAGGCCAAGCTCGACGACGCGTATCGCGACCTCTTGGTGCGTCTTGAATATTCTTTAAACCCGATTACTGTCCTCAATATCATTCTAATTTCAGACTGCCTCCGCGCTGCGAATCGAAGCGCAACAGGCACATCTCGAGGGGCAACAGGCGCGCATCGCCGCGCAGCAGGCTGCCTCTGCGCTGCGACTCGAGGTGCAACAGGCACATCTCGAGGAGCAACAGGCACGCATCGCCGCGCAACAGGCGCATCTCACGGTGCAGCAAGCGCAGCTCACCGTGCAGCAAACACAACTCGCAGCTCAACAAGCTCAAACCCACATAGACGTCGGGAAGGTTTCTACTGCGACCGTGTGTCCCTATACCTCTGTTTCCGATTCTTTAAATAAACGGTGAACTTATTGGGTCCATATAGAACACTCTCACGGTGCAACAGACGCAGCTGACCGTGCAACAAATACAACTCGCAACTCAACAAGCTCAAACCCACGTAGATATCGGGAAGGTTTCTGCTGCGACCGTGAGTGCCTCTACCTGTGTTTCGCCTCATTGTATGAAAGTGAAACTCATCGGGTCGCATAGAATACGCTCGCATTTGACCTCTCCCGGGTCGTATTTTATTCACGCTTCACCGTTTTTTTGGCCGGCCCCTGATTTTAACGTCTCTCTATTTAATGTACCTTTATACAACATGTATTAACATCTCCACCGGTGCTCGCGGGTCAGGGAGCCAAGGGGAATATCCGGCCAATCTCTATTTCTCTCTTTCCTACTTCGTTTTGTATATAACAATGCCACGGCATTTGTATCACCACAATCCATATCTAGACATTTTCTTCTCAAAAAAATCCGCGGTACCTGACTGAGAACCTAGAGACAAGGCCAGGAAGCGGACGTGGGGCACGGCTGCCATGCATAAGTAGGGTTCGCTTATATACCGTGAAGCACCCAGACGGGGTTCGACTCCCTGCATCCGCATGTCATGTTATGTAGTTTGTTTGCTTTCATGTCTGCCTCTATTTTTACTTCAACAATGTCCTGGGACACACGGGGTCCTATGTTGTATCGTCGAACACATTCCTCCACCTACGTGCCAGTTCAGCTTCAACTTCGTTCTTAATTCCACATTCTCTTACCCCGGCTATAGCGTCCTTGGATATCAATAACGATCCACGGTTTGAACAGTTGCAAGTCAGTGCATCGTATCGAACCAGATTTCTCCACGACTTCTTCAGTCGCTCGCAAAGCATAAAATTTAAAAAGCGCATCGCTACCATCCACCTGACAGTTCGACTTTTGCTGTTGCTTATACAAAAAAAAAAAAGCATCCATCTGAATGTTCACTTCGCAACGCGAGAAAAAAGGGTCGTAAGCGGACGTAGTGCACGGCGCGTGACTACTCTTTCGCAATGTGAAGTAGTCAGACGGGGGTTCGACTCCCTACGTCTGCACTGGTCTACACTTTGCCAGTTTTTTTTACTTATTAGGGCGGCAGCGTCTTTGAACGTTCAGCAATATTTTTTACTCGTTTTAACAACGTCCTTGAACGCATGCGGTGCTGTCGTATCAAACAGACTTCTCCCATACGTGTCAGTTCAACTTCGTTCTCATTTATTCACACAAACTCCAACAAAATCTATGGTATATCTCGGAATTGCTTAGTCTTGCAAGCCAGCCCAATAAAGCCAGGAAGCGGACGTGGTCACCGCTGTTATACATAAGAGCTGTGCAGTCGCGTGTGAAGCAGTCAGGCGGGGTTCGACTCCCCGCGTCCGCATGATGATTCTACTGATCTCTTTTTGGGTCTACCCGCCTTTCGTTTCGTTTTCATTTTAACGTGCGTACCTCCGACAAGGAAAGAGGAGAGAGAGTGGACGTGGTGACCATGACCGCAGTATCTTTAAATGTCAATGGTTTAATCCGCCCTCTGGATCGAGCCGCCCACCCGTGAGAGTTCGACAACTTCAATTCTTGAGTTCTTTAAAAATATATCTGACTTGCAAACCAGAGTAACAAGGCCAGTAGGCGGACGTGGTGCACGGTGCACCACTGCCATGTATACGAGGAAACTTGTGAAGCAGTCAGGCGGGGTTCGACTCCCCGTGTCCGCATGATGATCCTGCTTTGTATGTCTTTTTGGGTCTACCCTTTCGCGTCGTTTTCATTTTAATGTGGATACCTCCCGCAAGAAAGGAGGAGAGAGAGCAGCATCTTTAAATGATAATGGTTTAATCTGTCTTCTGTATCGAGCAGCCCAGTCGTGAGAGTTTGACGAGTTTAATTCTTCTTGAATTCTTTAAAATTCTATCTGGGTTGAAAGCCAGAGAAACAAGGCCAAGAAGCGGACGTGGTGCACGGTGCACTGTTGTTATACATAAGAGTTGTGCACCGGCGTGTGAAGCAGCCAGGGTTCGACTCCCTGCGTCCGCATGATGATTATGCTTGACTCTTTTTGACCCCCGCCCTTCGTTTCGCAGTCATCTTAACGTACGTACCTCCGACAAGAAAAGCGGACAGGCGGTCTTTGAATGTCGATGATTTAATTTGCCTTGTGTATCGAGCAGCCCAGCCGTGAGAGTTCAATAGTTCAATACATTACTTCTTTCAAAAAAAATCTAACTGACTTATAAACCAGAGTAACAAGGTCAGCAAGCGGACGTGGTGCACGGCGCACGGCTGCCATGCATAGGTGGCATTCACAATGTGAAACAGTCAGACGGGGTTCGACTCCCCGCGTCCGCATTATGATTTTTCCAAGCTCTTTTTGGGTCTACCCCGGGTCAGCTTTCGCGTCGTTTTCATTTTAATGTGAGTGCCTCCGACAATAAAAGAGGACAAGCGTGGTTCGACTTCCTGCATCCGCATAAATTGTGAGGTCGTCATTTCTTTTTTACCTAGAGTACCTACGCATCATTCCGTTTCAATCGACATGATACAGCTAGCCCAGGGGCCAGAAAAAATCTACCTGACTTGTAAACCATGAAAACAGGACCAAGAAGCGGACGTAGTGCACGGTGCACCGCTGTTATACATAAGAGCTGTGCACTTGCGTGTGAAGCAGCCAGACGGGGTTCGACTCCCCGCGTCCGCATATAATTCAGAACTTTGTATCTCCCTTTTTTTTCCCTGACGGGCGTAAAATCCGACGTGGCGCTGCGGGGACACTCATACGGGGGACGTCAAGAGGTTCCGAGATCTTGAATCGGTGGGACTGATGAACACACGTGATTTTGTGATTGGCGAGACGTTCCCCTTTTGGAGTCAGCACGCAAACTTGCTTGTTAACTTGAACAAGCTTTACGACCCGTGCCTTCGGCACGGCCGACTCGCTGCACTCGCGTCCGTCCCTTCGGCGGGTCGACAGCTTGTTGGGGCTCCGCCCCAAACCCCGGGGGGAGGGGCTCTGCATTTCAGTAGGAAAGTGTAAATCAAATATGAAAATTTTATCAACAGGATACAATAAAGTAATGATAACTACTGAGCATTGATAAATATACTGTGCATCATTCATAAAATTGATAGGGCTTCATAAGACTTACAAACAAATTAAAGCAGCACCTCTGGGCATACAATATTTTTTGTGACAGTAGAATTGAGGTCTTGCTTGAACAGCACCCGAATCAACTGGCTGGATGTGCACCTAGAGAGTGCAACGTAAAGCTTTCCATGAGCAAACACATCTGTGTGCAGGTCCAGGCCAACATGGTCCACAGACTGGCCCTGGGCTTTGTTTATTGTCATTGAAAATGCCAGACAAACAGGGAGTTGGCTGGTCACTCGCGAGTGCTTCTGTTTGGGCTGCTGAGACTCTTCCCATCCAGGAGCATTGCGGGCTCAGAGTAGCCATTTTTCCCACCCCTCTACATATTTTATATCTCACATAGTACTGAAAATGCAACCATGACCCAATCCGACGTCGTTTCATAGCCAAGGAAAGCTGCTCTGCAGAGGGAATAATTGTGATGCAGGGGATAAATGCTGTTGTGCCATCGTGTTCTCCCCCAATGAGCCTGATCTCCAAGATGTGAGGTGACATTTGGGTAAGAATCCCTCGAGAACCATTGCAAAGACCATTTGCAGAGTCCAAGTTTTGGAGGACCATGATTGGACATCCAACTTTCAACTTGGAAAGAGGATCTGAGGGGAAAACACTGCTAGATCTTATTGAGATATGGTGTATTACAGGGTGAAAGACAATTATTTCTGCTATTAAGTGTGGGCTTTCAAGAGTATAGTTTTCATGTTCCTGTCTTTGAGAATGTAGATAATACATAATAAGTTGAAAGAAAGTTGAAATAAAGCTTGCATATTTATTGAGAAGTGGCTGGAGAAAACCCCTAGAAAAGCAGAGGTGAACAGCAAGAGAAATATGCACAAAATCCGAAGATTTGATTAAATTTGGCAGATAGGGGCAAAAGCAGCTTGAGACAAACTGAGTAATTGGGAAGGGAAATTTAATATAAAAAGGACTGCTTCATGAGATGTGTACTCACCTGGGACAGTGTAGGGTGAAGTGAGGGCAGGAGTATTCATCCAATCCTGCAGGTTGCGGTGGTTGATCAGAAATCGGCCCGCGCACGGCGAATTCCGAGCCGTGGGACCAGGGGCCAACATCTCGACAGCCGGCAACAACATCTCGACAGCATCACGTGAATTTTCAGGTGACTTTCTACATGACTTTTCACATGACTTTCTGTCAAAGGCTGTGCTCATCGTGCTTTCATGTATAGGATAACGGACTACAAACTCGTTGTAAAACCCAAATTAAAATGAGGAACATTGGTAATCTACTTTAGAACGATAAAAATGAATAATTAGTAGATTGGCAGTCGTAAAATAATATTAATTCAGCCGCATCGTCTTGTATGCCCGGACATCACTGGCTGGAACTTGATTTTCTTTGTCACGACGACTCGGTGAGTCATGTATCCATGATGCAGAACGTTTATTCCCCTGCCTCGGACTCGATGGTGGTACCGATGGCCAGTCAAGAATTTTGTTGGCCGGAATTTGGAGTGCAAGTTGCTCGGTTCGTGTAATTTGAATTTGGGGGATGAAACTGGAGGGGATGCGAGCCTCCCATGAAGGATGTCGTTCCTCAAGATGCTTTGGAAAGTTGTACTTCCAGTGTATCTCGTTGCAGTCTAGCGGGCAACGGATTGGTATATTTGTGCATGGTCGTGTTGGCAGGAACTTGGCGGCAGCCGAGATCAGAAATGGGTAAGTGGACGGGCAATCCGACTCGGATTTCCCCCCCTTGATTCCGATTTTGCAAGCCCCGTGGACTGTAGGCCCACCACAAGTACCGCAAGGATACTTTGTTGAGACCTGGATACTTGTCACGGACGGCATCCAAGAATTTGACTCGAATTACATACCGCTACCTTGGCTGATGTATCGGGCACTCCTCGAAGAAACTTCATGATATGATGGCCGATGTGGTTTTGTCGATCTGTCTCTTTCACGGGTTTATGACAAATTCTACATGCATGACGGTCAACGTTGGATTGCTCAATAGCTGTGTTGGCAATGGGGGATGCATAAATAATGCCTCGGAATTCTGAAGGGATCATCGCATCGCAATCAAGTCACAAATGAATAGACTTACCTGTCGAGGCTGCAATATGGTAGGGAAAAACTCCATCGGAGACACCTGTGAACCTTGGGAATTTATCGTGGAGTGCTGTCAGCAAGCAATCGGTTCCATAGCTTGGACCAAGATGAAAGAAGAGTGTCGTCAGAGAAAGCCCAGGTATTATCACGGTCACCCGGAAGTTGAAGTTTAATATCTAAAGCTGAAATTTCATGTGCCCGCTCATGAATAGGGTCAATAAGACGGCTAGTAATCGAAAATTGGAGATTGCGCAAATGCGAGACCTCTTCACTGGTAGCCTTCTGCTTTTTTCTCAAGGAGAATGGGATAAATTTCCCATCCCATACCCACTGTGCCGCACCACCACCTTGAGAAATCGGAATAAGAGAGAATACCTGGCCAGAGATTGTGTATGGGGAAGCCGGGAGCTCCAGTTCTGCTCGTGGAACAGCCGAGACGGAAGCGGATTTGGATCCAGCCGACACCCTCTTGATGAGGGTGGATTTGGCAATTGCGAGTGCAAGATGTGATCCATCATAGCAGATTAGTGTTGCGAATAAATTGCCCAGCTGGAAATGCGTGGAAACAGATACGGTTCCACCCGTTTCTTTATCATCGCGAGTCCAAGCCTTCCCACCTATCTTGAATCCTCGAATTCGTTGGAGACGGTCGTGGCTGCCATGGATATCCTGTGTCATGTCGAAAAAGGTACGAACAATCGTCTTTTTGTGGCTGAGATTACCATCATAGTCAATCTCGGCAAAAAGCGAATGAGGCTGCACAGATTGTTGCGCTGTCTCGCGGGCAATCATGACATCGAAATCATCGCTGTTCAGTAGGTCGGAGAGATTCGCCGTCTCCGGATCTATCACTACGTCGATGTTGGATGAAGCATTGACCATTGAACGGTCAACTTCAGTAGAGATTGCGGGGTATTTGCCACCGAACGGGCGTAAAAGGTCGGTGTCTTTTTTCTTGAATAGTATTCCAAATGGTACCGCCATTCGGACTCCGAACTTCTCCAGAATCAGTTCTACCGTGCGCACTGCCCTTGACCAACAAACCTCCAGATCACAACTGTCTGCGCGAAGTTCGCGTGTAAAATGTTGTGGGCGAAGGTGATCAACATGTCGCATCCGAAAGACATTTAGGCGGCGTGGTTTGCGTTCAAGTTCGGGATGCTCTTGGTAAATAGAATCAAGATTCATGGCTGAGCAAAAACGATCCCGGAGCTCGCCGACGCTAGAATTGGGCGAGTGTCCGCCAATCATCCGGGATCGGCCAAAAAGTGCTTCGAGGACATCGTCTCCAAGGAGACAGATGAAGACTTTGAGCTGTCCATTGATGACTCGTGTTTTTGGAACCATTAGGATCGCATTTTTTATCATAGCCTGAACATCAGCGTAAAGTTGGTTTGGTAGAAATGAAGTGCCGTTCTGAAGGTATAAGGCACACAGGAGATGTGAAGCCTTGATAAGAGATTCAATTTGCTCCGATAGGGAGAGCTCCGTGTTGATAAAAGGTTGAATCAAGGCGTCGAAAACCTCTCCAAGAAGACAAATAGCTTCAAATTCTGCTGCCTCGCTCGGATCAAATTCTTCTGGGTCTAGGTCTCCGATTTCGACGATACTGAGCATAAGTTTGATTGCTCGAGGAACGTCTTGAGCATCCGAGGGATCAAGCAATGCATGGATCGTTGTTTCCGACCAATCATTGTTAGGCAATCGTTCGAGCCATGGCAGAAGAAGATCACGGCTAATGCAGACATTCTTGACGACTATGCCCTCGGGTGAGCACAGACATGTGCAAAAACCTAAATACACAGTTAAAACATGCGGACACGGATCAAGAAAACATATTCACGTTTGTCGAGATGTTTCCAATCAGGATCACTGGTCAGATTGTCTTTTCCGACCCGTCGATTGAGGCCGGGGAGGTTACATATAAACTGGTAGAGCGGGTTTCCCGGGAGGATTTCACTATGCATGCACATCACAAACAACGCCGCGCGACGTTTTGGACAGCCGTCGCATGAGACTGACTTGATTGGCCCATGCAATCGTTCTCCATGCGGCGAGCGCTTCCATGCTTCGACAGCGGTCTCCATTTGTCGAAGAAGATCTTTCCAGCTCCCCTTCTTGCACGACGGGCCCATGAATACTGGCTTTGCACCATAATGAGTCTCAGAGAGACGTGAAATGGCCCCAACAGACGTCTCGTGTGCTATGTGGACTTTTCCCTGTCTCACTGCGGTCGCTGCAGTCTCGACAACCTGTGTATCCTTCCCAACTTTGACTGTCTGCAGCGCACTCAGGTGCTCGTAACAGAAACCTCCCATTTCGTCCGTTTCGGTCATGTAATCGATCTTGCGCTCGGTTGCCAGTTCGTCAAAAGACAGGGTATGCAAATGGAGAATGGGGACCGGTACCGGTACCGGTGACACGGCGTCCGATTTTTTCGCATCGCGGCGCGCACGGGGACCGAATAACGCAGAGATGTTACTTGAGATGTCGGTAAATCTCAATCCATTGATAGACGGCACCAGTTTGTGCTGGCGACGGTAAAGCTGTATCGTATTGCGGGAAGGGAGTGCGAAGATGGAATGGTTCATTGCGTAAACAGCACCACCACCACCCAGCTCGTAGAGAAGGATGGAAAGGTCGATCTCGTATTGGGAATAATCCTTCACAACATATTTTCCCTCCGTGGCAAGTCTGCATTGTGTGAGCAATTTTTTGGTGCCCCATCTATCCTTCACAGAATCCTGGCATTGGCAAGAATCCTGTGCAATGCGGGCACAGGATTGTTGCCGAGAAATTGAAAAAGTTGCGTGAAATCAGCTAGTCGTTCGCGGGCACTGGTTAGGGATTCTGACGAGTGCAGGTTCTAATTTGTCTCCTTCAATTATAAGTATGTAAAAGAATCGAAACGACATACCTGGAGTTTAAGACTGTTAACCTGATCCTTTGTTACCGCTAGCTTGCTGCGCAGTTGTACGAGATTTAAATCATTATTTACGGCAATATGTTCGAACGAGCGGCCCGCCCGCTCCTTGAGAATGTTGACATCTAGTGTCAATGCCGAACATTTATTACAGGGCAGGAGACCATCGGCAGTCACGGTGGCCCCTAGACACTGGCGAGAGCGAATCCTCGGAGGTTCCATGGAGATAAAGGTATAATTCGGCCGCCTTTTCGATTTAGGGCTGTGTATCTGAAAGGGATATTCGTCCCAGAACATCTCCTCATCCCAGTCTAGCGGGATCCCAGGACAAAAAACAAACCACCGCGACGATGTGCTGATAATCGACGGCTGAGATGACCATGCCGTCGCTGAGGATGGGCCGGAAGGAGTAGCCGATGGTACGGGCTGTGAATTCGCAGGAACTGGATTACGATCTGAGCAAGCAGTTTAGAAAGCAAGTTATAAAGTGCGCACCTTTACACTTGCTGCCAGCCATGTGCTGTTGCAAGGACATATCGTTGGCCCCGTCCGGCAGCTCCTTCGAACATTTCGGGCATTTGAGCCGTGTGTTGGTCTTAAACGTCGAAGAAAGCCCGCGCGGAATGGGCTGAGGAGTTGGCAACTCTGTAGGGCCAAACAAGCGTTCACTTTGAAGGAGGGAGCCATTGGGAAGGTATTGAAGTGTAGAGCTTTCATTTATACGCGTGGATGGGGTATTATGGACAGTATTTACACCTGAATTCGGGTTCTGGCGTTCGCTCACGGTGCACGAGTATGGTCGGTTTTAGTGGATGTAGAGGAAATGGGAGTAGCAAGCTATGGAGCTACTCCCAAGCCCAAGTCGTTGGGGCTAAGAAACCGTGTATGAGACGCGTCGCGCGTTCGGATAGTGGCAGCTGAGTGGCGTGTTTGTTGTCAGCCAAACATCCCGATTTGGGGGGGGGGGGGTCAATCACGTGTGTTGATGGGTCCGGCTGATTCAAGATCTCGGAACCTCTTGGGGGGCGTAGTTTGTTAACTGGAGCGGGGAGTCGAAAAATGAGTGATACAATGCAAGGAGAGCTTGTACACTATACCCGGTAGAAAGATACGATATGCGATATACGATATACGCACTCAAAAGATATACGAAGGCAAAGGTAAGATACAAATTGTAGCATG
This sequence comes from Mycena epipterygia, assembly GCA_029281465.1. Lineage (NCBI taxonomy): Eukaryota > Fungi > Basidiomycota > Agaricomycetes > Agaricales > Mycenaceae > Mycena > Mycena epipterygia. Next base: position 171,194 of record JARJCQ010000101.1, on the reverse strand, counting down.
TAAGATGGTGGATATAGGAGGGAATAAAAACACAACATAAATCAGCCAGAAATAGGTGGGTAAACGTATACAGCAACAGCAGTTCTTTCGTCGTCGTCTGTCCGTCTTGTGTCGTTATATTACGAGTACTTATGTAAGTAAGTGATCGTCCATTTTACAAACCGATATGAGGATTTCGCGACCTCTCTCATTCCTTGTTCCATTTTTCGTGCCTGGTAAAATAGTGGCTGTGTTGAAGGCTTTTTAAAAACTTTCACTACAATTTTTGTGATATATTAGTGGCGGTACCCCTCCATCGAAATCTGGAGGTCGCCTGTTCGACTCCCCTCATCCGTATTTCTTTTTAAATCCTTCATTTCCCCTTTCTCCTTATTACTCATATTCATTCTCTTCTTCATATATCTGATATTGTTTCTGTAATTTTACATATATTTATTATTTCGCTGCTGCCTGCGTTATCTGTCAACACCCGAAAGCAACATCTATCCAACTTTGGGACATTCAGCACAGCTTTTTCTGGCACAGCCACTTAGTGTTGCCGCCGGCTAAGCTGATCAATTTCAAAAAACTGCCCTGCAGCTCCAGGTAAAATAGTAAGAATTCTGAAAATATTCAGGTGAATGAATCATCCTGAAAGCTGAGAACTCTCTCGTTGGTGCTAAGCAAGGCACCTCATTCTCATGAAGATATTTGACCGGCTTCTAAACGGCTAAATTTTGAGCCGTTTAGAAGTCGGTCAGATATCTGGCGACCAATCACACTGAACACTTGGGAATCACAATGACCCCACTGGTAGCCGAGCAGATTACATCTAGTCATGGCAATCCACTCTATCTATCTTAATGTGCAGCCATACTTACCTACGTGGTGGTATGAGATTTGAGAAGAGAGCAAAACCCGCCACATGTTCGCATCTGCCCAGTTTGGAGGGCACAGCCCCTGTTCAGGTGGCCCTCAAGAAGTGCGCCAGAACTTCCTCAATGCTAACAAATTCTCGCTAGCCTATTTGGAGATATTGTGGGCAAGGTAAGCAATGATGCGTAAATATGTGAGAGACACTGACATTGTCTAAGTATATTGGGATAGAGCAGCAATAGTATGGCCCCTTTATAAAGACGAGACACATACAGTTATCAAGGTTAAAGATGCATTTTGGTCTCAAGTTGAGGTGATTATAGCCATGCATGGATATGGAGGGAGCATATGTTATAACATTTCAACTGACAACATTGACAGTTAACAGAGTGCGCAGGGTAGGATAAATCTACTTGAAAACCCCCTACGTTCGGCTATCCAGGGTTGGTGACTGATGGTGGGGCAGCAGGAAGGGTGGACTCTCCTCAGAGCATTTCCTGGTAGTCCCAAAGACCTGTTGTACATGCAAAAAAATTCCTTGAATTAAAGGTTGGCCCAAACAGTTGCCTCCTCTTTTTTTCTGATTTGTAGCAGCCAAAATCTGTGTATGATTTTGAATTCAATGCTTTTGGTACGTACTACACTAACTGGGCAAAATGTTTGTCTCAAGGTATTTTCAGCATTGCAGGCCAATTTCCGGAGGATCAAGATGCTTTGCGACATGACTTCCGCAGAACGAAATGTTGGAAATGGGTTCAGGAGGCCACACAAATATTTTCAGAATTTGATCGCATCATACTGCTTTGATATGCCTTCATTTGTGTTTCAACAGCAGAAACCCAGTTTTTGCAACTTGATCTGTGGTTTCTTTCAGAACAATCTGAATTGGCTACGTTGTAGTCCAGGATGTGAGGATCCATTATGCAAAAAGAACTATGCAAAAATATACAGGCAATCGGACGCTATAGAGCTTGCAAAATGGCCTAAAATGGCCAAAATGGCAGTAAAACCTCAAAAATGACTGTTTTTGAGGCTCTGTAGCATCTGATTGCCTGTGTATTTTTGCATGGTTAAACTTGCAGAATTGCTCCTCACATCTCAGACTATGACTTGAGTGATTTAGATTGTCCTGAAAAGCATCACAGATCAAGTTGCAAAAAATGGGTTTTTGCGGTTCAAACACAATTGGTGGTATATCAAATCACTATGATGCGATCAAATTCTGAAAATATTTGTGGGGACTCCTGAACCTGTTTCCAACATTCCATTCTGTAGAAGTCATGTCTCAAAGTCTCTGTATCCTCCATAAGTCGGCCTGCAGTACCGAAAATACCCTGAGACAAACATTTTGCCCAGTTAGTGTACATAGAAAGTCATAAGTACAAAGTTCTTGCCGGGCACCACCACGGCCCCACACCCCAAGTATCGAGTTCGTGTTGCGGTCCAGTAGACTGTGGCGTGTCTTGGTATTAAAATTGCGTCCGAGGTGTCGGCCCCGTAAATAGATAACGCCCCATAGAGAACGCCAGCCCATAAGCGCAACGCTCACCCCTCCAAAATCGTCTCCGGCTGCCCATGCGGCGGCGGTGGCGCGGGCGCATGTCCATGCGGGTGCAGGTGCATCCAGCTCCACAGCCCCGCAATCCCGCCCTTCTCCCCCTTCTTCCCCCTTTCCCTCGAACCCTCTCCCAACGCCCTCTCTCTTTCCAGAGAGCCCCTCTCGACGGACCCGTGCGGGACATATTGCCCACATCGCCGCGGCCTGTGCTCTTGTACACACCCGGCACATGGAGGGGCGCGCGTCCTGTGGGGGGATGGGCACGGATGTGAGGTTGGCGAGGCCGCGACCGGTTGAGTGGCTGGGGAAATGGGGATGGGATTCAGTCGTTTGGGACGCATAGGGAAGGGAAGATGGGAAGAGGAAGGAAGGGGGTAGGGGGGATAATTGGGAGAGGGGGGAGAGGAAAGAGGAGGAGAGGGGATGGATGAAATTGTGAACAGGGAAGACAAGATGGATGAAAGGAACGCAGATTATGGCCAGCGAAGACAATTAGATGCGAAAAGGAATATTGTGGATGGAAAAGCGACGAGGAATGGAAGAGCGGAGAAGAGAATGAAGGAACGAAGATAATGGAGGAACGCAAGGAGGATAAGAGGAAAGGTCAGGAGGAAATAGAGTGACAAAGATCATGGATGGATAATGAAGGGAAGGAGAAACGAGTGGAGAGATGGAGATAATCGGGAAAGAAAAAAGAAAACATGCACATTCCCTCAACCGCACCCGTCCGCCCATGCTCATACGCAGGTGCAGGGCCCGGCGCGATGTTGCTCGCGCCGCCGCCACCGCTCGAGTGCACTTGTGGGTGCACGGCAGTTGTACTGGAGTTATTGCGCAATGGCGATGGCAACGCAAGCGGGGACCAAGGCCCGCACGAGCGGCTCATATTGCCCAGGCGGCAGGCCGCCGCCGCCCGTCGAGTGCACGACATCGCGCTCACGCCCGGCATCTCGCGCTTGGTGGCGTAGTGCACGTCCTTGTTGTCGGCAGAGCGGGGGTGGCATTGCGCGAGGGGGAGCAGAAGTTGTCTGCACCGCCGCGGCTGGTGGCAAAAGGGGCGGCGGCCACACGTGGAGGAGAAGTCGTCGGGCCCGGAGTCAAGCAGGCGGCGCTCGTGTAAGGTGGAGGGAGGTCAAGGGGTACCCGCATCAAAAATTCCTGGTACCGTCTTAGGTTCCAGGTCTACTTTCTGTAACTCAAACCTGCCTCAGTCCCCTTCAGATCATGACACCATGTGACTTTTCCCACCCCGTCGGCATATCCCGAGACCCATCACCCAAAAACCCTTAACTCAAACCTGCCTCGTCGCCCTTCAGTTTATCACATCATGTGATGCTCTTTCGGCATATCCCGCGACCCATCACCCAAAACGTTTAACTCAAACCTGCGTCGCTTCAGTTTATCACATCATGTGATCCCGACACCACTCCCCATTTCACTCTGGGACCCAGTGCCTTTGTACATGTAATGTACCAGGAATAAACCTATTGAACTTCTTCCCATATATTCGTTTCTCACTAACTCGAGTGTTACGGTCGGAATTCATCTCTCAATAACTATCAGGGTAGCGCTGGCTCGTCCCTCAAATTCATGAAACACCATATATCTTTGATATGATAGTCATGTGCTTGATATGATATCCACAGGCCTAATTAATATCCATGCATCTCGAATTTAAAATTTCCATTGCCAACGATCACAATGGCATCACAATTCATCATTCCTTCTGATCAGAGCCATTTGTTTGAATGATTTTTAAAACATGGGGGGTCCCATGAATAAATCCGAATAAATTCACACTGAATCCTTTCAGAGTACTGCGTAAGTACCTATTTTCTTAAAAAACGAACAACAGATTGTTCCGAGCCATGAGCACTTGATCTTCAAGCATCCAATTACAATCAAACAGAGTACTGGATTTTTGCAAACACGAGAGCTGCCTCTGGGTGATCATTTAGTGTAATCAAGCAGTTGTCTGAGAGTCACACCACCCCCAATATTTCTGTATAAGGTCAGCGACTAGGGATGTCCCCTCAAATTCATGAAACACCACATATCTTTGATATGACAGCCATGTGTTTGATATGATATTCATGTCCATGCGTCTCAAATTTAAAATTCCCATTGCCAACAATCGCAATGGTGTCACAATTTATTGTTCCTTCCTTCCTACTCCTTCTCATCATGGCCTCACCGCTCCCTGCAGGACTACACAGCTTGCCAATGTACTCAACTCCTGCTAGGCACCGCTCCGTCGAGGAGGAAGACATGCCCTGAGTTCCTGCTCCCCTCACAAACACACCACATATCCTTGAGCTCCTGCCAATGAACGCCAGGTGAGCACCTTTTGAATCCCCGAGTTCAGTTCTGCGCTTATTTTATTTCACATAAGTTCCCTGTCGCCAGAGACCCCTAGTCGTACCTCTTCACCCGGAATTTATGTTCCCAACACGGACTCTACCACAGTCCTCGGTAAACGGGCTAATCCCACAGATGAGCCCAGCCCGAGCCCAACCGGCAGCCGTAGCCAGTCGCCTGAACTTTATCTGCCCCAACACGGCCCGCACCTCACGGTGCGTCCACTCCTGCCCTTCTTTATATTACTGACTCTGGTACAGCGATCAGCGACTTAGGTGCCGGCTCCAGCCGACACCACCACAGCGCTGTATTCACTCCCCACACCAGAAGATCTCTTCCACTCGCTCAGAGTACGCCTGCTTCATTTATCGCTTCCGCATCATTTCTAACTTTGTCATAAGCCCCTGGTTCCACTCGCCCAACACCCGTTCCTGGTTTCGTAGATGTATAATGTTCAATGTTCAATAGTCCATTGTTCACAGAAATGAATATCAAACTACCCATTGTTAGTCCTGTCACTCAATCTACCGTCGAAGGCGACGTCGCCATATACCTGAGCTGTTATCTGTTGAACAAGCCGTAATCTGTTGAACAAGCCGTACGAGCTCATCGGCCATGGATACCCACAGGATGATCCTGTTCCTGGTTTCATCCTTTGTATGTGCGACAATTGGCCAGGGGTTGTTTCGACATACAAGCATTTTACGATCAAAAGACTGCAAGACATTGCAAAGGTGCATCACCTTCCTTCGTCCGAACACCGAGCATCACTGTTGATGCTGTTGCAGCAACATACCTGCACTCCTACCTGTGCTGCGCATCGTCTCATTCTCCGTTTTAGGAAGATTCAACGTGTATAGACCTCAAACAGTGCACAGATAACTGCTAATCCACCTTCTGTGCCATTGGTTGTGTTTGAAAATACTGCGTGTCAGGACGCGACAGGAGAAATATCAACATTTCGCTTGGATCGCTTGTTCAACTTTGCCAGCATTGGTGACAATGCAAGTGTAACTGCCGCATATGGTGGCTCCACCGGACATACCATATGTATATGCACCTCTGTAGCTTCTTTCGTCTCCATGTTCCTCAGCCTCAACCATGATCAGTTAATACAAATAGGGCGACATCACGGCGGGGCACCAGTGGGGAGCAAGACATACCTCATCCAGCATCTTATGCGCCACCAGTGTACAGAGCACTGTACTGCCAAGTATCTTGTCTTCATAAATAAGCTGTGGGCAAGACCTGGACCATTTATCCCCCACTCCGTGGTCGGAACCATGGATCCTGCATCACCGCTGACATTATCGAGCATGGAAGATCTGAACGCACTTCCTATGTACTTGGATAATCAGATTCAGGTTGACGAGAACGATGGCATAGCTCATGTTAGCACATACTTGCTCAACAGCTCATATGATTTTGTAGAGGTCGTAAATCCTGTCACTCTCGCAACTCTCTACCATGCGGATATCGGAGTCAAATTTATCGCGGTGCACCTTACCAACGTCGCAGCATTTGTTGCATTATACGACCACCCGATCAACAGACACTTAGGTGTGTGCGGTTATCTACCCTTAACGCTGTATCGTGGGGTTGTGGATGGGTTCGGTTATTTATATGTTACTATTGTTAGCAGGTGACCGTGACACGCCGTTGCACATCATCCCGAGTTGGCTTTATATCATTCCACCCGGCCCTATTTCGTTCCGTCCTATATATATCATCCGGATCGCCTATTTTACCTATCCTTTTGTATCCTTGACGCCCACCCCGAATATACCTCTGGGACTCGACGTCCGGCGTGACCTGAGTTTCTCACAACTATTGATGTGATTGTTCCTTGATTTTGCGAAGATGCCTTTTGTGCACTGCGTAGATGTGTGCGAGGTAAATGAGATGCTGCTGATACAGTACAGTGGTCGGGGTACAGGTTCGGTGTACGAGACAGGTAGTGGAGGTGCCAGGGGTGCCCGGAGGGCCTTTTGAATTTCCTACACTAGGTCTAAAACAAAGTCACAGAGAGCGAAGTTGCTTAGCACTGTCGTCTTTGATGACTTTGAAGCATTTGATGGCCAACGGCAATTTTTGACAATAGATCCGAAAATCCACCTGACAAGGCTTTTTTCTCCCCCAAAAAAACCTGTTTTTTTCTCGACTCTTCCAAACACATTTTCGCGGCCCTCCGAACATTTTTCCAAAAAGTGAAATAAGGATCTGGCGGACCCACCCTCCCCTATAGCTGATGTCTCGGCATCTTCCGGCGGGTACCCCTTGAGGGGGGCCGGATGTTGCCGAGGCCGGAGGATGTCTGCGTCCGGGTCGTCATCCACACAAAACAAGAGGAGGGGCAACGGCGGGAGAAAGTAAGTGCGTTGAACAAAACAAAAACATGGAAAACGGAGGACTTAACGTCGGCGTCAAGTCGGCGTCAAACGCTGTGATTTGTTTTGGCCTATTTGACGCTATTGTGTCACCTCACCTTAGTCTGGGGGGCTGATATATCAGTCTCCTCTAATCATCGGAGAGCGATGATATATCAAAACCGCTAACTCAGCGGACGAAATGATATATCACGCCAGCGAGTAATTTGGCCCCATCAAAGAAATGCTTCTCAGGTGCCGTCGCTGCGCTGCACGACGAGCTCCATCATCCGCATTTGGAAGACAACCATCAAAAAGCTCTCAGCGCCGTCCTCGACGGTGACGACAAAATGGGCACCAAAAATCACGAAAAAAATATCAATTAAAGGCTCAGGACACAGGATACATTTCGTACAACAAGGAACCCAAGTTCGTTAGTGTACTACGCGTAACACGCAAAAAACACGTAAAAGATGCTCGTGCCGTTTCCATCGTTGCGAGCGTAGGGCCGCATTCCAAAGCCGCAGACGAACACGGAGCAGGTCCCAAGTACTGGTCTCACGTTAGCGCGTCTCTAGCGGTTCCGCACCGGCCGTGGCTGCTGTAGCTCGGCGAGGGTAATCGAGCGGCCGGACGTACGCCAGACGCCGTCCGACACGCCGCGGGCTGCATAGCACCGCTCTGCCCGATGCTCGAGCACCGCATCGCAGACCGGCGGCGACACGCGCCGCGGCTATGGCGGGGAGGTCGACGGAAGTCGAGGCGGCGCTGCGGGGACGCGATTGCGGCAGGGATGAGGAGCGTGCCCACCGGCATGAAGCCCGGCACACTGTGGTCTAGGGTGATGGATTAGCACCGTACCCTACATCGGCAGACTGCCCACCGCCTAAGCGCCACGATAACGGTGTCGGCATACCGCCGCGGCATTCTGGCCGCCTCTGTGCGCAGCTGTGCGAGCTCGAAGGAGCTGGAACCGAGACGTGGCAGCTCGCTAAGTAGTAGCTGGTGCTTCTATGGCTCCCGTATTGTGTGCGGTCGGCCTGTCATCGATAGAGGAATGTGGCCGCCTCCCGAGGATATAGGCGCGTCGGGTGCCTGGCGCGTTGCAGGCGTCGAGAAACGGGATGGTCCAGGATGCGTAGCTCCTAGGAAATGACGAGAACAAAGTCGGAGGCAAGTGAGGTGGAGGAAATGTGTGTGGCGAAACGCGTATGCCGTATTGGCCCACAAGTGCGGAGGGCAAGCCACGGGGAGGATCTACGACCAGAGGTAAGTACAAAACAAAGGTGCTAGTGTATAGTCCACGCACCGAATACTTGTATTTCTGTCTCCTTCTGTCTTTTCTCAGCTCTGGATCCGGGTGGCCATATCACCTAGCTCAGGCATATATATGAAGGATTTCGTCTTGAAGGAGTGCACAATATAAGTCGTCCAGCTCGTCGGGGAGTGCGCGCGGAATGTTCGGGCGAGACGATTTTGGATGTGTTTGGAGCCAGGGTGGACAAGGGAATGAAAGGAGCTCGTAGCGCAGAATCGGCCGCATAGAATCACATAAAAAGCAAGTATGAGAGGGATAGCTTGGTCTGGGTAATAGTTCTGGGGTCCGATTACTGTGAAAATACATGGAGGGCAAGTTTTCGAGGGTAGTCGTCTGGTGGGAAGGGAGAGAGTCACAAATGTCACGACGTTACACAATGTGACAAATGTGAGCCCGAAAATAAAAGTTCGCATTCGTTTGCCGCCAATTTTCATTAAAATCACATTCTGAATGGACAGAAAATCTTAGATTTTCGTGCCGAATTTCTAGGTGTAAACCATGTATGAAAAGCTTGAGCTACACCTGATATTGAAAACCATGAAAATCGGAAAACGGCCTCGATAACACCCTAGAATCCTTCATCTCTGCATTCTGGCATGATATACGGTGTCAGGGAGTTTAACCGACTACTAGAACAGAAAGTTGTATGAGGTGAAAATTAATGTTCGAAAATTTGCACTAAAGGTGGCCGTTGACCACCGTAAACCCAGTATGGCAACAGACCAGTGTCCTCGTCCAATCGTTGAGTGAACTTTTTGTACCGAATACTTTTCAAATACTTCAGAGAGGGTCATCACATCTATTTCCCGTACTCTATATACACCAAACCATCTCAATAAGCTGTATTTCCGGCACACCATCAAATTCACCTATCAACCGTTTCGCCGATTGTGTCCATTTCCACGAGTGGAGGGCTTCAAAACGAATATATTTTGCGACCATAGCTTGCCAATATATAGTAAAAATACATGCAGGTCCTACAAATGGAGTGCTCGAAGGTGCAGCGCAGTTTAGGTCGAACATGGGAATTATGGAAATGAGCTTTATTAACGCTTCCTGATCAAACATCGCATGCTGACCAGTTGCTGACCAGTATGCAGAGAAGAGGGAGACATACTTGGATCCAGCAAGACGACGGCAGTAATGTAGATAAACAAGGGGCAGCGTGGGACCGGTGGCGACTAGGACGAACACCGTCGAACTTCTCGCAGAGCTCCGGAATGCAATCCAATACGAGCGTGGGTACGGCGGTATGCTGGGACGTGCGGGGAATCTTGGGTGAAAATTGCCGGAGGCAATGAGCAAAGTGCGTCGAACGATGAGTTTATTTGCTTGCTACGGCAGCGAGCCAGGGGAAACATTGCGGCCCAAACATCCACCGACTCCTTTCCGGCAGGTTGCTTCATAGCGGGTCGCGGCGTATGGGCACGGGACACGAGCGAGCTTTGTTTCGACAGAACAGAGTGAATGGGTAATCTGGAAATATAGCTTTCCCGTGCCCTCCCGTATATACGCGGCGTGACGCTGCGAAATTACGTGCCGGCGATGGTGGTTGTATATTATATATCATTAATTTGGGAATTGTGAGATCCGTAGAGCTTCGTCGTCCCATGGGCCACCATGCAACAGAGTGTGAAAGCCACGGTCAAATCACGCCTGATGCAAAAAAATAAGATACTCACACTGCCCACTAGAGTGCTCTAAGAATCAATCTAATTCTATGGGTCTTCTCGCTGATCTCTTTGTATTTGCAGCTCCTCACGACAATACGTCCCGGTGCAATTAACCGTTTCACTCTGTGTTGAATGGTTGTCTCCCTTGTAGAAACTGATGCTTGGATTCTTAGGTTTCTCGATGAAATCCGGCGCTCCAGGTGGTCTCACGCGCCTTATGCACCTAAATCACAACGAAGGCCCAGCTCGCGTACCGCGATTTTCTGGTGCGCTTTTTACACTCTTATATTTGTTACTGCTCTTCAGCTCTATTTAGGCTACCTCCGCGCTGCGTCTAAAGGTGCAGCGGACCCATCTTACAATGCAGCAAACACACCTCGCAACGCAGCAAGCTCAAACCCACATACTGTATTTTTTCGTTCAATTCGACAGGGGGGGTGACGCGTGACACCCGGAACATATTCGACAATTCGACAGCGACCAAAATTGGCGTGACAAAATCGCAAATTTCGACAATTTCGACGCGAAATTTCACAAAATCAGCACATCCAGGCGAACCTCGTGGCATGTCATGCTGGGGCAATTCAACAACTACCCCTGTGATGCGTGACCGTCGAATTGAATGTAAAAATACAGTAAATGTCGGAAAGGTTTCTGTGGCGACTGTGCGTATTTCTACCTCCGCATTCGATTTGTTCAATGAAGTGGTCCTTATGGCACACTCTCGCATCCGAGCTCTCCCGGGTTTCAATTTATTCCGGCTTCACCGTTTTTTTTGGCCGGCCCCTGAGCAGACGTCCCAGGGACATCTTGCCGATGATCATACAATATCATTATGGGACTAGGATATATAAATACCCTCCACTCTGCTTGCGGGCCAGCAAGCCAGAGGGCACATCCGGCCACTCTCTATTTTTCTTTCGTACTTCCATTCGTAGATAATGTATGGTTTGTGAATTATTAATGTAGTATATACTATCACGCGCTGGGAAGCTGGCCACATGGGGAAGCTGGCCACTTGCCAAATATAAGGACGACTGCTACTGAATATTGAAGGCTCGGACTCGGGGGAGGGAGTAGGACCTCTGACGCCCATGTATGCTAAATTTGGACGCAAAATGATGAGTTGATCGAAAATTGTGGCGCGTTTGATTGCGGGTCGAAGGGTGAGAAAATCATTTCCTTAACTCCGAGTGGCCATCTCGTTTATATCTGCTCATATCTCCACCAATTCTTCGTCAATCCACGAGTTCGGGGGTTCGTTCTTCTCGGCTGATCTCAAGCTTTCTCTTGAGAATGAAAAGACCTCCAGAGCTGCACGATTTCTATATTAAACTCGGACATATGATTGCGATACGACTGTGAGTACCACAACACGGCGACCCACATAGCAAAAGATTCTTCCACACTACGTGTCTAGCACTTTACCTGGGCCATGATGATGATTAAGATTTCATTTGTACATGTATGCCTTAATTCTATTTATTTAATACCTCTCTCAATCTCGTCCGATACGCTAATACCCCGGTTTTCCGTGGTAACAAAGTTTAAATGTCGGGTTCTCAGAAGTGCGACTCAAATATAGAACAGATGGTCCAGGTGCGTTCATAAAAAGTAGATAAAGTCACCTACAGCTTATTTTGGCCAAGCACGCCCTCTCACTGCCGCGCGGTCCTCATTTGATTAGCAATATGGATCCCGCCGCTCATCCTTCTCATCAGAGCCACCCAGTGCTACCCTTTTTATGGGTCCAGTGTAACATTTTAAGGGCTACATTATATTATCTACATCACCTGAACATTATTATACACTTTGAAGTTATTGATTGAGCCGGCAACAATGGATTTGGGCAGGTGGCCAGGTACCGTGTCAATTGCCTATCTGGGAGTTTTGATCAAAATAAATTCACCACACAGTCAAAACATCACCAAAATTGGTATAAATGGGCTTCACTTGTTCACTGGACTAACACCTACCATCTCAAGCCCTCGGACCCTCCGAAAGACCTCAAAGGGGTTAGTAATGATCGAAAACTCCTAAGGTGGCCAGGTTCCCGGCGGTTGATAGTAGTACATACAACACGCCACATTCTATACAGGGCTCTTTCCTTTTCATCACAGTTCAACTTTTGACAAAATCCACGATACCTTGGAAGGGAGAGAAAGAAGGGCAGCAAGCGGACGTAGTACACGTGCACGGCACGCTGCTCCCATGTATGTGGAACTTCAGTTTGCACACTATGAAGCAACCAGACGGGGTTCAACTTACCGCGTCCGCATGGAGCACCTCCGCGCAGCCTGTTTCGAATATATATTAATATCCATGCCTTAAACCGCTCAACAGAGTCCTGGGGCATACGCGGCACCGTACACTTTGAATCTTTCTTCCCCCACCATCCGTTTCGATGCACCTGGCTCAGACAAAATCGACCTGATTTACAAGCCACAAAAAATAAGGCGCCCGCATTAAAAGGACACAATCTTCTTTTTACTAACGATCAATAGAATCCTGGTTCCTTTTTTTACTTACCTTGGCCGCAGCGTCGCTGCACACTACCAATGAACCACGACTTGAACAGCGTCCTCGGACGTACCGGGAATTGGTACACGTTGAATGAATTTTTGTGTCTCATAATGTCGTTTCAATTCACACGATACACCTGGGCTAGAAAAAATCTACCTGACTTATAAACCAGCCAAACACGCTCAGGAAGCGGACGTAGTGCACGGCGCACTGCTACCATGCTTAGTTCAAGTTGGTTGTCAAACAATGTGAAGCAGCCAAACGGAGTTCGACTCCCTGCGTCCGCATGGGCAGTCAAGCGGTTATTCTTTTTCACGTACCCACCCGTCGTTTCGGTTCATTTACGACCAGAAAAAAATACCTGACTTACAAGTCAGAGGAGAGAAACAAGGCTAGCAAGCGGACGTGGTTCACGGCGCACTGCTGCCATTCATAAAGGTTCGCACGCAATCCTAGGCAGCCAGACGGGGTTCGACTCCCCGCGTCCGCATGAAGGTTGTCGTCGTTTTTTATCTAGCGAGGCCGCAGCGTCTTTGAATGATGTGAGTTGAATGACACCCCGCCCATAATTTCGTCTCCCCTAAAGGTGTTTCTCCCGGCGCAGTTCAACCTCCCCTTCGTTCTCACTTCTTCACACAAAATGCACGATACATACCGTAACCTAATCACTCGACTTACAAGCCAAAGAAAGAAGGCCAGCAAGCGGACGTGGTGCACGGCGCACCGCTGCCATGCATATTTGGCTCATTATCGCGATGTCAAGCAGACAGACGGCGTTCGACTCCCCGCGTCCGCATAGACGGTCAGGTTGGCATTTGTTTTTACCTCCAGTGCCCACCCATCGTTTCGGTTCAATTACGACCAGAAAAAAACACCTGACTCACAAGTCAGAGGAGAGAAACAAGTCCAGTAAGTGGACGTGGTGCACGGTGCACCGCTGCCATGCTTAGCTATGGCCGATGATGATGCTAAGCAGCGAGACGGGGTTCGACTCCCCGCGTCCACATAGCAATATATAAGTGTTGTCTTTTTTTCCTCGGTGGACACGATATCAGACCACGTTCAAGACATGCGACGTGGAACTGGGATGCTACACGATAAATGAACGGGTTCGAGAGCTCAGAGCAAAAGTGAAATACAGCATTGGTCAGAGCCGTAGAATATACTGTATACAATACACGCCAAGATATAAGCAATCAACAGATATACGCAATCAAAAGATACAAATTGTAGGATGTAAGATGATGGATATAGGAGGGAATAAAAACACAACATAAATCAGCCAGAAATAGGTGGGGGAACGTATACAGCAACAGCAGTTCTTTTCTTGTCCGTCCGTCCGTCTTGGGTCGTTATATATCGAGTTCGTGTTGCGGTCCAGTAGGTCGTACCGTGTCTTGGTATTGAAATCGCGTCCCCACAAATGGATAACGCCAGCCCATACCCGCCCACTCACCCCTCCAAAATCGTCTCCGGCTGCCCATGCGGCGGCGGCGCGGGCGCGGGCGCATGCCCGTGGGGGTGCGGGTGCATCCGGCTCCACAGCCCCGCGATCCCGCCCTTCTCGCCCTTCTCTCCCCTTTCCCTCGAACCCTCTCCCGCCGCGCGCTCTCTTTCCAGCGAGCCCCTCTCAACGGACCCGCGCTCGCGCGAGCGGGACATGTTGCCGACGCCGCCGCGGCCCGTGCTCTCATACACACCCGGCACGTGGAGGGGCGCGTCCTGCGGGGGGACGGGGGCGGATGTGAGGTTGGCGAGGCCGCCGCGGCCGGTGGAGTGGCTGGGTGGAGGAGATTGGTTAGTTGAGGTTTATGGAAGGGAAGAGCCGAAGGAGGGGGGGAGGAAAAACGAAAACAGTGCGATGCAGAAAGCCAGGTAGTGGGATGGACGAAGGCAACGGGAATGAGCGGAAAGGTAAGGAGGAAAGGAGAAACGAAATGATGGCAGAAACGAAGATCAAAGAAGAAGGGATTGGAGGAACCAAGGTAATGGGATGCAAAAAAAAACGAAGAAATAGGGAAACGAATCGACAAAGAGCGAGTCGATAGCGGAAAAGGGAAAAGCACGCACATTCCCTCAACAGCACCAGTACGCCCTCGCTCGTACGCAGGCGCAGGGCCCGGCGCGATGTTGCCCGCGCCACCGCGGCCGCTCGAGTGTACTTGTGGATGCACGGCAGTGGTATTGGAGTCATTGCGCGACGGCGACGGCGACGCAAGCGGCGACCCACCGCGCGAGCGAGAGCGGCTCATATTGCCCATGCCACCGCGGCCCGTCGAGTGCACGACATCGCGCTCGCGCTCCGCATGGAGCTTCAGCATCTCGCGCTCGGCGCTGCTGCGTACGTCCTTGTCGTCGGCGGGGTCGCGCGAAGGGGAGCGGAAATTGCCTGCACCGCCGCGGCCGGTGGAGTGCGGGTGGTCCGCGGGGGCGACGGCGGGCTCGCGGCCGCGCGTGGAGGAGAAATCGTCCGGGCCGTCGAGCGGGCGATCGCGCGAGGTGGATGGTGGCCGGATGTTGCCGATGCCGCCGCGGCCAGAGGAGGTCTGCGTCAGGGTCGTCATCCACACGAGGAACGAGAGGAGGGGTGACGGGGAGGTAAAGTGCGTTAAAAACGAATAAAATTAGCAAGGAGGAACAAGGGACGTACAAGGGCTTCACGGCCGCGCGAAGTGGATCTTTCTGCCATTTCAGAGCTTGTAAGTATCGCTTTGACCAGGAGGATGAGGGAGGATGAGGGGGGAGAATGGAGGTGGGCGTCGGGGGAAGAGAGCTCTTTATACAGCCGAGATTTTCCGGATCTCGCAATTAGCCCAAATTACGTCATGTCACGCGCCGGCATATGCCGGCTTTGTGGGCCGGCTTGTTCCGATTCGCTTTTCCTCTCCATTTTCTGTTCCGACGTCGGCGTGGACAGCCTCCGGAACATGAGCACCTTCATTTTCTCTTCCGACGTCGACAGCCTCCGGAACTTGCGTAGCTTCAAGTGCGCCCGCCACCGCCGTTGCTTGTACTTTCCAGGTAATTGTCGACATCGGCCGACGCCACCCGCCCTTCCAGGCACAGAAACACGCGTGCTCTCTGGACATGGGACTCGATGTGCTGTGTGCTGTCCACCCGCCGTGATACAATGTCCATTCTGCGATGCATATCATGATGTCCGCTCGTCGCTATTGGCCGATGTTATGTGCGACGTCGCTTGGCGGGGACAGCGTGGATCCGTGGCGTTCCCCGCTGTTCGCGTTCCTGGTAAATGAAATTTAGGATTTGGTTTCTATATATCCCGCCTATCCTGGGGTCCTGGAATTTCATTCTCTCCGCAAGTTATTCTGTGCGAATCTGGACTACTCTCCCATCTATTCCGCCCGCTCATCAAAGCTTAGTGCTGTTCCTCGATGATACAGCTCGATTTATTCAAGATATTCACGCGATCTGCAGCAGAGTTCCCCGGGACGCTCGATTTATCTAGTATCCTTGCGGTCGCGCGCTATATCTTAGAATCTATTTCAAGACTTGGTGACGAGACGTACTCGCAGCCCCAAAAATCGACGGCAGCACCCATTCATTCAGCCGTTCAAATACCGCCGCGCATCCCTCATCTTCAAACAAATGCACGCCTCCGTCAATCCTCGCCGTGGTGCTCCAAATCCAAACACCCATCTCTCTGACTTGCAAATTCACGCTAGCCCTAGTCTCTCGACTCGACGTGCACACTGTCCCCTCGCCTCACCGTGCGCGCTGTCCTCTTATAACACCCCTAATTTGAGCCTGACCTTCGCTCCTTTATCCCGCCCCCGGATCTCCCCAAAACCCGTACCTCTCCACACCAGCCTGCCTGCATACAACCCGGGCTCCCATCGCCCCAACTATAGTAGTACGTCGTTCTCTTCCCTGCCTGCAACACAGCGTTCTCTTTTCTACCTCCAAAACCAAACGAAAAAACGCAAATAAGGACCAAGAAATAAAATAACTAATCTTAAATTCGATGCTATGCGGACGCGGGGAGTCGAACCCCGTCTGGCTGCTTCACATGAGTATGTTCTGTGCCATGCATGGCGGCGGTGCGCCGCACACCACGTCCGCTTACTTCGGCTTATAGGTTACTCCAACGAGTCAGTGCTCCGACCCATCCTGGATCTCGGATCCACGCTGATCAGACGAAGGCACGCTAATCCATCTCCGACGTCGAAGTACACGCTAGTCGCCGACTTAGTTCCTTCGACTCGAAATGCACGTCGCTGGTTTCGCAAACGCGTATGTAGCTCCACGACGGCGTTCTCTCCCGCCCGCGGATCCATCTATCCTAAACCGGTGTGTGTTAAGAACTGCATATCATGTTAAGAGCTGCATATCGTGTTCAGAACTGCGTATCTATCTCATCGCCGCGGCTCCGTTCTCGTTCCTACCTGCGTACCTGCAAAACAGAAAACACAGATTAGAAATAAAAAAACGAAATCCTGAATTCAGAATGCGGACGCGGGGAGTCGAACCCCGGTTGCTGCTGACAAGGGAGATCCGGTCTTAGCGAGCCATGCATGGCAGCGGTGCACCGTGCACTACGTCCGCTTGCTGGGGTTGTTTTCTGGCGGACAAGTCAGGTAGATTTTTTCAGAAGATGTATTAAACTTGCTGAAATGTCACGTGTAGTGAACTCTGTTCGATACGATACAACTCCGTCCAAGTTTCAACCCACGGATTATGATTGATATCCGAAGACGCTCTGGCCAAGGTAAGAAAATGAGCACAGGGAAGTTTTTTTTTGAAAAAAAACCGTACCAATGACGCATGCGGACGCGGGGAGTCGAACCTCGTCTGACTGCTTCCTACTGGACAGCTTGTATGCATGGCAGCGGTGCGCCGTGCACTACGTCCGCTTCTTGGGTTTGTTTTTCTCCCTTGAAATTAAGCGGTCAAATAAAGGGGTTTTTTCATTTTGAAGGCAGCAGCAAAGGCGAACTGATCCAAGAAGAATGTATTTATTCACCTTGAACCTACATACGTTCTTCACAGGCCGAGTAAATTCCGGAGATTCAAAATAGCCGCCGCCCAGGTGAAAAAAATCCCTCACCATGAACATTATAATGCGGACGCGGGGAGTCGAACCCCATTTGACTGCTTAACAGAAGTCTAAAAGACCCCGTGCACCGCATCCGCTTCTTGGTCTTATTTTCCTCCCTTGCAAGCAAGCAGTCAAATAAAGGCAGTTGTATTAGTACTGGCGAAGTCGAACTGTCACTTGTGGGGAGAAATCTGGTTCGATGCGATATAACACCGTAGGACGCATTTCGCTGTTCAAACCGTGTTGATATTGTCAACGATGCTCACAGACGCTGCTGCCCGAGGAAATAAAGGAAAAATTGGTAGACGTAGAACGAAACAAAACAACTTGGAACATTGCATATGCGGACGCGGGGAGTCGAACCCCGTCTGGCTGCAGCACACGCTACAGCGTTACAATCATGCATGACAGCGGTGCGCCGTGCACCACGTCAAGGAAAAATGGGTAGACGTAAAACGAAACAAAAAAAACTGAAGACACTGCATGGGGAGTCGAGCCCCGTCTGGTTGCTACGCATGTCACGAGGATCGTTGAATGCATGGCAGCAGTGCGCCGTGCACCACGTCCGCTTCTTCTCCTTACTTTCCCTTCCAAGATATCGTGGATTTCTTCAAAAGGCGAACTGGCGAAAAGAAAATTTTTCTTTATATATAATATCGTGCGTTGTACGTACTACATATGTATCAGGGTTATGTGCAAATGGAAGTATGAAAGAGAAATAGAGATTGGCCGGATGTGTCCCCTGGCTTGCTGGTCCACAAGCACTGTAGATGACGAAAACACGAAAGAAATTTTAAAGTAGACGGGAAACGAAGAATGTTTTGCGACGATGATGGTGTGCAGTCGGATGTTAGTACAATGGTGGAGAGGGGAATGAGGATGTTCTCAAGCAATGAAATAAATAATTGGGTAGAAGATCAGTACGCTGAGCGGGACGGTAGCACCATGCGGCCTAGCGTCCCCCAAAACGCAAGGGGCCGGCCAAAAAAACGGTGAAACGGAAATAAACGAAAACCCAGGAGAGGTCAGATGAAATGATGTTCTATGCGGACCCAATGAAGTACTGTTCATTCAACCAGCCGGAAACGGAGGTAGAGGGACTCACGGTTGCTGCAGAAATCTTCCCGATATCTACGTGGGTTTGGGTTTGTTGAGTTGTGAGTTGTGTTTGTTGCACGGTCAGCTGCGTCTGTTGCACCGTGAGAGTGTTCTACGTGGATCCAATAAGTTCACCGTTTATTTAAAGAATCGGAAACGGAGGTAAAGGGACTCACGGTCGCTGCAGAAACCTTCCCGATATCTACGTGGGTTTGGGCTTGTTGAGTTGCAAGTTGTGTTTGTTGCATAGTGAGCTGCGCCTGCTGTATGGCGATGCGTGCCTGTTGCCTCTCGAGATGTGCTTGTTGCAACTCGAGTCGCAGCGCAGAGGCAGCCTGCTGCGCGGCGATGCGTGTGTGTTGCATCTCGAGATGTGCCTGTTGCGCTTCGATTCGCAGTGCGGAGGCAGTCTGAAATTATAATGATATTGAGGACAGTAATCAGGTTTAAAGAGTATTCAAAACGCACCGAGAAGTCGCGATACGCGTCCTCGAGCTTGGCCTTAATATCTTGCAGCGTACGCTCGTTGCGGTTGAGGTGCATAACACGCGAGACGCCGCCGGTTAGCGCAATTTCCTTTATGCTTTCTCGGATTTCGACGAGCAGCCTAGCTCACGTATCAAACTCTGCTCCGTACGAGGTGCGGAATAGATGAACGCACGCAGTGAAATGGTCGATACTCTCACGCATCGGCCAGGGGATGGCTGGGGCGGGACCGACTGCAGCCTTGATGACGTCGAAGATTTCCTTCGTCCGCAATGCGATGGCGTGCGCGTCAGACTTGGAATGTTTCGCGCGCTAAATGAAGGTACACCATATTAGCTTCGTTTCATGCAACCTCTGCGGAGAGATCTACTGACCTCGGCAATTTCCAACAACGCGATGACGCCGCCTACAGTGCTCTTGAGAGGCGGGAACGCATCCGCGGATTCCTTGAGCGCGGTGATGGCTGTCCAGAGTACGTCGGGGAGGGCGCTAGCCTTCGACAGGGTCGGCCTTGTGCTGGCAGGCGAGGGCTTCCGCTTCACCCGCGAGGGGAAGGGAAGCCGCATGGGAATGGCTTTGGGTTCTCACAGGATGTGCTGGGCTTATATAGTGTGAGAAGGCTGTGTATAAAGCATTCTAGATAAGTATATTTAGGCGACTTACAGCTTTGCGATACAGCCTTGGTGATCAGGCCGACAGTTTTTTGTTTTGTTCAACGCACTTATAAGACTTTCCCCGGCGTCGCCCCTCCTCTCGTTCCTCGTGTGGATGACGACCCGGATGCAGTCTCAGACCTCCGGCCTCGGCAACACCCCTCCACCTTACGCGAGGGCCCGCTTGACGGGCCCGACGACTTCTCCTGTACACGCGGCCGCGAGCCCGCCGTCGCCCTCTTCGCCCCCGCGGACTACCCGCGCTTCAGCGGCTTCACCGGCAGCAGCAGCGCAGGCAATTTCTGCTCCCCCTCGCGCAACGCCGCCCTTGCCCCGCCGACGACAAGGACGTGCGCTACGCCGCCGAGCGCGAGATGCTGCGGATGCATGCGGAGTGCGAGCGCGATGTCGTGGACTCGACGGGCCCCGGTGGCCTGGGGAGATGAGCCGCTTGCGCTCGCGTGAGCCTGGGTCTCCGCTTGCGTCGCCGTCGCCGTCGCGCAATAACTCGAATACCACTGTTGTACACCCACAAGTCCACTCGATCGGCCGGGGTGGCGCGGGAAACATCGCGCCGGGCCCTGCGCGCGCGTACCCGCGCCGCTGAGGGGATGTGCGTAGTTTCTCCTTTATCTGCTGCTCCATTTCCCCCCTTCGTTTTCATCCCATTATCCTCCTGTTTTCATCGCTTTTACCTTCATTCCTCGATTCGCTTCCCCTTTACTTTGTGGTCTTTTTCATCCCATCCATCATCTTCATCTCGTCCGTTTATCCATTTATTCGCCATCCTTCTCTCTTTCTCCTCCCTTCCTCCGAATCCCCTTCCTTCTTCCCACCTCACAATCCTCTCCCTACGCGTTCCAAATCACTAAATCCCACCCCATTATCTCCAGCCGCTCAACCAGCCGTGGCGGCCTCGCCAACTTCACATCCGCACCCATCCCCGCAGACGACGCGCCCCTGCACGTCCCCGGTGTGTATGAGAGCACGGGCCGCCGCGGCGTGGGGAATATGTCCCAGTCACAGAAGCGCGGGTCTGCTTGTCAAACGTAAATCCGTTGGGCGGGCGCGCGCGTCGGATGAAAAGGAAAGAGAGGGCGTCGGGAGAAGGTTCGAGGGAGAGGGAAGAGAAGGGCGGGATTGCGGGGCTGTGGAGCCGGATGCACCCCACGGACATGCCCCGTGCCGCCGCCACATGGGCAGCCGGAGACGATATTGGAATGGTAGGCTGCTGCTCGACTCGCGGCGCGCCAGCAAGACCCGAGGCGATGACCCGAGACTCGAGGCCCGAGACGAAAGACCCGAGACGAAAGACCCACATACGCTCCTCCGCTCGGATTTCTATCCAGGCCGGATGCCGACGAACAGACCGCTGCTGCTGTATATGTTCACCCAACCACCTATCTCTGATTTATGTTGTGTTTTTGTTGTTCTCGCTCACATACCACACCCGCGTATCTACGATCCATGTATTCCCTGCTTGCGTCTTCTGATACAATTACTTACAGTATCGTGCTCCGTTAGAATACTGTTCTACCCGTTACACTGTATTGAAGCTGTCGATTTTACGCTTTCCTCGCGTCGCGTCCGAAATAATAATAAACAGGAAAAGAGAAAAACGCGAAAAGGCATTGGTATTATACGGGTAGTAGCCTTCTTCGTCACTTCGTTACTTCGCTTATTTTCATGAAACCTCGTCACTTTGATCGCATTTAGGGAAAGTTCGTTACTTTCGATGATTTTCTGTGAAAGCTCGTCAGGTGAGTAAATTCTAATGAAAGTTCGTGAGGTCACAGTTCATTCGATGTTGAACATCCAATGGCACGTTCGACCTTTCCCTTCTACCACTACCACGACCATCGCGCCTGCGCAAGGAATCTGCGGGATCGTCGGCAACGCGTGTCAACATCCAAGACAAAGTATGACATTCCCTTCTGTGCTGCATACCCAACATGGACACAAAACTCGCACCGTGACAAGAGCAGCATCGACATCTCCTTCATTCGGAATTGTGCAGGATGAGGGCGGGCGGTTTCTTATTCAGCATGGCAAGACTACTTCTCCGGTAAGCAGTTGTTTTGGTATTCCATGGCTTGCGTGATGCACGGCCCCGGGCAAACGCAGCACGAGGCGCAGGGGGCTGGAACTGGACGTGTGAACATTGCGGGTGCCGGTGTCGCACTTGAATCAATAGCTTCTGCGCATCGCGTTGCGGCCGGAGACTCCGTCGCGCCGCAGCGACGTGGCAACGGCGCGCGTCGGGGAGCCCTCTTCTACTCCGTGTTTGCTCCTCGGCACCGTCGCTGATTAACGGCCGCCGCAGCATCCGCACTAAGTAATCATAATCATGTACTCACCCACCTTACATATTTTCGCACCTACATACATGTATTTCAGGGCTGCAATTACATATCCGTTAGACCATTGCATTCCTATTGAAAACATGAACTTTTATCTAACTCCCCCACGGGTAGTTTGCGGTATATAAAGTGGTAGGAAGAGGTTCAATGTACATAAAGTGACGAAATTTCAATGGGCTAGCGATAAGTGACGAGCTTTGGCTGAAATTTCGCTGAACTCACGAACATCCATTGAATGCCATCAAACTGACGAACTTACATGAATTTAACCAAAGTAACGAAGTGACGAATTTGGCGCGGACTCTGGCAGTAGTGCGCCGTGCACTACGTCCGCTTTCTGTCCTGGTTTTTTTCGTTTGTAAGTCAGGTAAAATTCTTGTGCATTTTAAAGACACTAATACTGGCGAGGTCGAACTGAGTCAAAGAAAATGGTGCCAGAACGATCTATTCAACGCGAGCCACCTACGTTCTTCAAGGCTGAGTAAACAAACTGTATTAGGAGTATCTAGAACAAGAAGTGGCAAAGATTTAGAGAGAAATAGAGATTGGCCGGATGTGCCCCCTGGCTTGCTGGCCCGCAAGAAGTAGGTACGGAAGAAAGACATAATTAGAATATCATTGATGGCGGAGTGTGTCGCCGGGCTTAGTCATTATAATTAGGGGGGGGGGGGATATATTATACTCGCGTGGTCCACAGACTGAACAACGAGTTTACTATATCAGGGGCCGGCCAAAAAAACGGTGAAGCGTGAATAAAATAAAACCCGGGAGAGGTCAGATGCGAGGGTGTTCTATGCGGACCCAATGAATACTATTCATTCAACCAGCCGGATACGGAGGTAGACAGACTCACAGTTGCTGTAGAAGCCTTCCCGACGTCTGTGTGGGTCCGAACTTGCTGAGCTGCGAGTTGTGTTTGTTGAATGGTGAGATGGCCGTGCTGCACTTCCAGCCGCAGCGCCGATGCAGCCTAAATACCGTTAAAGATTGGTAGCAAATATAAGTGCTTGAACTAAATGTACCAAAAAGTCTCGATACGCGTCATCTAGCTGGGCCTTGATGTTTTGGAGCACCCGCTCGTTGCGGTTGAGGTGCATGACCCGCGAGACACCACCGGTCAGGGTGATTGTCTCCATGCGGCACCGGATCTCGTCGAGTAGCCTGTGTGGCAAAAATATAAGTCCTCAGTGTACCCAAGGTTTGAGGGTCTACGGACAGAGTGAAGCGCTCGATACTCTTAAGCATTGGCAGGGGATTCGCTGAGGCATCGGGACTGCGTCCGCGATGAGGTCAAGAATCTCCTTAGTTCGCAAGGCGATGGCCCGGGCGTCAGATTTGTAATGTTTTGCGCGCTAAATTGTACTTTTTCAGCTTCCTTCCACGGACGGCGAGGAGATCCAAGACCACTAACCTCGGCAATTTCCAACAACGCGACGACGCCCCCGACGGTCTTCAGGGGCGGGAACGCGTCCGCAGATTCTTTCAGTGCAAGTAGGGAGGTCCAGAGTACGTCAGGGATGGTGCTGGCTGTCGCAGGGTTCGCAGTGAGGCTGGAGGGCAAGGGCTTCCGCTTCACCCGCGAGGAGAAGGGAAGCCTCATGGGAGCGACTTGGGACCTCGTAGGGTGTGCTGGGCTTATAAGGCCCGAGTAGGGCTGTGCTCGTAGCATTGCAGACGATTTTGCGTTCCACGTACAGCTCCGCAGCTCTGCGGCGATTGAATGAGCACTTTTTATTTGTACATAAGTAACATAACTTACGGCTCTGGGTGGGCATCAATCGGAACCCAAATAACTGATGTAGTGCTCACGCTTCGAGAAGACAGAATTGAACTGATAAGAACAGTAATATGTTGCCATTGACACTGCACAAGCAGAATAAGAGCAAAACAAAAATATGCACGACAAATTCACGCGGACACCGGGGGTCCGAGAACCCCGTCTGGCGTGTGTTAAAAGAAGAGAAAAAACACAACATTGCCTATTGAACGGGTGATGCACAACTTCAGCACTTCGCGGTGGGCGTGAAAGAGACGGAAAGCAATGAGACCTATGGGGAAACGTTCAGCAGAACGAGAAGAAAACTAATACTAAGTACGCTCTTACTCACCGGTACAAATGAGGTTGATACAGAGTGTGAGGGACACGAAGCCAATTGTGGATTTGAGGATTACGTTTCGAAAGAAGGACCGTCTTCGGGGTTCAATCTTATGAGCCCAACAATGCTCCAGATAGAAATTGCTGTGCGGTGCCATCGTCCTGAGCAGTTAAAGTCAGGAGAAGGCGTACCCAAGTCGGCGAGGAAGAGCATTATTGGAATGGAGATAACCAACCAGCTTCTAGACCATACGATGAAAGTTCGGAAGATCTGATATTTTTCCAAGTCAGGGCAGGGTCCCGCTAGGTCTGACCCCAAATATATCATAGATACGTGAAGGACTTACGATGAAGACATCGACAACTGCAGTTAAGAGGCACCAACAAGTGCTTGAGATGACATCTATCGTTGTGTTTGGCGGTCCGAGCTCCAAGCCAGGGTTGTCTATGTGGCTGCTCGGTATCCGGGGTGGTCCTCGGGGACGAAAGGGGCGACGGCGGGCTCGCGGCCGCGCGTAGAGGATAAGTCGTCCGGGCCGTCGAGGGGGCGGTCGCGCGAGGTGGATGGGGGCCGGATGTTGCCGAGGCCGCCGCGGCCAGAGGAGGTCTGCGTTAGGGTCGTCATCCACACGAGGAGCGAGAGGAGGGGCGACGGCGAGGGAATGTGCGTTAAAAACAAGTAAAAATTAGCAAGGAGGGACAAGGGACGTACGAGGGCTTCACGGCCGCGCGAAGTGGATCTTTCTGCGATTTAGGGACTTGCAAGTATCGCTTTGACCGGGAAGACGGAGGGGAAGCTGAGTGGGCGTCGGGGGAAGAGAGCTCTTTGTACAGCCGAGATTTTCCGGATCTCGCAATTAGCCCAAATTACGACATGTCACGCGCCGGCATATGTCGGGTTTACTGGCCGGCTTGTTCCGATCCGCTTTTCCTCTTCATTTTCTCTTCCGACGTCGACGTGGACAACCTCCAGAAACATGAGCACCTTCAAATGCGTCCGCCACCGCCGTTGCTTGTATTTTCCAGGTAATTGTTGACATCGGCCGACGCCATCCGCCCTTCCAAGCACCCACGCGCACTCGGTGGACATGGGACTCAACATGCTGTGTGCCGTCCACCCGCCGTGATACAATGTCCGCTCGTCACCATTGGTCGATGTCATGTGCGATGTCGCTTGGCGGGGACAGTGTGGATCCGTCCCGTTCCCCGGTGTTCGCGTTCCTGATAAATGAAATTTACGATTTGGTTTCCTATATATCCCGGCTGTCCTGGGGTCCTGGAATCTCGCTCTTCTGTCCGCAAGATCTTCTCTCTGGATCTGGGATACTCTCCTCAACGGCAACTTCTATGTACTCTGGAGTCTGCCCGCTCACCATTTCTTTGTTGTTCCACTATGAATATGTTCAAAATATTCACGCGATCTGCAGCAGAGTTCCCCGGGACGCTCGATTCATCTGTATCTCTGCGGTCTCTCAGAATATGTTGGAAGCTATTTCAAGATTTGGTGCCGAGACGTATTCGCAGCTTCGAAATCGACGGCAGCACCCACTCATTCAGCCATTCAAATACCACCGTGCATCCCTCATCTTCAAATTAATGGACGCCTCCACCGTCTTAATTGACATCATCTCATGCCCCCACCATTTCCAATGCTCTACCAATCCTCGCCTGCATTGCTCCGAATTCGAAACCCCCTGATCTGACTGCTAGTCGCTCGACTCACCGTGCACGCTGTCCTTTTATCCTCTCCTTTATCCCGTCCGCGGATCTCCCCCAAAACCCGTACCTCTCCACACCTGCCTGCCTGCATACAACCCGCGCTCCCATCGCCCCAACTACAGTAGTACGTCGTTCTCTTCCCTGCCTGCAAAACAGCGTTCTCTTTCCTACCTCCAAAACCAAACGAAAAAACGCAAATAAGAACCAAGAAATAAATAAAAAGAGCTCAATTTGGACTATGCGGACGCGGGGAGTCGAACCCCGTCTGGCTGCTTCACATAATAAAGCTTTACAACCATGCATGGCAGCGGTGCGCCGTGCACTACGTCCGCTTACTCTGGCTTATAGGGTATAGGTTACTCCCGCTATGCAGTGCTCCGATGCATCCTGGATCTCGGATCCACGCTGATCTGACGAACGCACGCTAATCCATCTCCACCTCTCCAACCAGAAATGCACGCTAGTCGCCGACTCAAAATGCACGCCAGTTCCTTCGACCAGAAATCCACGTCGCTGGTTTCGCAAACGCGTATGTAGCTCCACGACGGCGTTCTCTCCTGCCCGCGGATCCATCCATCTATCCTAAACTGGTGTGTTGAGAACTGCATATCTAATCGCTGCAACTGCGGTCTATTTTCCTGCCTGCATACCTGCAAATAGAAAACACAGATTAGAAATCGGAAAGAAAGAAAAAAAAAAGATCTTAAATGCGAATGCGGACGCGGGGAGTCGAACCCCGGCTGCTGCTGCTTGACAAGCGAGGAGGCGAAGTTACACATCGCCGTGCACTACATCCGCTTGTTCTCCTGCTTTTTATGGCTTCCAAGTGAGCAGTCAAATAAACGGTTTTTTGTGCATTGGAAGGCACTCACGGGCATACATGAAACGAAACAGAAAAAAGGCACGGATACGAGTGACACATGCGGACGCTGTAGAAGTGCGACTTGTCTCGCACGTCGCCTTCGAGTCCCGAGCCAGCTATGCCATTTGACCAAATATTTTACCACGATGCGCCCGGATTTTGTTTTCCCTTTTCACTCATTCTTCATCCCTCATTTTACCTGTGCTCACACTATTCTCATTCTTCTGCTCTCAGATTTTTTTTCTGGTTACTTGACCACAACTTCGCGCATTTTACATGTGAATCAACTCATCCGATACCCGAAGGACAAGTCTTCATTTAATGAGGAAATATTTTATTCTTGTGTTTCAGACTTTACTTTATATTCTCATACTCACTCCTCTATCTCACACAGACATTCTATATTTTGTTCTACGTACCGATGCGAGAGTCAAACCAAGTCCTCGGGCATCTCGGACTACGCTGGGGATCAATTCGAGATGGCTTGGGCACCCATTCTCGGCGCTGAGTGGGGCAGCGTATATCTCCCTATTCCGTATTTGCGTAGCTCCCGGATTGCTGGGGTTGGGTTTGATTTTAGCTGAGGTTTTCCAACGGACTCTCTTACATACGTCGGTTTATATTTGTTTGTAGGGACCCACATTACGGCACCTTTTTCCTTTGTCTCGTACCACCACCGCAATTATACCCTCTTGCTGAGTACACACGCAAATCCACGTCCCTTTCAACACAATTGAGCTGAGTTATCTATTTTATCCATCTCACTGATCGTTTCACGCGTAGTTTGATTCCCACTTACTCGGCATCCTATTTTTGTTGCACGACTCGGCGCCGCCACCGGCACGACCTGGACACCACTCGGTCCACACCCGGACCACCCTTTTCTTCGACAACGCGGGGAGTCGAATCCCGTCCGATGGCTGCTTGATAGAAATTCAAAAGACCACGTACGGCAGCCGTGCGCCGTGCACCACATCCGCTTCCTCTCCATGTTTTTCTGGCTTGTAGTCAAATAAAGGGGTTTTTGTGCATTTTGTATTAATACTGGCGAAGTCGAATTTTCACTGTAGGGAGAAATCTGGTTCGATACGATACAGCAGGACACGTTTCGCTGTTCAAACCATGCGTTGATGTTGCCAATGATGATCATAGACGCTGCTGCCCGAGGAAATAAAGGAAAAATTGGCAGACGTAGAACGAAACAAAACAACTTAAGACACTGCATATGCGGACGCGGGGAGTCGAACCCCGTCTGGCTGCAGCACATGCTACAGCGTTACAATCATGCATGGCAACAGTGCGCCGTGCACCACGTCCGCTCCGTCTCCTTACTTTCCCTTCCAAGATATCGTGAATTTCTTCAAAAGACGGACAGACGAAAAGAAAAAATTCCTGTATATAATGTAGTGCGTTGTACGTACTACATATGTATCAGGGATATGTGCAAATGGAAGTATGAAAGAGAAATAGAGATTGGCCGGATGTGCTCCCCTGGCTTGCTGGCCCGCAAGCATTGAAGACCGTATACATGTTAATAGATGACGAAAAGAAGTAAGAAAGGAGAGGGGAAATGAAGAATGTTTTGTGACGATGACGGTGTGAAGTCAGATGTTAGTACAATGCTGGAGAGGGGAAACGAGGAATGTTCTGTGACGATGATGGTGTCCAGTTGAATGGTAGTACAGTGCTAATGATCATATGATACACATCAGGGGCCGGCCAAAAAAATGGTAAAACGGAAATAAACGAAACCCCGGGAGAGGTCAGATGAAATGATGTTCTATGCGGACCCAATGAAGTACTGTTTATTCAACCAGCGAGAAAAGGAGGTAGAGGGACTCACGGTCGCTGCAGAAATCTTCCCGATATCTACGTGGGTTTGGGTTTGTTGAGTTGCGAGTTGTGTTTGTTGCACGGTCAGCTGCGTCTGTTGCACCGTGAGAGTGCTCTATGTGGACCCAATAAGTTCACCGTGTATTTAAAGAATCGGAAACGGAGGTAAAGGGACTCACGGTCGTAGCAAAAACCTTCCCGACCTCTATGTGGGTTTGAGCTTGTTGAGTTGCGAGTTGTGTTTGTTGCATGGTGAGCTGCGCCTGCTGTATGGCGATGCGTGCCTGTTGCCTCTCGAGATGTGCTTGTTGCACCTCGAGTCGCAGCGCAGAGGCAGCCTGCTGCGCGGCGATGCGTGCCTGTTCCGCTTCGATTCGCAGCGCGGAGGCAGTCTGAAATTAGAATGATATTGAGGACAGCAATCGGGTTTAAAGAATATTCAAAACGCACCGAGAAGTCGCGATACGCGTCCTCGAGCTTGGCCTTAATATCTTGCAGTGTACGCTCGTTGCGGTTGAGGTGCACAACGCGCGAGACGCCACCGGTCAGCGCAATTTCCTTCATGCTTTCTCGGATTTCGACGAGCAGCCTAGCTCACGTATCAAGCTCTGCTCCGTACGAGGTGCGGAATAGATGAACGCACGCAGTGAAATGGTCGATACTCTCACGCATCGGCCAGGGGATGGCTGGGGCGGGACCGACTGCAGCCTTGATGACGTCGAAGATTTCCTTCGTCCGCAATGCAATGGCGCGGGCATCAGACTTGGAATGTTTCGCGCGCTAAATGAATGTACACCATATTAGCTTCGTTTCGTGCAACCTCTGCGGGGAAATCTACTGACCTCGGCAATTTCTAACACCGCGATGACGCCTCCTACAGTGCTCTTGAGAGGCGGGAACGCATCCGCGGATTCCTTGAGTGCGATGATGGCTGTCCAGAGTACGTCGGGGAGGGCGCTGGCCTTCGGCCGGGTCGGTCTCGTGCTGGCAGGCGAGGGCTTCCGCTTCGCCCGCGAGGGGAAGGGAAGCCGCATGGGAGCGACTTGGAGGGTCTCGAAGGATTTAGAGAGCTTATAAGGTGCGAGTTGGCTGTGCATCGAACATTCCAGGAAAGTATATTTAAACGTCGAGCGTCTCTCGTACAGCTCTACGACAACCCTGTTGATCAACACCGTAATTAATCCAGTGCCCAGAATTCGAGAACATGCAGTGTATTTGACAGGTTTGTGATTCCACCGCGCCCAAAGAATGCTGTTGAAGCAAGCAAGTAGTTCCCCTAAAGTCTCTGTCCTGACCAAGACTGGATGCGAAAAGACGAATTTGGACCTGGAAAATAAGCAATGCCGTCGGGTAATCACAGATGGAACCTGCTGCCGACGGGAATGGGTGGCGCTGGGCGCTTGGGGAGTGCCGAAGAATTTCCAGAGCTGTGGTTCTGAAATTTGGGTAGCAACAGAACGATCCTATAGAAGATGCAAAACAGCAACGCGGGTTTTGCCGTAAGTCGATATTCTTGGTCCAGGCTGTAATAGCAGATGCTGCTTGAGAGCATCCAAAGAGATAAGGACAGGATGCAAGCAGTAGCGTTCGCCTTATCAACCAGGGCTGCGACACGGAAACGCGTTGGCGTAAGAAAGGAGGCCGCACCAAAAAAAGACACGCGAACACCCACTTGTGTTGAAATGACGGTCTTTGGAGAGACAAAAATCAGCTTGACTCGAGCCCATACGATCGAGGTGCTTACAGTTTCCGCTCGGCAAAATCCCACGTGAAAACGAAAGATGGGGAAAAGTTGCCAGACCACGATCACGATGTGCGTCATCCAGCACTGGATTCTGGCCAGGTCTTGAGTGCGACGGATGTCCAGCCTATATGTATAGCAAGATGGGAGGAAGGTCCCGATTTAGGATTTCCACCCGTGAAGTAAGACTTCGGTCCGGGTTTGCGCGGGAGCGGCAGGGAAACCGCAGTGGGCAAAGTGGCAGGTCGGATTACACCTCAGCTTCCACGCGGGCTATACTCGAGCGTCAGGGAAGACGATCTTTCTGTCATTCGGCGGTGTGGCTATCGCTTTGATCGGGAGGTCATAGGAAAGGTGCGAGGAAGTTGCGAGGTGAGGAACTTGCAGGAACTTGTTGAAGACTTCAAGACTTGCTTCAAGAAGCGATGACGCGGCCAGGTCACGCGATGGCATATGTCGGCTGCGTCGGCCGGTTTGTTCCGATCCGTGTTTTCTCTTCCGACGTCGACGTGGACAGCCTCCGAAACTTGCGTAGCTTCAAGTGCGCCCGCCACCGCCGTTGCTTTCAGTCCCCAGGTAATTTCCGAGCCATCCGCCTTCTAGGCACCGAAACCCACGCGCACTCGGTGGACATGGGACTCGACATGCTGTGTGCTATCCACCCGCCGTGATACAATGTCCATTCTGCGATGCGTGTCATGATGTCCGCTCATCGCTATTGGCCCATGTTATGTGCGATGTCGTTTGGCGGGGACAACATGGATCCATCCCGCTCCCCGCTGTTCGCGTTCCTGGTAAATGAAATTTACGGTTTGGTTTTCTATATATCCCGCCTATCCTGGAGTCCTGGAATCTCGTTCTCTCCGCAAGTTATTCTGTGCAAATCTGGGCTACTCTCCGCTGCCGCTTACCCTCCGACCATGTTGTTCCTTGCCATACAATTCCCGATGATAAACCTGATTTTGTTCAAGATATTCACGCGATCTGCAGCAGAGTTCCCCGGGACGCTCGATTCATCTAGTATCCTTGCGGTCGCCCGCTATATCTTAGAATCTATTTCAAGACTTGGTGACGAGACGTACTCGCAGCCCCAAAAATCGACGGCAGCACCCATTCATTCAGCCGTTCAAATACCGCCGTGCATCCCTCATCTTCAAACAAATGCACGCCTCCGTCAATCCTCGCCGTGGTGCTCCAAATCCAAACACCCATCTCTCTGACTTGTAAGTTCACGCTACTTAGTCCTAGTCTCCCGACTCACCGTGCACGCTGTCCCCTTATCCTCTATCTCGAAATGCATGCTATCCTCCGACGTTCAAGTACCCACTACCACCCTAATTCGAGCCTGACCTTCGCTCCTTTATCCCGCCCGCGGATCTCCCCCAAAACCCGTACCTCTCCACACCAGCCTGCCTGCATATAACCCGCGCTCCCATCGCCCCAACTATAGTCGTACGTCGTTCTCTTCCCTGCCTGCAAAATAGAGTTCTCTTTTCTACCTCCAAAACCACACGAAAAAACGAAGAAATGAATAAAAAAACGCGATTCGGGCCTATGCGGACGCGGGGAGTCGAACCCCGCTTAGCTGCTTACTTAGGCTATCGCGGTCAACAATGCATGGCAGCGGTGCGCCGCGCACCACGTCCGCTTACTTTGGCTTATAGGTTACTCCAACAAGCCAGTGCTCCGACCCATCCTGGATCTCGGATCCACGCTGATCTGACGAACGCACGCTAATCCCAATCCTGGTCCATTGCTCCAACTAGAAATACACGCTAGCCGCCGACTCCCAGCTCCTTCGACCAGAAATCCACGTCGCCGGTTTCGCAAACGCGTGTGTAGTTCCACGACGGCGTTCTCTCCCGCCCGCGGCTCCATCCATCTATCCTAAACCGGTGTGTGTTATGTTTGTCAAGAACTGCATATCTCATCGCCGCGCCTCCGTTCTCTTCCCTACCTGCATACCTGCAAAACAGAAAACACAGATCAGAAATATAAAATAAAATAAAATAATCCAGAATCCAGAATGCGGACGCGGGGAGTCGAACCCCGTCTGACTGCTTCACGATAGTCAGGTATCGTGAATTTTTTTGAGAAGAAAAAAAATGTCTAGATATCAATTGGGGTATGTTGTTTGACACTAATGTTACATACAAAACGAAGTAGGCTCGAATCCAGCCTGTCTATGAAAGCAAGCTTGTCGATAGACAGGCTGGTCGATCTGAGTTTGAATTACCATCACGCGCGAGATTCCATAACGGGCCTATTTGTAAGCAATATTTGGCGGGGCGGTTTCGAATCCTAACAACAGCAATCTTCACAAAAAATATTATTTTGAGTTAAGTGCTTTGAATTTTCAATTCGGGTAAGGACTGGGAGCTCAAACAAGGTTCTTAGAGTGCCATAACGTCTCAATTACAATATATGTACAAGACAGGCTGGAGAACGGACATTGCTTACAAATAGGCCCGTTATGGTATCGCGCGTGATGGGATTTCAAACTCAGATCGACTGGTCTGTCTATCGACAGGCTTGCCTCCATAGACAGACAGTTACTGGTCTATATGTGAGAAAGGAGCATCAAATTTATTATTATCGTACCACAGTCGGGGAAGAACACAACGGCGCCGACGGGAATCGGGGCTTGGGGCAGTGTCGAGGGGTTCACGACCGCAAATGAAGGACAGCACCGCAGATGAAGAACCGTGTGCAATCCGATAGAGGTGAATGAACGATCGATACACGTTGGATACACGTTGGATACACGTTGGATAGAAGCTCCGGGAAAGCTCCAGGCGTACAGCACTTGACAGTGCGAATGGTGAGCATCAGAATTCTTGTTTCTGGAGACCAGGTAGTGAGGGACCGACGCATAGAACTGGATCGTGAGGCAGACGAAGCGGGGTGGAAGAACGAGGTCACGAGAGGTGACACAATAGCGTCAAGCAGGGTCAAACGGGAATGCCGCGTTTGACGCTCAAGTTACATAAGCCCTCCCTTTTCCATGTTTGTTTTGTTTAACGCACTTATTTCCCGCCGTTGCCCATCCTTTCGTTCCTCGTGTGGATGACGACCCGGACGCAGACATCCTCCGGCCGGCAACATCCGGCCCCCCTCCACCTTACGCGAGCGCCGCCCGCTTGACTCCGGGCCCGACGACTTCTCCTCTACGCGTGGCCGCGAGTCCGCCTCGCCCCCTTCGCCCCCGCAGACTACCCGCGCTCCACCGGCAGCGGTGGTGCAGAAAACTTCCGCTCTCCCTCGCGTGACGCCGCCCCCGCCCCGCGGACGACAAGGACGTGCGCTACGCCGCCGAGTGCGAGATGGTGCGGATGCATGCGGAGCGCGAGCGCGATTTCGTGTGCTCGACGGCTCCGGCGGCCTGGGGAACATGCGCCGCTCGCGCTCGCGTGGGCCTGGGTCACCGTCTGCGTCGCCGACTCCAATACGGCCGCGGTGATGCGGCAACATTGCACCGGTCCCTGCGCCTGCGTAGAAGCGTGGTCGCACAGGTGCCATCGAAGGGATGTGCGTGCTTTTCCTTTCTCATTTACGCGTCCCCATTATCTTCGTTTTTTCATCCCATTATCTTCGTCTCTGCATCGAGCCCGTTTGCATGCTATTTGAAAATGCGGCTTCGAGGAATTGACTCCCTTCTTCTTTCCACCACTTGTCGTCGTCTCATTCTCTTCTATCTATTATCTCCGTCTCTCCATTCGCTTCACCTTTCCTCCATTTCTCGTCGTTTGTCATTTCCTTCATCGACCTTTGCGCCATTACCCTTCCTTCGTCTTCTCAACTTCCCTTCCTTGCGTTTCAAATGACTGAATCCCATCCCCACTATCTCCAGCCGCTCAACCGGCTGCGGCGGCCTCGCCAACCTCACATCCGCGCCCATCTCTTCAGACGACGAGCTCCTCCACGTTCCGGGCACGTACGAGAGCACGGGCCGCGGCGGCGTGGGCAATATGGCCCGGTCGCAGGAGCGGGGGTCTGCATCTGTTGAATGTAAATCCATTGAGCGGGCGCGAACATCGGGTGAAAGGGGTGAAAAGGAAAGAGAAAGGGCGTCGAGAGAAGGTTTGATGGAGAGGGGAGAGAAGGGCGGGATCGCGGGGCTGTGGAGCCGGATGCACCCACACCCGCATGGGTAGCCCCGGCGCAGCCGGAGACGATTTTGGAGGGGTGAACGGGGTGTCTCTAGCTGGAGGCGGGCAGGGTGCCTCGCTCACACGAAGACCACGACGACCGACGAGACCAAACCCAGAAACGCCTACGCTCGGATTTTACTTCGCGACGACGGACGGATGAGGATGGGGACAAAAAGAACTGTATTTCTAACTGATTTATGTTGTGTTTTTATTGTTTATTGTTCTCACCCACTCACCCACTACTCCCGTCCTACTTGCATGTATTCGCGTATCTAGGATCCATGTATTCCCTGCTTTGGTCTTCTGATACAATTACTTACAGTATCGTACTGTGTTAGAATACTGGTCTATCCATTACGCTGTATTCAAGCTGTCGATTTTACGCTTTCCTCGCGTTGCGACTGAAATAATAATAACCAGGAAAAGAGAAAAACGTGAAGAACCGGCTGGCTGCTTCACAACTGTGAGCGAACTACTATTATGCATGGCAGCGGTGCACCGTGCACCACGTCCGCTTCTTGGGTTTGTCCTTCTCCCTTGCAAGTAAACAGTCAAATAAAGGGGTTTTTTTTTCATTTTGAAGGCAGCAGCAAAGGCGAACTGAGCCAAGAAGAATGTATTTATTCACCTTGAACCTACATACGTCCGTCACAGGCCGAGTAAATTCCGGAGATTCAAAACAGCCGCCGCCCAGGTGAAAAAAATCCCTCACCATGAACATTATAATGCGGACGCGGGGAGTCGAACCCCGTCTGGCTGCAGCACATGCTACAGCATTACAATCATGCATGGCAGCGGCGCGCCGTGCACCACGTCCGCTGCTTCTTCTCCTTACTTTCCCTTCCAAGATATCGTGGATTTCTTCAAAAGGCGAACTGATGAAAAGAAAAAATTCCTGTACAGAATGTGGTGCG
The DNA here is from genome assembly GCA_029281465.1 of Mycena epipterygia. NCBI lineage: Eukaryota > Fungi > Basidiomycota > Agaricomycetes > Agaricales > Mycenaceae > Mycena > Mycena epipterygia. The sequence goes on along the minus strand of JARJCQ010000101.1, from coordinate 135,572 downwards.
TTGTACGTACTACACATGTGTCAGGGTTATGTGCATGAAAGAGAAATAGAGATTGGTGGGATGTGTTCCCCTGGCTTGCTGGCCCGCAAGCACTGAAGTCTATCGTGTAGATGTTAATAGATGACGAAAAGAAGTGAGAAAAGGAGAGGGGAAACGAAGAATGTTTTGTAACAATGATAGTGTGAAGTCCGATGTTAGTACAATGCTGGAGAGGGGAAACAAGGAATTCTATGACGACGATGGTGTCTAGTCAGATTTTAGTACGGTGGTCGTGGCGGAAATAAATAGGAGTAATGTTCAGGGGCCGGCCAAAAAAAACGGTGAAACGGAAATAAACGAAACCCCGGGAGAGGTCAGATGAAATGGTGTTCTATGCGGACCCAATGAAGTACTGTTTATTCAACCAGCCGGAAATGGAGGTAGAAGGACTCACGATCGCAGCAAAAACCTTCCCGACGTCTTTGTGGGTCTGAACTTGCCGAGCTGCGAGCTGTGTTTGTTGAATGGTGAGATGGGCCTGCTGCGCAGTGAGATGGGCCTGTTGCACTTCCAGCCGCAGCGCCGATGCAGCCTAAATACCGTTAAAGATTGGTAGGAAATATAAGAGCTTGAACTAAACGTACCAAAAAGTCGCGATACGCGTCATCTAGTTGGGCCTTGATGTCCTGGAGCACACGCTCATTGCGGTTGAGGTGCATGACCCGCGAGACACCACCGGTTAGGACGATTGTCTCCATGCGGCACCGGATCTCGTTGAGCAGCCTGTGTGGCAAAACTATAAGTCCTCAGTGTACCCAAGGTTTGAGGGTCTACGGACAGGATGAAGCGCTCGATACTCTTAAGCAGCGGCAGGGGAATCGCTGAGGCATCGGGGACCGCATCCGCGATAAGGTCGAGAATCTCCTTAGTTCGCAAGGCGGTGGCCCGGGCGTCAGAATTGGAATCACTGCGTTCCCACCCCCCGTAGACCGACCTCTGTCTACGTAGTTCTACATGCGGCGACATGCGGCGACCTTCAACTACGTCCAGCTACCTATGTGTACACCGGACCTGTGGCGAGCTTGATCTACGTCCGGCTACCGTCCGTCTACATGCCGTAGACACGGTCTGTCTACCCGTCGGCTACCCGTCGGCTACGTAAGTCTACCTGCGTCTACGCGGTAGACATATGTAGACCCACCTCGCTCAACTTCATGACACAGATTTTGCTGTTCTACCGAATAATTAAGTTCAAATGACCATTCTTTAGGCATCCCGCTGCTTCATAGGTGCATCGGTAAGCGCCAAAAATGAATAGCTCCGCAATTCAAGCTTCCATCAGCCCATCAATCCGAGCCGACATCATTGAACGCCGTTGCCAAGCACAGCCATCAATGATGATCAACCGCTGCGAAATCTCGTGAAATCTTGGGAAATGCCACACTTCAACTTGATTCTCTTTGAGTTCAAATTGACTCAGGTGCATGTACATGTGTCTACATCTGGCTACGTGTGGCTACGTGCGGCTACGTCGGTCTACGTGCGTCTACGTTGGTGTAGGTGAGTGAATGAATGTAGAACTATGTAGACCGATGTAGACTTACTGCGTCTACATGGTGTGGACACAGGTAGACACAGGGTTCCATCTACCGTTCGTCTACGGGGGGTAGACGGACCCTCTGTCTACATGGGGTGGGAACGCAGTGAATGTTTCGCGCGCTAGATTATACTTTTCAGCTTCCTTCCAGGGACGGCGAGGAGATCCAAGACCACTAACCTCGGCAATTTCCAACAACGCGACGATGCCCCCGACAGTGGTCTTCAGGGGCGGGAACGCGTCCGTATATTCTTTCAGTGCAAGTAGGGAGGTCCAGAGTACGTCGGGGATGGCGTTGACTGTCGCAGGGTTCGCAGTGAGGCTGGAGGGCAAGGGCTCGCTTCACCCGCGAGGGGAAGGGAAGCCTCATGGGAGCGACTTGGGGCCTCGTAGGGTGTGCTGGGCTTATAAGTCCCGAGTAGGGCTGTGCTCGTAGCATTGCAGACGATTTTGCGTTCCACGTACAGCTCCGCAGCTCTGCGGCGATTGAATGAGAACTTTTTATTTGTACATAAGTAACATAACTTACGGCTCTGGGTGGGCATCAATCGGAACCCAAATAAATGATGTAGTGCCCACGCTTCGAGAAGACAGAATTGAACTGATAAGAACAGTAATATGTTGCCATTGACACTGCACAAGCAGAATAAGAGCAAAACAAAAATATGCACGACAAATTCACGCGGACACCGGGGGTCCGAGAACCCCGTCTGGCGTGTGTTTTAAACACTATGCATTCATTGGTCCGCTTCCAAGTCGAGTAAGTCGCGTAGATTTTCTGTATTATCGAACTTGTCGAACTGCGGTAAAAGAAGAGAAAAAACACAACATCGCCTATTGCACAGGTGATGCACAACTTCAGCACTTCGCGGTGGGCGTGAAAAAGACCGAGAGTGATGAGGCCTATGGGGAAACGGTCAGCAGAACGAGAAGAAAACTAGTACTACGTACGCTCTTACTTACCGGTACAAATGAGGTTGATACAGAGTGTGAGGGACACGAAGCCAATTGTGGATTTGAGGATTGCGTTTAGAAAGAAGGACCCGTCTTCGGCGTTCACTCTTATGAGTCCAACAATGCTCCAGGTAGAAATTGCTGTGCGGTGTCATCGCCCTGAGCAGTTAAAGTCAGGAGAATAGGAAGAGCATTATTGGAATAGATATAACCAACCAGCTTCTAGACCATACGATGAAAGTTTGGAAGATCTGATATTTTTTCCAAGTCAGGGCAGGTCTGACCCCAAATATATCATAGATACGTGAAGGACTTACGATGAAGGCATCGGCAACTGCAGTTAAGAGGCACCAGCAAGTGCTTGAAACGACATCTATCGTTGTGTTTGGCGGTCTGAACTCCAAGCCAGGGTTGTCTATGTGGCTGCTCGGTATCCGGGGTGGTCCTCAGGGGGGAAAGAGGCGACGGCGGGCTCGCGGCCCCGCGTAGAGGAGAAGTCGTCGGGGCCGTCGAGCGGGCGGTCGCGCGAGGTGGAGGGGGGCCCGATGTTGCCGAGGCCGCCGCGGCCAGAGGAGGTCTGCGTCAGGGTCGTCATCCACACCAGGAATGAGAGGAGCGACGGGAAGGGAATGTGCGTTAAAAACGAATAAAATTAGCAGGGAGAGACAAGGGACGCACGAGTGCTTCGCTGCCGCGCGAGGCGGATCGTTCTGCCATTTCTGGGCTTGTAAGTATCGCTTTGACCGGGAGGATGGAGGGAAGAGCTGAGGTGGGCGTCGGAGCAAGAGAGCTCTTTATACAGCCGAGATCTTCCGGATCTTGCAATTAGCCCAAATTACGTCATGTCACGCGCCGGCTTATGTCGGCTTTGTGGGCCGGCTTGTTCCGATCTGTTTTTCTCTTTATTTTCTCTTCCGACGTCGACGTGGACAGCCTCCGGAATTTGCGTAGCTTCAAGTGCGTCCGCCACCGCCGTTGCTTGCAATCCCCAGGCAGCTGTCGACATCGGCCGACGCCACCCGCCCTTCCAGGCACAGAACCACACGCGCCTTCGGTGGACATGGGACTCGACATGCTGAGTGCTGTTCACCCGCCGTGATACAATGTCCATTCTGCGATGCGTGTCATGATGTCCGCTCGTCACTATTGGCCGATGTTATGTGCGACGTCGCTTGGTGGGGACAGCGTGGATCCGTTTCGTTCCCCGCTGTATTTGCGTTCTCGGTAAATGAAATTTACAGTTTGGTTTTCTATATATCCCGTTCTATCCTGGGGTCCTGGAGTCTCGTTCCCTCCACAAGCTATTCTGTGAAAATCTGGGCTACTCTCCGCTGCCGCTTACTCTCCAGCTATGTTGTTCCTTGCCATACGATTCCCAATGATAGACCTGAATTTGTTCAAGATATTCACGCGATCCACAGAACAGTTCCCCGGGACGCAGGCAACCGGTATGTCTCGGAACTGCATATAAGTTATAACCGGGCTCTCACGCTCTTTCCTGCCTCCAAAACCAAACGCAAAAAGTCGAAGACAAATAAGAAGAAAAAAAGCTTCTAGATCCGATGCAAGCGCGGATGCGGGGAGTCGAACCCCGTCTGGCTGCTTCATACAATTGCAGCATACCTGCCAACGGATGGCAGCGGTGCACCGTGCACTACGTCCCGTGTGCTGGCCTTGTTTCTCTGGCTCATAGGTTGCTCGTGCTCCGAATCTGAACACCCATCCTCGAGCTCGGAGCCACCGCTAGTCTCGCTGATCTGACTCGGAATGCACGTTGGTCGCTCGAAACGCACGCTGGCCTCAAACTCATAGCCCTTCTGGTTCAGATTTCACAACGGCGGGCCTTCGCTGTTTTATCCCGCCCGCGGATCTATCTATTCTAAACCGGTGTGTTAAGAACTGCATATCACTACATTTTGATGGCCCCTCGGCCGACTTGATCGAGGTCGGCCGAGGTTGGCCGAGGTTGGCCGAGGGGGCTCGACCGGGTTGGTCGAGGGGAAGTTGGCCGAGGTCGGTTGAGGTTGGCCGAGGTTGGCCGAGGTTACCTCGGCCAGGTTGGGCGAGCCCTGATCTCTGTCCCAGCGCCCCTCCAGCATCCCCGGCACCATCGGCCGGCCTTCCCACAGCCATGTGAGTGTGGGAGTGCTGCAATTTTGAGTTTGCCGATGGGTTGGGCTGTGTGACAAATCAACCGATGTCGCGTGGCATGGCCAAATCAGGCCATAAATCCGGGATGCCTCTGGTGGACTGGAAAAAAAAAGGGCTTGAGGGAAAACCTAGAGTTGTGGGTTGTAAATATTAGTAGATGATACTTATGAACCCTTGCCGAGGTGCATTGGATTATGCTACGTTACAAACAGTGGGGGTCGCTTTCGGCGTTATGTCCCAATTTGGAGGGGCATTTCACACGTTGTGATGTATGTGCCGGATCAGTAGATCACTCGCCCTTTTGCGTTAATAACGGTTAGTGAGGAGCGGCATGAAGTTAAAATTGAGGTTGACCGACCTCGACCGACTAGGCCGAGCCAAGGGATTGGCCGAGGTTGGCCGAAGGCCTCGGCCAAGGGGTTGGCCGAGGCAGCCCCAAAATGTAGTGTATGTCATCCCCGCGATTGCGTTAGCTTTTCCTGCCTCCAAACCACAAAAAACAAATAAGAACCAAGAAATAAATGAAAAAAGCTCAATTTGGCGCTATGCGGACGCGGGGAGTCGAACCCCGTCTCGCTGCTTACTATTGTAGTACATACACACACATCAATGCATGGCAGCGGTGCACCGTGCACTACGTCCGCTTACTCTGACTTATAGGTTACTCTATGCAGTGCTCCGACCCATCCTGGATCTCGGATCCACGCTGATCAGATGAAGGCACGCTAATCCTAATCCTGGTCCATTTCTCCAACCAGAAATGCACACTAGCCGCCGACTCAACCAGCTCCTTCGACTCGAAATCCACGTCGCTGGTTTCGCAAACGCGTATGTAGCTCCACGACGGCGTTCTCTCCCGCCCGCGGATCCATCTATCCTAAACCCGTGTGTGTTATGTGTGTTATGTGTGTTCAAAACTGCATACCTATCTCATCGCCGCGACTCCGTTCTCTTTCCTACGTGCATACCTGCAAAACAGAAAACACAGATTAGAAATCGGAAAGAAAGAAAAAAAAAAGATCTCAAATGCGAATGCGGACGCGGGGAGTCGAACCCCGGCTGCTGCTGCTTGACAAGGGAGGAGGCGAAGTTACACATGCCAGCGGTGCGCCGTGCACTACGTCCGCTTCTTCTCTTGCTTTTTATGGCTTCTAAGTGAGCAGTTAAATAAAGGGGTTTTTGTGCAATTTGAAGGCAGCAGCGAAGGCGAACTCAGGCAAGAAGAATGGATCTATTATCTATTCGCCTTGAACCTACATACGTTCTTCACAGGCCGAATAAATTCCTGAGATTCAAAACAGCTGCCGCCCAGGTGAAATGCACCTCGAGCCGCAACGCAGACGCAGCCTGAAATTAAAATGACATTGAGGACCAATGAGGACCATTATAAACATGAGAATGTGAAAAGCGCACCAAGAAATCGCGGTATGCGATATCGAGCTGGGTCTTGATGTCCTGCACCACACGCTCGTTGCGGTTGAGGTGCATGGCCCGCGACATTCCGCCAGTCAGCGCAATTGTCTCCATACGGCATCGAACCTCGTCGAGCAGACTAAAACAAGTTTCAGTCGCTGCACCGTACACGGGAGACAAAAAAAAATCAACGCACACAGTCAAGCGTTCAACACTCTCAAGCATCTGCGGGGGAATGGCTGAGGCATCGGGGACTGCATCCGCGACGACGTCAAGTATTTCTTTGGTCCGCAAGGCGATGGCGCGTGCGTTGGACTTCGAATGCTTAGCGCGCTAAATTTAGCGGATACGTTTAGCTTCTCTCACATAGTGGCGGCGGTAGATCCACGAACCTCGGCAATGTCTAAAAGCGCGACCACGCCGGCTACAGTGCTTTTCAGAGGCGGGAATGTGTCCGCGGATTCTTTCAGTGCGAGTAGAGAGGTCCAGAGTACGTCGGGGAGGGCGCTGGCGGTCGGGGGATTCAGTCTCGGACTGGTGGGCGAGGCTTCCGCTTCGCCCGTGAGGGGAATGGAAGCCGCATGGGAGTGGCGTTGAGGCTGTCATAGGATGTGCTTGGTTTATAAGGTGCGAGTAGGGCTGTGTATACAGCAGTTGAAATATATTTAGGCCCTTGCGCATCTCCCATATGCATATTAATATTGAACAAAAACGTAAGCGCCTGTGCCAGTCTGCGCACCCATATTACTGATGCAACGCCCAAGATTCCGGGAGACAGAAGTAGACTGAGATAGCAACTCAACCCACCAGTGCGGAAGAGCCTGAGGGAGCTTTTGTCTGTCCTTTGGAGTCCAAGCCATGGCGGGAGTACCCAGTGCTCTCGAACGCAGCACGCCTTTCGCCAGGGAGGTCACTAGTCCGAATTCGGGAAGACCCAGGACTTGCGTAAATCGGGAACGTAGCGATGCACATGCCTTGACTGTGGTGGTGGGCAATACCCATTTGCTGATCGGTGACGACCAATGACTGTGCTTCGACGACAGTGGTAACGGTGACATGTGGTAGGCAACGAATTCAAGATCAGGGCATGGTCCGTGACGGACGGAGTCCGCGTGGATTGTCATGTCGAAGATGCACTCATAGAGTCCTAGATGAATATCCACGCAAGACTTGCAAGTTAACGTTGCCAGATGACGATTGATTGATCCGGCATCTGATTCTTTGTTCACCAGTCTCGTGATCACTGCCGCGTTCGTTGCGACCACCAGACGGTGCTCCTCAAGCATCCCCAAATCAACGTACATGACCGTGGAGTTCGCCTTCAGCTCTGCAGTAAGATGCTAGAAGACGAAACCGCATACATCAAATAACACGCGGTCGTTTTTTTTCGGATTCCTTGGTATATCCCGTATTTCCATCCTGCGTTGATGCATTTGTCCCTAGCTCTGATTGTTTTCTTCTATGAACAGGAAACGGACGTGTCCATTGCCTAGCAGGCGGAGGGATGAACGACGGGCACCGCCCTTGGATTCTGCGTCTGATAGCCCGGACTCCGCAGAAGAAGAGACTCTAGGAAATGAATTTGAAAACGTCGAGAGTCAACGACTCGATGACTAGACCCCATTACATCAGGCAGGATCACTTTCTCGCGCCGCGACGAGTAAACACGGTCTTTCAACCTCGTTCGCTCCCGGACAATCTCTCGTGCTTACACACCTCTTTCCCTTGGCGCGTCGACTCTGCAGATCCAGGCTGAAAGAGCGCGCGACCCATTCTCCCCGGCGAGCTGCGAGTTGACTGATCCCACATGTCTGCCATTCGTGCCACAATGGCTGCATCTAACTCCCCACAAAGCCTGCAGCCGACAACCGTATCGCGCCCGTCGGCACAGCATACCCGGACCGCCGTCGCATTGTGAAATCTTTCTCTGGCTATACTGAACGGCGACGGCAGCGGCAGCCTCAGTGGGTACGAGATCTCCGGACTCGGGAAAGAAATTGTGTACAAAGTTATTTATTCACTGTATCTGAGGTTGCAGAGATAAATAACCTTGACAAAGAAAAAATAGAGAGTGGGCCGGATGTGTTCCCTGGCTTGCGGCCCCGCAAGCACATTACCAACAGAAATTTAGAATCAGGGGCCGACCAAAAAAACGGTGAATCGAGAATAAAACAACACCCGAGAGAGGTCGTGTGCGAGAGTGTTCTAGACGTACGGACCCAGTCAGTTAACTCTTCATTCCAGTGATTCCACGAGGCGGATATGGAGATAGAAGTACTCACAGTCACTGCAGCAACCTTCCCGACGTCTATGTGGATTTGGGCATTTTGAGTTGCGAGTTGTGTTTGCTGCACGGTGAGCTGCGTTTGTTGCACTTCCAGCCGCAAAGCCGAGGCAGCCTGAAATTAAAATCCCATTGAGAACCACTACGACACTTGAAAAATGTGAAAGGCGCACCAAAAAATCGCGATATGCGTCATCCAGCTTGGTCTTAATGTCTTGCAGCACACGCTCGTTGCGGTTGAGGTGCATGATGCGAGAGACACCACCAGTTAACGCGATTATCTCCATGCGGCACTGGATCTCGTCGAGCAACCTGGCACCGGATGAGTATCTGCAACGTCGAAACTAGGAAAAATTGAACGCACACGGTGAAGCGCTCGATACTCTGAAGCATCGGCTGGGGGATCGCTGTGGCATCAGGGACTGCATCCGCGATGACATCGAGGATTTCATTGGTCCGCAAAGCGATGGCCCGGGCTTCAGACTTGGAATGCTTCGCGCGCTAAATTAAGCGTATACGTTTAGTTTCCCTTCACACAGTGGCGGCGACTACGAACCTGGGCGATGTCTAAAAGCGCGACCACGCCGGCTACAGTGCTTTTCAGAGGCGGGAATGTGTCCGCGGATTCTTTCAGTGCAAGTAGAGAAGTCCAGAGTACGTCGGGGAAGGCGTTGGCTATCGGTGGGTACGTCGTGGGGCTGGGCTTTCGCTTCACCCGTGAGGGGAAGGCGAACCGCATAGGCCGCCTCAGGGCCTCGTGGCGGATAGGCTGCCCTTATAAGGCGCGAGCAGGGCTGTGCGTACAGCAGTTCTAGACGCTCGACTCTCACGTATAGCTCTGCGATAGCTATCATGGAATCAGTCTAGTGTTGAGGACCATGATTAATCCAGTGCCCAAAATTCAAAGGTCGAATGGACTTGACAGGCTGCATCCAGAAAGAGGAAATTTGCTGTTTCGCCGCGCACAAACACGTCGATGCAGAAAGAAAATTGGCGCCGAGGGTTTAAGACAAGGCAGTGCCGACGAATTTCCAGAGGTTCCAAAATCGCCAGTGACAATAGAACGATCCGATAGAAGATGCAAAGTTTTTGGTGTTCTTGGTTCGGGCTGCACTTGCAGTCGGCATGCCGAGACGACATGACACGCAGCAGATTTAGACATTCCACATCAGAGCGCTGGGTGGCGACACGTAAACGCCCCGGGATAAAAAAGGAGCCGCATGCAAGACTACCTCCCAACCTCCGCGAAAATACGGAATTATGAAAGGATACCATCCTTGGATGGCGCAATCAGAGGTGGGCCCCAAACAGACAATCTAGAACAAAACATGACACGGCATGGGAGAGTTGTGGAAATTTCGGTCTTTGGAGGAGAGGAAATCAGTTTGAATCGAGTTCATACGAGCGGGATGCTTACAGCTTCTACAGAAACTTTGGCGACCGAGATTTGCGTGCTGGATTTTCGAGGCGCCGCTTAGACCTCCGCAAATACACGAGGTCTTGGTGCCGCAAGTTCGAAGGTGTAACGTCGAATGCCTTGTGAGATAATTCGCAATACGGGATACTAGAAATGTATATATACCAAATAGATAATCGTGCATGTTACGCAATGTATACGGTTTCGTCTTCTACCATCTCGTACTGCCGAGCTGACGGTGAAATGCTTTAGGCACGGAAAGATGATCGAACAACAGAAGCACGCACCATCTATCTCCCCGGATCGTCGTTTCGCAATGAAGTCTTCCGCCCGGCTCCAATAATCCCTCCCCACATGTACTCCCATTTGCCAGTCTTTGAAAAACCACGAGGAGCACATGACGACGAAGCGGGGATCTCTGGCTAAAGCATCCTCGTACTCCGGCGCCGGTGGCTTCCCGTCGAGGGAGACCAAGACAGCCAGAAGTTTGCAGTTCTGCAAGAAAGGAAGACACATGGGGATGAAGTCTTCGTCGTTGAATGAGAGATGGGTGAGACGCGGAAGAAGCGAAAGCGTTGAGCACCACATTGTTATGTCGTCCGGGATTGGTAGCGACATCAGCTCAACATGGGTTATCTGAGCGAAAAGAGGGTGGCGCGCCTGAATGGCAGGTAAAAGTGGGGAAAAATTCATGTAAAGTTGTTTCAAAGGTAGGGACACGGTTGACGACAGGTCGAGCAACCGCGCTGCTCGACCGACCCCGGATGCCCAGAGATTTTCCACCCGAGTGCATTTGGAAAGGATTTCCTTCATGGTGTCTTCGGGGACCGCATGGAGGAGCAGATTGCGGACAGAGTCACGGAAGAAATCCGCTGGTTTACTAGTAGATCGTATGGCAGATAACACAATGTCCGTCGTGAAGATGGGGTAGCCTTGGATTGGCGGAGTGCGGCTTATTGCGATCGTGCGATAAAGAAGTCGTTCTACCCTGGGAGCGATGAATATGAGAAGGTGATCCAGGAGAAAGGACTGCCACGCACCAGTCCTTGACGCGCCATGAAACCAGCATGAGCTTGGGAATCAATACAGGTCGCGAGGACGCGCAGATCTCGAATATGAGGCGTTCCAGCTCAGGGGGGAGGACTGGGACAGGGGATTCCATGGGGAACTGATTATATGACAATCTTGACCAGCACTGGTTGATTCAGACGCCGAAATGGTTGGCAAAGCAGGTGGGGAAACGAGAGGTGGCACATCAGGAAATCTGCAGTCGCCGGTTTGGGCCGAGTGGGGCTCATGATTTGATGGGATCTGGTTTTGATCACACATGCTCAGACATGTCGGTACCAGTTCTCACCAGCGCGTCGCCAGCTGTTGAGCTCCTCGTAGGTATGTACCAGTCTAGTAGCGCATCGTGAGTGCTTGTGCACCATTGTGAGCATCTTGCCAGGCATCTCGCTCCTGCCAAATATATTACTTTCCTGCGAAGATAAGGCCGATTTCGAGGTCAGGATATAAACTGATAACTGGCAGAGGCACAACCAGCGCTGGCAACCGCGCTTCAGCTAACGCACGCCACAAGAATGTGTCGCACAAATATGTCGGTGTTCAAGAAAGGTATGCCCGCATTCCGATGAATGTCCCGCGCTCCAAATGTCTTGGGATGGGGAATTCTGAGGGAAGGCGACGCGACGTGACGCGCTGCGTTTATTCATCAAAGTCGGCACGTGTTGGGTCCGTGCGCAACTGCGGAGCTTGTTGATCGTTTGATGCATGTTGATGATGGTCGCCTCTTTTCTCCCGCCACCACCACCATCTCCTTTTCCATGTCGCCGACTCCCGTCATCCTCAAGCCTGTTCTGGGATCCGCCTCCACCTCTCGCTCTGCATCAAGCCCCACTCAAGCCCGCTGTCAACATCAATCCCCATCTGCGGATTCTCGAGTCAATTCGTCAAGCGTCAAGTCTCAAGTCGTCTGCTCCGGTCTCAAAACTTCCTTCAAGCTTACTTCAAGACATCTCCGAGATTCCCAAGTTGTGCCTCCGTTCGCTATGGCCGCTCTGCAACCCCCGGTCGCTGCGTGCAAATCTGGTGCCCCTCGCTCTGCCCAACAACCCCCCCGTCCGGACGTGCTCGTCTGTTGGACCACACCTCCCAGCTCATGGCTCTCCCAACCCATCCACAACGTTGCGTGATGGAACTGTTGCGTCGCGCTCGAGTATCGGGGTTGGCGATGTAACTTGCTGATACGTACATACATTGATAATATATTTCATTTTATTCATTCTTCCGAGCCCGACCTGAGTGCGAGCCCAATATTGGGGCCCAAGGGGAGCAGCCGAAGTGGGGAGCTGCGGCGCATATGGTCATATATTGAGGTATCAGCACATAACAGCGCTTACAAGGCCCAACAGAACGTATACGACTAGCCAGCTGTCGCCAGCTTGATGGCCGGCTCACCAGAATTTTGCATCGGCGCCCTCGGTGTTGAGGCCGTGATGAGTCGGCATCAGCAATCTCATCAGATTTCGAGGCTGGTGTCGCTTGTGAGCGCATGTGAGCCCTGATATGGCCAGATCAGCGGAGCGCATATTTCCTGATGCAGAGGTCACGAGATCTTTTGACGCAACAGCACCAAACGGGAGACACAGCTTTTGCGCTTGCTCTACACCGTCGTCCAAATGTCGTCTGAACTGCGGCACACCCCATGGCTAGCAATTCCCCCCTATCATAATGAATTCGTCGTTCGATGCTCCCCAGCAGGATCCCACACTGCCATAATCTGCTGTGGCCTCGGAGTTCTTCCTTTTTGTCTCGAATCGCTGTACTAAAAGGCTAAAGCCATTTTCATATAAACCTCTGTTTCAAATCTGATCCTGGGTTATCTCGACCAGCGAGCTCCTTCCCGTTCTTTTTGATTTTGGAGTGCTGGCGCCTGCCCATGGACTTGGCGCCCTCGGATCCGCATCTGCCGATAGACGTCGCTCTTACATTATCATTCAATTGCGCAGGAATACATGCAACGCCCGTGCCAAAATTCATCTCACATGTATTCATAGCCCTCTTTTCTTCTTATCCTCAAGCTGACCATATCCTCCCGCAGGATGGCCCTCAAGATCGCTTACTAGCACTGTATGCCCGGACTATTTTGACCCTCCAGCCTCACAATAAATGAATCGGCATACGCTTTCCCGCTGCTGAGGAGGACGCAATCTCCCGGGTGAAGCATTCGAAGACCGACCCACGCGATATTCTCCGGGCTCATGCCATTCAAGACGTTGTCGCCGACGTCCCGGTGTCCCTCTGATGCTCCAGGGTATTGAGTGTTTCAATATGCCCATGCGTTGCGGGAACTTAAGTGGCTGGGCAAAATTCGCTGCCGCATGGAGACAATGGCGATAATCTAACACTAAACGGCGCGTCTCGTGGGCTCTTATCGACCCGGTAATCAAGGTCCGCATAATGGGGTTTTTTTTGGTGTGCGTGCATCGTATTTAACTTTGGGCTGCCTCGACGCTACGACTCGAAGTGCATCTTCCACCATCGGAGATCACTCGTGCATCAAACACAACCCGCAGCTCAGTAAGCGGGCTAAACCCGGACGATTGAACATCTGCTAACCCTCTTATGTGCAGTTCCGAGGAGTTCCAGGACAATCCTTTAAAAACAACTACGACCTGAATTTTGCGATCACGCCGGTGACGTTCCATCAGTGATGGGGCGAAAGTGAAATTTTGTCCCCGGACAGAAGTGTTTCACTCCACCATACCAACCCTACCGGTCGGCGCAAGTCACGAAACACCGTACGTATTTCGGCGGCTGGTTGTCAGAGGCCTCTCTTGAACATCTCAGTTTACTTCATGTATCCAAGTAACAGCGTCGACAGTACACCGATACCAGATTGACAACATTGAGGCAGTGCGAGGTTTTTTTTTACCTGGGTCCACATTTGTATGTATACCTCCATCATTTGCGGTCACCGTCGGCTGATGTCCGTGAAACCACCTACGTGAACTAGGTGGACATCACGGCATACCGCGACGAGTGCCCTCGGAAGTTCGCGCAGCGACGAATTTGAAAAAAAAAATTGGCAGAGGAGCGCTTAAAATGCGGTGAAGAATTAAGATTGCAGCGACAGGGTGCTACACTAAACACGGTGAACGCTGACAGTTGCAGTTTTAAATTTTGATACCATTTGATTTAAAAGAAGTACCTTGTCGTGAGCCGCAGGACTCTCCGTTTTTCACGCCATTGACATTCCCCTCCACATGACAGTAACTCCGGGGACGAAAGAATCGTACATCGGGTATTTGTCATGCTATGACCAATTCCGTGAACCGACACTGAATAGAATTTCAACCCAGCGCGTTTCTTGAAAACATCATCTACGGTAAATGTCCGCGTTTTAGTTGGAATGCAACGTTGACAGTGTTTCAAGGCTTCTACGTATCCACATTTGTTGAATGTTGTGCGATTTTGAGGAGAAAGCAACTGCAGACGCTGAACGTGAGGAAGTATTTGACCGCAACGACGGTCCTAATGGCCATTCTCATCACCACGGTTCGTCGCAATGAACATATCTGCATCTGGTGCTATCGCAAACAGCCTTGTTTGTTACTTGCAGCGCTGCGTGATCGACACCGTCCGGTGCATCATTGCTTTAGGTGAGTCTCATTTCAGTCGTACCCGCAACGCAGCCGAGGATGCCGAGCAGCTACATACTGTGGACAACCCTGGCCTGGAGTTCGGATCGCCAAATACCACTATCGATATCGTCACCAACACTTGCTTGTTCCTATTAACTGCGGTTGCCGACGCCTTTGTTGTACGTCTTTCACAAACATCCGTGGGTCAGACCCACTGGCTGGACGCTGCCCTCACTTGGCAAACTGTCAGATCTTCCGGACTTTCATTGTCTGGTACAAAAGCTGGCTTGTTATTGCTCTTCCATCACTACTCTTCCTCGCCAACTTAGGTCTGTCTTCTTTCTCCTCTTCTTTGATTCTTGAAGGAAATAACACCGTACAGGCATTTCTACCTGGAGCATTGTTGGGCTCATTAAATTCGACCCTGAGGACGGTTCCCTTTTTCAAAACGCCCTCTTCAAAACCACAATTGCCTTCCTTTCGCTCACACTCTGTATCAATATCATTTGTACTGGTGAGTCAGGTTTTGTTCTGGGCCTGTTGCCGGTTTCGCATTCTGAATCCTCACCAGGTCTCATTTCTTTCCGCATTTTTCATATCCAACGCCGCGTGCTGAAGCTAGGCACCTCCCGGCTAAGTCGGCTAGACGCCATGAAAGTCATCCCTATCATCGTGGAGTCGGGTGTGCACTTTTATTCAATTTCAAACTCTGCATGTGTGCTGATTCTGGAACACTTGAATAGCGTCGATGTATACACTTCTGCTCGTAGGAATAATCATCTCCTTGAGTTTCAACAGCTACGTCAACTACCTCCTCATCGATTGCGTGAGTTATCCAGAGTTTGTGAGTCTTCCGAACTAATGGGTCCCTTAGACGCCTCCTACAATTGTATGTATCTCCTCCTATTCCTCGCAATTGTTTCATTTCCCCCCCAACTTGTAGGGCCTTGTCGTGAGTGTTCCGGATGTCTCTTGCGATTTCAACATCTCACAGTACAAACATCATCAGTTCTCGTACATTATAATCCGTGTGAGCCGAGGCACCGCTTACGGCGACAGTACGGATAATGAGGCCACGGGGATGGGACAGACAGATAACCAGACTTTGGAATTCAATCACAGCCCCAACCGCTTCTCCAGGCCCGGAACCGACAGGATCGAGCTGGATGTCAGAGAGGAGCGGGTGGTACATCCGGGAAGCGACCTAGATAATAATACATCCACAAATGAAGCGTCGAATACGAAGTATACTGTATAATAATAATTGATATTAGTCTAGATGGTCGCATTGGAGTCAGTGGTTTAGGCGGGCAGGTTTGGGAATCGAACCGAGTCTTCGTGAGCACCATTTAATTTGCTCCTGGTCCGAGTGTTCAACGGAATTGAACAGGTGTTGAATTCAACAAGAAAATGAAGAGGTCTGTCACCGTGGATGGAGACGAACTGTGTCGGACGAAAAGGTATCCGAGGTTTCTTGAGCTCCAGCTCCGTTTTGAGAGCCACCTGCGAAGGCAAGAACTACTGAATAAAAGCATACCACCAGCCGGAATCGAACGCTCGAACAGTCGTCAGCAGATTTGACAACCGGGAACGAAATGATCCGTTTCGTGAGCAGATTTAACAAAGAGCGAGAGCCCCTATACAGCAGCGAGTTGTTTTTTTCTCACTTTTCTGCGGCATGGGGAACGTTAACTTGGAGACCCGCAGGGAACGTCAGCAAAATTGACAACCGGCTCAGAATGTTGCGCCTTCGTCAGCGATTTTGACAAAGGGCATAGTTTCCTATATAAACCCTGCCTCGACTGCATGTTTTTGCCACCCAAGTTTCGACATATTACAATGGTTCGCAGCATTCTCGTCACAGGATCCAATCAAGGTGAGTCGGGTCCCAGTTTTTGATGGGATAACACGCCTAACTGAACTTTTGCTTCGCGAGGTTTGGGAATGCACACCGTGCACCAGCTTTCCTCGACTCCCGACGTGCTTGTTTTTATGGGTGTGCAAGGAACCTCTGTCGACTCGATGCGAATCATACTGACCCGGAATGGCTGTAGGATCACGAAAGCTAGCCGCCGCAGAGGAGGCATTGGCCAAATTTGCGGCAGACATTCACCCTTCGTCTGCGGTCGTGCCTGTTCAGCTGGACATCACAGACGATGGGTCAGTCAAGGCAGCGCACGACTTCATCGCCGAAACTCTCAAGGCGAAGGGTATCTCCGGTCTCGATGTTTTGACCAACAAGTACGTTTCTGTGGTGGACGTTACTCCGTAACTCACCACGAAATCCAGTGCCGGGACCGTAGGCCCGGGATTCAAAGAGACATACGCAGTGAACGTATTCGGCACAGTCACGGTTACCACGGCAATGCGTTCCCTGATGCGGGACGGTGGGGCGATCCTTAACATCACCTCGCTGCTCGGGTCCATTGCCGTATACACGAAGAAGCCGGGGCCGCCGGGGCCGCTCTACACTGCGTACGGGACGAGCAAGACGGCGGTAAATGCGCTCACGGTGCACTGGGCGCTGGAGGAGCAGCGGAATGGATCTGGAATTCGCGTGGCGTGCATCGAGCCTGGTGCGCGCATTCCGCGAGTTCTTTGGGTTTTCACGTTACTAATTCCCACCCAGGATTCAACGCGACGAGTATGACTCAGTATAATGGGATGTCCCCTACGGATGGATGCAAGATCATCGTCAAGACCGCGCTGGAGAAGGATGGAAGGACGGCTGTATTTTTCAACAAGGACACTGATCTAGAGTGGTAGAATCTTGTAGACCATGTTTTATTCTAAATTATTCAAATTTTGCAAATCAACGGTTGCTCTGTGCAGCATATCTTGTTTTGGATAACGGCAAGCCTCCGTTGCGGTTCAGAAGAGTATAGCAGGCGACACAATGATACATACCGATTGAGGTCTCGTGTAACATGATTGAAATAACTGACACGCAGCTTCAGTGTCGGCACCAGCTGCTGTGCCAGTGCCAGCAAGCGCGGTTGCTGCGGAAGACATGCTAGGAGGAGGCATTAACGGTACAAATGGCACCATGGAACAGACTTACCCTCCGGAGCACAGAAAATCAAAAATCATCATGGGGAACAGGTGGCAAGTCACAACACGTGATGCACGAGGCGCGAAGTGAATCAGAAGCAGCAAATATGTACAACGTCCATCGGGCCCTGATAGGTGGCGGTGCAGTTAAACTTTGCTTCAACTGGGCAACTGGTGTCATTGTTCAAAACTACTCTGAGGTTCAACCATCACTTCCTTTACGGGAAAGTAGACTGGTCGATCTGGGCT
Organism: Mycena epipterygia; assembly: GCA_029281465.1. NCBI lineage: Eukaryota > Fungi > Basidiomycota > Agaricomycetes > Agaricales > Mycenaceae > Mycena > Mycena epipterygia. The sequence continues at coordinate 117,831 of JARJCQ010000101.1, read as the reverse complement.
TAAATTCCTAGCACGCGCCATCACTACGTCATGATCTTGTCGCAAGTCACGTTTCGATACCCCGGAGGTTGCCGACAACACTCAAAATCCATCCATGCACGGCGTTCTTAGTCTCCCCAAAAACAATTATTTTTTTGAAGAGAGCGAAATGGAGATCTTTGTTTATGGTCTGATTTTGTTCACGCATCAAATACCGTAGGTCGGCCTTCGCAACCCGGGATTCTCAATTAGGCAAGACCTTCCGCATTGAGACGCCATGACAAATGACCACGTGCACCATCACTTCTCAGTCGCGACATCCCCCCCGCCCGCTGCGCTTTTCTGACGCGTCCTTCGGATGGAGGGATATGAAAGTGACTTCCAATGGGTTCTTCCGTACACCCCCATGCACGTATCGCGCCTGGAGCTGGTTCCGTCCTCACCACATGCTCATACGAAGCAGGCGGCTCTTTCTTTGCTAACACCACTCCTTCGACATCTTTAGGGTCTATCTCCTTTGAACCCTACTGGGGTCCACCCATTTTCTTTCTTCCACCAAACACTCCACAATCTGGGGTCCCACTTGCTGGTACACCGAAGCGGCGCCATGAGTAGACAGTAAATGACGAAAATATGTCCCTGACACCATCTGCCCATGGTACTTCTAAAAGAGCTAAAACTTCTGGTGCTTCTACTCGATGGAAGCCCGTTCCGATACAGAAGATTCAGTTAATACTTGAATCCATCCAGGACCAGGGATGAACTTCGGGCGAATTCTCGTGTATGATATTCGACCACAAAGGTCGCGATGGCTCACGCTCCTAAATGCATGCACATATGGTTAAAGCATTTCTTGGAGGCACAACGAATTACACACCATCTGATATTCTAACTTGCTGGATGACGGTGTTCTTCACGCCTATTCCCCACATTTGGCTGATTCGTGCCGTCCATCACTTTCTGCCCGATTGAGCACGAAATATGATGTGCGATCAAAACAACAGCTACACCTATAAATCGCTCGCGGCGGCACTGCTTGGCTCATTGAATGTCTGGAAATTGAGTTGCCGCTGAAATGTCCTTCTGGTGAAGTCTGAGCACAGCGAGGATTTTTTTTGAGGGTTTTTTAGGTCAAAACCTTCTGTTTGCTGGACGTACTCAGCTTCTGCAGCACCAGAGAACCTCAGAAACCCCAGACAAACTCCATCCAGGTTTTGGACACATAAAAATGTTGGAGGTTCAAAGAAAACCAGATCCAAAACAGCACCCAGACAACTGGTTGGTTGCAAAAAGGTACTCCTCACAATTCACTAAACACCAATGCAGTTTACGGTATAAAAGTAAATCTGGGCACTGTGGGGAAATGTTTGAAGGCATCCCCTTGTTCCTCTTGCATCTTGTGGGTAACTGGTAGGTTTCTGAATTGTTACAATATTGATATAGGCCTCCTAACTTATGTAGTGGCCCTGGAAGGTATAGAAGGATGGAAAGATTGAGGTGGATATCTGTTGAGTGTCCATTAAATCCTGCACCTGTCCACCCACTGCACCTGAATGAGGCTCACAAAGGCAAGAGCACAGAATGGGTCAGAAAAGAATATTATGGTACCACTGTACACTTCAAAATATGCTTCTATTTGGGGAGGTTATGTGGTAATGCGGAACCATGAAGCCTGGAAGGCTTTTTAGGACCGATTGTGGAGACGGGGGGAACAAAAACAATTATTTAGAGGGAAAAAGACAAAAACGTAACATCCGGGATTCGAACCACGGAGCTACCAGTTCCCCATCAAGGCACAAAAAACATAGTGCACAAATATCAACTGCACCAAAGGGATTTGATGGTTTCCTCCCCCATTTTCCCCTTAAAATTCGAGACACCGCACAGGGGCCAATTGTTTTTGGAAAAGCTATGCGTGACGTGTCCGAGCGCTCTTTCTTAGTCTTCCGTCCTGCACCCATGTCGTCAAGCTACACACTCACCGGTACGTCTACGAGTCCCCTTTCATCTGCCCATCGTTCATTCTTGATTCCTACTAGTGCAAAGTGTGGAAGGCATCTCTTGGAAGCCGGGGTTGTTGCGCCGCCAAAATCCGAAATTTTATGTCGTGGTCTACCTCGATGGCATCGAGATTCATCGAACTCATGCAGTCAAAGGGGGACCTGCTCCAAAATGGGACAGTATTTGTCCAATGTGAGCCCCTTTGAGCCGAACCTGTTCTTGCATACTGATTATCGTAGCTCGGCGGATTCCTCGTCTTCTACCATTTCACTACAGCTTCTTCACAGTTCACGGTTGCGAGATGATATGTGTGTGGGTGTAGCAGAAACCAGAATATATGCGCTGGCGGTCCTCTATGGCTCGGGGGATGATGCAAAGGGTACGAGATTTTATTATACGCTATTTTATACACATTAATTTGCAATAAGCAGATATGAAGCTGCAACTCATGGGCTTGAAGGGGGAGTTGACAGGGAGGACCGTAGGCACTCTGTCCGTGTGTTTGATGGACCCTCGTCCTTCCTCTCTTTTCGACTCGGACGTCGCCTCAAACGTCGCCACCGTTTTCGACTCAGATGGCGGCTCTGAGGGCGATGTCGCCACCTGGGGGGCTACGCTAATCATGAGTAGAAGCATCGAGTCAGCACTGCAGTCAGTGATCTCAAAGCTCGAAATCCTCGTCAGCATCGGAGACCAAATTGCCACAGTATGTGCGCGCGCTTAGCTTGACCTCGCCTCTGCTTAAATGCGTTCGAGATTCACCCGTACGCCAACATTGCATGGAAAATATTGACTTCTGTACACAAGGTGCGACATAATGTCGGGTGTTCTGACGCCTACTGATTAGGGAATCAGGTTGTAAAGCAGAAGATGAACGCCAAGTTATACGAGCTCGTACAGACAATTGACGAGGTCTATTCGTTCGTGGACGGTATCGACTCTCTGCCTGAGAAGATCGAGAGAGCCGAGAACAAGGTTCTGGCAATCGTCAAACAAACAGCGGAATGCGCACTATTCATTCAGGAATATGTAGCGCACGGATTCATAGGTGAGTATTCTGGCTCGCGAGCTTGAATAATCTTAAAATTTCCAGTAGATCATGCTGTTTGGAGCGCCGCGAGCGATACATATCAGAAAATAGACGAACTCTCTACCGCCTTACGTCACCTGAAAAATCCTTTCGAGGGCGGCTTGACGGTCCAATCCTTGTTTTTATCCACAAAAGTCCTGGACGCAGTTGTGTTCTTGGGTAAGTGCACTTACCTAGTCTGGTATTTAGCACACTGACTTGTCTTGTCAGATGAATCCGACACGCTAAAAAAGCTCAATCCAGTCCCCATGAATTCAACCTCGCGCGATCCATGCTTAGTGGGAACGCGCCGTGAAATATTGGACGACATCACTGAATGGTTTACTGTACCATCCGATTCCGGAAACATTCTCTGGCTATCTGGCGTCGCGGGCTCTGGGAAGAGTACAATATCGTTAACGATTGCAGAATCCACGAGAGGACTCCAGCGCCTCGGGGCTGTACTCTTTTTCAACAGGAATGAGCCATCATGCAATCATCCTTCTGCCGTTATCCGCACCATCGCCTATTGGCTGGCACTTTCCGACACACATGTTGAGCAGGACATTTGCGCGACGATCCGTCGGGACCCCGAAATTATAAATGCACCCCTTCAAATGCAGTTCAATCAGCTATTGTTGGCCCCGCTTCGAGCAGCCGAACCGCATATCTCAGGCCCAATCCTCATCATTCTCGATGCTCTCGACGAATGTGGAGACCCTTTCTCTCGCCGCGCACTTCTTTCCTTGCTTTCAGACGAGTTCCCTAAGCTTCCTCACTTCATTCGGATTCTCATTACGAGCCAGCGAAATTCCGATATCACCCCTGGATTCCGGTCTTGTTTTACAGAGAGGGATCTTGACACTGTGCCCTCGACCGCGAAGGATGTGGAGATATTCATCCGCCACGAGATGGCTCAGATGCGGAAGCTGAAGGGCTTGGATTCAACATGGCCAGAAGAGCAAAAGATCCAAGCTGTGGTCAATCTTTCGAGGGGTCTCTTCATCCGGGCATCCACAGCTATCAGATTCCTGCGCGCAAACGGATACCGTCCAGACGAACAACTCGACGTTTTGATCGAGCATGGGCTCTCAGGCACCTCTGTTTTACCCGAGGACCCCGATCCGGAAAAAAAGGAGGATCTTCCCACGACCGCTGATTTGCCCGAAGATTTCGATTCAAAAAAGAAGGGGAAATCCGGCGCCACCACCGTTTTCCCCGAGAATATCGTTCTACGTTGGAAAGAAGCAGCATTGCTACTGCTTCCGTCCCATTTTTCTACCCCGAACCTTCTCACAACATCTCTATCCTCAAATTTTCTGAGGAACATCGCCCATTTGACGGTCGCGAGGAGTCTGGAAGACTCAACGTCTGATTCTGATTATAAACGCGTTCAAAATGAAGTCCACAAGGAGTGGCTCAAGGTCGGAGGGGTTGTGCGTGATCCTGTCATCTCTTGATTTCATGTCTCATTCGAGCCATAGCTTGTGGCTCTCGCGGCGTAAGTCTGCTGAAACCGGAATTATTTTTGTTATAACTTAAAACGTGTATAGTCTCGAAACAGCGGCGTTTGCACTAGCCCCAGGATCCATATTCCCAATCGACAAGGTTGCCCGAATCGCTGTCTCTGGAAGCAGTATTTCCACCGGCGCTGGCCTGCTGTGCAATATCTATCTTCTCCTCAGATTTTCTTTGGCAAGTCCCCCAGTTTTTAAGGTGATTCGTGTTGCAATCTTGATCGTCGTCGATCTGACCTGAATTTGCAGCACCGCACTCAAGATAAATACGAGGTCCGTGAAAACGGTTCCATCAACCGGACGGGCTCATATCTATTTTTCGCCCTCGTTGCTCGGCTCCCCTTTCTCCTCGCTGCGGTATCCATTCTCTTCATAGCGGCCCTTCTCGTGGACGTGGCGTGTAAAATATCGCCCCCCGTGGTATTAGCCATCCTTGGCATGACCGGGATCATACTCTACTTGCAGTATATCTGCTGGGTCCTGATTTGGGTGGTATTCGGGCTGTCCAAGGTCCTCAGCTGGCTGGTCGTTGGACTATCAAAGGCCGGGACGTGGCCCACATCAGTGTTCAAGTATGTTGTTGGAAAGGCTCGGGAACTATGGCAATAAATGGGTACTTGTTATTCTTCTGCTGCATGGTACTTTTTATGTAGACTGTAATCAATCTGAATCCTCTTCTAACCTGCAGGCCATCCGGTTATTTTCAATGTTGGGCCATTCAGCGAACTTTAGGAAATGGCGGAAGGCGCGCAGGCTTCAAATGCGTGCCAGTATTCCTTGTGCCCGTATCGCATTTTAACGTGAACATCGGCTGACCTCCCGCCAATCAGTGCCTTGTTTTCAAGGAAAGAAATCTTGGTGAATATTATCGATCTGGGGCCGGCCCCAAAAAACACCTCGCGAAGTGGTCGTACGCAATTTTTCTCGCGTTTTCTAAGTGTGTCTACTATCAACCGCCGGGAACCTGGTCACCTTAGCTATTTTCGGTCATTAGTAACTCTTTAAGGGTCTTTCAGAGTGCCCGAGGCCTTCAAATGGAAGGCATACATCCTATTAACAAGCGAAGCCCACTTACGCTGATGACAATAAGGGGGAGTTTAAAAAGCTTCGGATAGACCAGTTAATTTTAGAAGAGATATATGTAGGAGAGGTAGAAAAAAATATGTACATGTAGAAAATGTGATAATTCGTAATTGGGGCCGGAGCAGAAGGAAAGATAAGGAGAACCGTCGTAACTAGGCAGGGACTGTAAACTGAAAGGGTCAAATCAGGGACGGTACTGGGCTACGAACGCGTTCTCTTGATAAATATCAATGAAGGCAACATCAAGTCCTCGATCTGCCAATATCTGGATCCCCTCTACGATGCTATCATAGAAACGAGCTCTGCTCTTGTAGTGGTTCGAGTAGATGTTAGAACGTGAGAAAAAGCGTAAAGATGAAAGGTGGCACGAGGACTTTGGGTGGAAACGGGATTCTGCCATGGTCACCATGGCAAGGGAGGAATCAGGATGAAATGAGCCTACACCATCACTATAGCCGTACGCTAGGGACGAGAGACTAGGACAGAGGTCAGAAGAAGCACCGGATATTGTCAGGGCATTGAAAAAACCGCTGATCGCAGCGGAATCCCAATGCGAGGCTTCAACGAGCAGATATTCGAGGGATTGCACATCCGTGAGGAAGCGAACGACCGTGTCTGCAGAAGTGCATTTCTCCAACACGAGCCTCGTCAATCGACAGGCGGAACGGTTGGCGAAATCCTGCAGGGAATCTGTCGCGCCGACTGAACAGAGAACTTCTAGCGCCGGTGCGGTTAGACGGGTCAAAAATTCACCGTCACCCACGTATAGCCGGTGCAGTTGAGGGAGAGGGATGATTGTATCTCCAGGAATATTAACTGCAGGAATATTAAGGCCAAGGGGGTTATCGGCGATGAAACTGAGGCCACACTCCACGAGGTTGGCGGTGGCGCCTAAGATCTCGAGCTGACGCATAACAGAAAATCGTCCTCGGTAACAAGTGATTTGGCCCCATGGGATGCAGAGTGGGAGGCAGTCCATATATTTGGGGTCTGCGAGGGTGACTTCGCGAAGGTTCGGTGCAATGGAAAAACAATTGGGTTGAGAGACGAGACTGCCACCACGACCATACACTTGTACTTTCTTCAGCTGAGGAACCCGACCCCGGACGGAATCGAGCAGATCAAAGAGGGTACACAAGTCCTTCCAACACCGTAGACGGATGGTGCTCCAGCGCTTGCACTGAGGAAGGAGCAAATCCCACAGCCGACGCTCATCAACGTCTTCGCAGTTGCCGCTATAGAAATCCACGTCAAGTGGCACATTTCCAGACCGGAGGAGCTGAGTCTCGATCATAGATAGTGGATGGGTGTTGCCCAAGTCGAGGCTGAGTATTTGGGTGATGATAATGAAACGCCACAGAAATGGATCGGTAACGGCCCAGTTCCGCCAAGACCTGCAAATAAGACCGAGGCGCCATGGGGCCCAGTTAACCCGCTTGAATGCCTCGCCCAGTCCCCTGGTGTGCGGCAGGGTCAAGGCAAATATCTGGCCCATCACATCTGATGGCATACGACGGACGGGGGATATGACCGCGGCGAGCTTCCGCACGTATTCATGTATCGGATCGCGCTCGGCGATGAGCTCTTCCATCGCAATCCGTAGCGCATCGATTCGAGCATTTAGCGTGTCCACCCGGGCTTGGTTGTCGGAGATGATTTTTCGGATAGCGGGAATCTCTGAGTCGAGGGGGATATCGTTGCTTTCGAGTAGTTGATCCAGCCGAGAAGGATCTCTCGGCCACTCAGACCCAGTCGTGTCGGCACCAGCTGATGCAGCGCCAGCAAGCGCGATTGCTGCGGATGACATTCTAATTTCTATAAGTACGGGTCCTTAGCGTAGTAAATTACAAAATTACCCTTAAAGACGCAAATTGAGCGAAAGATATATAGTATACGGTATAGAGACGACCGTCGTGGGTCGTGGAAAGGAGCACGTGGCAGTAAGTAAACACGCACAACTTGAATGTGAGGTCACTGATGAGTCGGGTTTCGTGGTACAGTTCAAGTTGCCTTTATTCAAACCGAATGAACTACGCCTGCTTGGGTTGCCTTGGTCGGTGAAGGGAAGCAGAAAGGGCGACGTATACAGAAATTCAGGTATAGGTTGCTAGTGCTAATCTAGTTTTCAAGTCGATTAATACAAAGAAAATCTGAATGGCATGTAAGCCATGTCAGGCAATTGATTTCAGGCATGCGAACAAGTACCATTAATTCATTTGGTACGCACCCAATTTCATTTCGTCAAGCGCCAGAACACCAGCCATCCAGACATATATGCAGGTGGCCTCGCATCAAATCGAAAGCCGGCGATTAATATGTTGTCTATTTAAAAATGAAAGCTGTCCATGTCCATGATGATACATACGATACAGTATGCGGCGTCACATTCAACGATCAGCATGTGCCTACGTAAGTCATTGCATGATCAAGAAATATTAGAGTCACGATTAGGCTAGCGCGGTCAGAAAAATATTACAGCTCACGCCGAGTCTCGGCTGCTTCGCTTCTGACAAATGAAATCAACGTACGTAAATGGGACTCTCCATCGGAGTACGAGTGTTTAGATACACTTCAAGTCATTTATGAGCGGTTTGAGTTGTGAAATATTTACAAGATACGAAATGCAAAAATATAACACTGGACGGTCTTCGATCCGCCTCAGCCAGATATGGGAAGTTGATCTCATTTGAAGAAAGAAGGATTTGAAAGAATATGAACCCGAGTTGGGCAAAATTATGCTGAATGCCATCGAGGGCTTGAAACCTTTGTGGTTGTTTACCCAACCGTAAATGGAGTACATGCATATGTAGAGCACTGAGCTCATGAATAAATTGACGTTCTACGTCCGGAGTTTCTGCCGGGAAACGCCACGGCCCTTCGCAGAGGGTAAGAGTCGTAAACGACTCGTAACTAACGAAATCAAAAACGAAAGCCGAAACCAAGAACCCAAAAAGTACACAGGCCGCATTGTTCCCCCGGCTCGCCACCTGCGCGAGCACACAGAATTAAGAAATCAAGTAAGATAGAAGATATGATCCTTGGATGCAGCGATCAGGGGTGGGCCAAAAAAACGGTTAATCTAGAATAAAACACGGCATGGGAGAGTTGTGTCGAAATATTGGTCTGCGGACGCAAAAGCATCAGCTTCAGTCGAGTTCCCTGGTGGAGGCACATACTGTTTGCGCAGACACTTTTGCGACGGCGATTTGCGTGCTCGATTGCGCCACCTCTAACCGTAGAATAGACGCAGCCTTCTCAAAATATTAGAACGAAGGACGACTCGTGCATGAAAACTCCTGGATACACACCAGAAAATCGCGATATGCATCGTCCAGTTGGATCTTGATATTTTGGAGGACACGCTCGTTATGGTTGAGGTGAACAAGGCGAGACACGCCGCCGGTGAGCATGATCTCCTCCATAGAGCACTTGATCTTGTCGAGCAGCCTAGCGTGAGCGTGAGCCTCAGCAACACACATTATATCGAAGCACGGAGCGTACACCTCGAAGCGTTCTATACGGTGCAACATCGGCGGAGGGATAGCTGCGGGGTCAGGAACGGCATCGGCGATGACGTCGAGTATCTCCTTCGTGCGCCTGGCGATGTCCTCCGCGGCTGCCTTCGAGTGTTTGGCGCGCTAGGGATGGGCAGTGTAAGTTTGTTTTATTCATTCTTTTTTTGCTCGCTAGCCCACTGACCTCTGCGATCTCCCAGAGCACGACCACACATCCGACGACGCTCTTTAGAGGTGGAAACGCGTCCGCGGATTCTTTGAGTGCTAATGTCGACGTCCAGAGGACATCGGGGAGAGCATGTGAGGTGAGAGATTTCGGTTTGCGAGTTTCGGATGGGAGCTTCTTCTGTGCGTTTGAGAGGAAGCGGAACCGCATGGATCCCGACGTTGCAGAGATCGGAAGGATGGCGCGATTTTAAAGCCAGAGCATGGCTGTACATGTCACTTTGAGCGGCTCGGAGCGAACGAAGCTTCCATGTGGCTTTCGTGTGTTCTGGATCAGCATAGCCTCGAACGACTACGGAACGAACCAAAGAGTATCTAGAAATATCACTGAAGCTGTAGTATAACCGATTCCTAACACTGCCAACCAGATGCACTGGTTTGGTAACTATCGATTCAATTCGTTGTTTCCGGTACGAGAAACGAGCTGGTATCATTATAGCGTCTCTCTAGAGAGACTGTGTTCCCGGTGGATGGCACCTTTTACTTCCCATCGAGTGCCCAACACGATTACATCCCAACGAAATTGATCCATATCCCAGATAATTCAGGCTGAATTACCCGGGGTTATATCCGGTAATAATCAAGTCCATGATTGGCGCTCGGAGATGTAGCTGCAGGCACATGTTCTCGCATGTTCTTGTCTCATTCAATTCAATGCAGAGGTGTCCATGGCAACGTCCGACTGTATTCTGAATTGATACAAGAGATGCGGCCCCCGGCACCTCCCCATTACAAAGGCCCGACACTCCCCGCTTGCTCCACATAGACTATAAGTGACACTAAGCGAGGGCGGTTCAACGAAGTGGCGTTGTGCATGTTTGCTACTTTGCTCCGCGCGTCCCGCATCACGTGTTTGCCACCTGCTTCTTACCACGACGGGTATTTCTTCTTAAGAGTACCCTAACGGCGCGCTTCTGCTCCAATCTGCTGCGAAATACTTCAATGAAAAGCCGGGTCTAAAAATGACTTGTTGGTCAGGTTGTGCCAGAGTTCCTCGCAGTATGCTGTACCTTCCATTCATCATTTCAAAGTCTTCCATACATCCTATCTCATTTCCAGGGTTGCCTCTTATGCATCGACGAACATACCTGAATCGAAGCGAACTCACCGGGATGTGAGGGATACCGTTGGGAAATGACTGGTGGTTATGTGCCCCCTGTTTGGTTGACAGAGCGAGTCGCGAGCAACTCTCCCTCTCCGGATTCTGTGAGATCTTATTTTTGCGCAACCCAACTTCTGACCTCTCATTAATCAAGGCGCTCGCTAGGACTCTCTCATGGTTGCATCTCCCGAGACACGGCCTTCAATTTGTCAGATGTACGTGGGAGCCCTCTGACCAATGCTGTAATATACAGCCCTTCCAGGTCTCACCTTATAAAGGCTATCCATTTCGCCCAGCGCCAACAAGGTGCTCCATGCGGTTCACCGTCCCCTCGCGCGCGAGGTTGAAACCCTCCTCCAAGATTTCGAAGCCAAAATCTCGCACAACAGGCGCTCTCCCAGATGTACTATGGACGTGCGTGCTTGCGCTCAAAGAGTCAGCAGACGCGTTCCCGCCGCTCAAGAGCGCTGTGGGCGGCGTCGTCGCACTTTGTAACATCGCCGAGGCTAGCAAGACATGTCTCCTTCCGGACGTTCGAGGAGAACTAACAGGGTATCCCCAGCACGCGAAACACTCGAAGTCCGATGCGCGGGACATCGCACTGCGGACGAAGACAATCCTCGACCTCGTCGCCGACGCCTTACCCGACGGCTCGGAGATCCCCCCGCACATGCTATTGAGTATCGAACGCTTCACTGTGTGCGTTCCCCTCTTCCCTCGACATTCAACTGTAACTCATGAGTACTCGTGCCAGGCTACTCGACGAGATCCAGTGCCGAATGGAGACGATTGCGTTCGCCGGTCGTGTCTCGCGCGTCATCCACCTCAACCGCAACGCGCATGTACTGCAGGATATCAATGTTCAGCTCGACGACGCATACCGCGACTTTGTAGTGCGTTTCCAACTCTCTTCGTGCACCGCGAGTCCTCCTTCTGAAATAGTGTGGACAGGCCGCGTCTCTTCTACGCGTTGAGGTCACGCAATCGAACACACATAAAACCGTCACTGAAATTTCTGCGGAAGCCGTGAGCACCTCCATCCTATGACGGCCATTAAAGTTGATTTGCCTCTCCACAGACCAACAGTTCAATACAACTCTCCGACGTCGTGTTTTATTCAAGATTAACTGTTTTTTTGGCCCACCCCTGAGCGCTGCATCCAAGGATCCCATCCTTTACCTTACTTGATTTCTTAATTCTGTGTGCTCGCGCAGGTGGCGAGCCGGGGGGGAAATGTGGCCTATATATTTCCTTGTCTGCAGGTCCAATATGTTGGGGTAGTGGTAGTGGAGCATATACGAGATCTGAACCCCCCACACATTGAAGAGGGCGTCACATTCGGGTCAGAGGCGGCACTGGGTGTTGAGGGAATGTGACGGCAATTCACCGAATGTGTCGGGCTTCTAATGTGTAGGGGGATCGGATCTCGTCAATCCCGGTGGTAGGGTTATAGTACACTACTACTACTACCTCAAGACAGTGGACACACAGAAAGGAAATATATGGTTCATCGAGTGGTAGGCTCGGACCATATTCTCATGACATCCCAATTTGCGAACTTAGTCTCTGGATTGGAATTCAAATTGGAATGTCATGCGAGGCTGGTCATGAGACTACCCACCGGAGAAAACTTACATATATGCTTGTTTTTTGGACAGAAATGATATATTTGCAGCCCGAGGTCGAAAAAAATTAAGTGGAGGCAATGTGTCTTTTTCTTCTTCAAATCCCGCTGTAATGATCACCTTGGTTGTAATCAAGGATACAAAATCAGGAGTAAGTGAGGAACACATTTTGGGTGCGCAAAGAAGTAACTTAAGTCGTATACAGGATATGCATTTGACAGCACGGATTACACCACATTATTATGGACTCTAGTTCTCAGAATATGATTAAGCTCGACTTATGCCCCTTCAGATTGTCATGTAAACATTTTTAATAGTTTCTTACGATCGTCCTCCTCGACGACTCTGACGGGAACAAACTTGAAGGAGCGTTGGTTGGATTTGATGTCCAATCGTGCGAAAATCAATCTAATTTCGAACCATCAGCTTCGGGAATTGTCGCCACAGCTCAAATCCCAAATCCCAACTAGTACCGGGCCTAACACGAAAGAAGCGTCTGCTTTCCCAAAAAAATGCGTCCATCTACTGAAAATGAAACCCGCCCACCTCCTATTCAACACGTCCATCCCCACCCGGCACGAATTCAGATTAAACAACGGCACATCCACCCCGGGCGGCAGCCCACATAAATCAATCGCTCAGACGCCCTATACCATTTCTCCCCTCCTGGAATGGTTCAATGATTTCCTATTGGTGGCGGGTCTCATTTATAATTATCTGGCTCCCTAGCTCCCTATCTAATAATCTATGTCCCGCCTTTCATGTCGCACCGGCGTTCACACACAGATTACATTATTAGCCCTATAGGCTATCACATTAACACCTACGCACCACAACCGCACCCAACGAATAAAACACAAAAAAGCATAGAAACAGAATACAAATCGTTACGGGTCGTGAGGTCTACCCACCGACCGAGTGCTGGCATCTACTACTACTACTACTGGGACTCTGCTCCCCTAATCCCTAATCCCTATCTGGCTTCCATGTCGTGCACTCACACACAAATTACGTTATTAGCCCTACCACCCTCTATTATACATGACCCCAAGAAAACCCAAACCGGTAAAACACAAAAAGCATAGAAATACACAATACAAATCGTTCGTTCGTTACGAAGGTCGTAAGGCGTAAAGTCTACCTACCGAATGAGGGGCATGTAAGTACGTCTAGTGCTAATGAGACGGGGCAGGCGTGAAGTGAAGGGATGGGGAAAGGAGGCGGGTGAGGGTGGTAGTGGGAGAAAGGGAAGGAAAGAAGGAAGGAAGGAAGGAAGGCCGCAAAGTAAGTAGAGCGGCCGAAGAAGCGTGCCGTAAATCGCGCAGCCACGTGCGTAAGTGAAGGTGAAGGAAAGGTGGGAATCGTAAGTAAAGGGCATGTAAGGAAAGCAGGCCGCAAAGCAAGAGCCAGAGCAAGAGAAGGAAGGAAAGGAAAGGCATGCCCGCACCGCGCCGCGGGTACGTATCAAATTCCACCTGCGCCTGCGTCCCACCGCCTCTTCCATCTCCCCACATACTAGGCCCACGTAGTCACCCAAATGCAAATGATGCGCCGCATTAACACCCCAACAAAGAAATCTCCCCTCCCCGCCCCTACATCGACACCCTCCCCCTCGCCCTCCCCAAGCCAATTAAAACCCAACCCACCCCGCAACCGCCTCCCGACTCGGTATCGCAGGCAAAACAGCGACCAGCCCTCGCTCATCCTCCGCGCCATCGCCCGCGGCCGTATCGGCCTTATGCCCATCCCTCCTGCTCCCGTAGTAAACCCTCCCGCCCCCGGAGCGAACCCAGCGGTGCGGTCCACGACGCGCGCGAGCACCCGATCGGCGCGCGCACGCAGGCGGCGGAGGCGCAGGGATATGGGGTCCCAGCGCGAGTACGCGCCGGGGTAGGCGGGGAGGTAGCCCGAGGACGAGGGGGAGTGCGAGGGCGAGTGGGCGTGCGAGTGCCGCAGGAGGGCGCGCGCGTCGGGGTAGATGTCGGGCGCGAGGGGGTGCCGCCTCGTGCCGCTTGAAATCGAAGAGGACATCGCCGTAGGGGTGCTTGTTGAGGGAGTGGTAGGGGGAGCGAGCTTGGCGCGGCGGATGAACCCCTTGACGCAGCCGGCGAACCACATGGCGTGGAGGGGGAAGACGAGCGTGAGGAGGAGGGCGGGGACGACGGAGCCTGCTGCTGGTACAACACCCGCGCCGGAGACGGCAGAGAGGAGCGAGGCGGGCCGCCCAGCGGGGACGGCATAGGCGCAGATGAGGATGAGGTGCAGGACGATGCGCGTGGCGAAGAATGTTGCGGCGAAGAGGGTGTTGGAGCGCAGGCGGGGGGCGAGGGTGGATAGGCCCAGGAGGAAGGTCGGGAGCTGAGGGATAATTTAATCAGAATTAATTCGATAAGTGTGAGGGAGGAAGCAAGGAGGGATGGAAGAGACAATGATCAATCAACCATTGAATAATAAAGCACGGAGAAGCGGGGCGATGAAGGAGGCAAGGCGGGATAACGAAGGAGACGCGAACACACCTCCATAACAGCACAGAGACAAAAAATATGCGCCCATCCCGCGCGGATAGCGACCTCTGTGATGCAGAGGTACAGGGCGTGGTGCACCCAGCCTGTCAACAGCCCGATCTGTGCGCGATACGCGAGCGCGCCGACGGCGAGGTCGCTACACAGGTACGCCTGTTATCCGAACCACATTAGCGTCATCATTCACTACCCGACGGCGAGGCAAAATGAAGGAGGCACCTGGAAAAATCGATTGACGACACACGCCAGCACCGGGCGCGGCTGCACGCGGGCGACGCCCCCCCAGAAGTAGTCCGCGACGAACGGGAGCGATGCGGCAGTCATGAGCGCGCTCGCGATCGTCGTGAGGATCCACGCCGCCTTGCGCGGGGTGCCCTGCAGCTGGAAGCCGCGCGCGAGGAGTGGGTAGGCGAGGCACAGCCCGAGCAGCGCCGGGAGAAATATCGGCAGCGTTGCCGCGGCCATAGGGACGGGGAGCGCGGTGGGGAGGGTGACGTTGAAGGCGCGCACGGCGGCGAGCACCGCGCGGGGGGGCTGCAGCTGCAGCATCGACTGCGATGCGACTCTGCGGCACGTCAGAAAACGGCGAAAGGCATTAATAAATGGGACCAGATGTCAAGCACGTTCGTTTTGATAAGGGCCACCACGACAAGCCAAACGCGCTTCGAACAATTCCATAATGGGCAGATACCGACGTCGGTCCGATCATCCGATGGCACAAACGTGCGCGCGTCTGCGAGAGTGGCGGCTAGGAGGGGACGACGGATTAGTGAGAATGGAGTGGAATGGAGTCGCTGGGGGCGGATCATCCATCTCATCCCAATCGGGTCCGTTTGCCCTTAGAGTGAAACGGTGACGCATTCATTGCCTGCGGTGGATGCTATGCGTTACCTGAGCCGCACACACGAATTGGTACCTAAACCCCACGCACCCTCTGCATTTCGAATTCAAATTGATTCCGAGAATCCGAGGAGGCGCGACAAACGTGCCGCGTTCGCCCTATATGTCGCTTATACAGCTTCGAACGCCATTGTACTCCGCAAGCGACTTGCTTCGAAGTCATTTGTACTCCGCAACCGTTTATCGCACCGGCTTCCGATACCCACAAGGTGGGTAGGTAGGTAGCATTACCAAGAGACAGGTGGCGTTAACGATACACACCGGCTCCGCTGAACGCGCTCCCCCGAATCAGAAATAGGAAAGGCTCCGTCGGTATCTGTCAGTATCTTTAGACCAAAAGAACGAACGGCTATGTGGCTGATCCCGTCCGGTGTGGCTTTGCGTTGGCTCCAAGCTGTAGCGGTGCTAGGCTCCATTCGGGGTGTTAGGGATCTCCAACATCTTGAAGAGCGAGTCAAGCAAGCAGACATGACGGAGTAGGAGTAGATAAGCACCTTGTTAAGTCGGACGTGATTCGTGAGGGCAGGCACGCCGAGTCTCGGTGTAATGTTTCGGCGTCTCGGTGTGATGCGTCGACTGTAGGAAAATCTCGGACATCTCGGAATCTTCTTCACACTACTCCGAGTGGCAGCTTGAAGCGCGTCTCTAGTCATCCCATAAATATCAATTCAAATTTCTTCCCCAGAGGAGAATATGGTATGCACGTACATTCAAAACAAGACCTATGCTGGTTGACCCTTGAATGCTTAGCACGAAACGCGCAAGGCCGTTATTCCGTGCTGCCGCCGCGTTCGTCCCCAGGCATTAGGTACTAAACGCGAAATGGATAGGCATTATTAACAGTCGGGACTCGAAAATCAAGCGGACGGACCAAAGTACGATTCGATTCCACGGCGTTTTGCTGCGTCTTTCCCCGGATACGCCCAGCTGCCTGGCCGGACGTGGCCCGGACTCCTACATGCAGGGCATTGTAATGACGACGGACAGAATCCCCCGCGGCGACATATCACGATGGGGACGTCTCAGCCGAGGAAGATGGGCACGGGGAGGACTTGCCAGGGACGTAGGCTTCGACGTAGGCTTCGACGTTATGCGTATTTGAATCCCCAGGAGCCAAGTGAAGTGAACAGGAAGAGAGCTGGGTGCGCGCGCGGAGAAGGGGTGATGCGGTCGCATAGAGATGCTCCAGACGCCGCCGCAAGGGATCAACGGCGTCATGTCGGTGCGGTCGTCCACAAGCAGAGATTTCCGAGCCTTGTACGCGTCTTGATCCGATTCGGATAAATATTAATCGCGGGCCGCAGACAATTCCATGGCGGAGGACAGAGATTCGAAGGTAAAGGGCGTAACTACCCGTTGAGACAGACGCGGTTCGATCCCGACGAAATGAAGGTGAATTCATTGAGCTTGGCAACGCAGTCTTCCTGTGGGCAGCAATTCCGGTCGCACGAGAGCAGCAGAGCGGATATGTCGAAGACTCGGAGTTGCCTTTCCAGCAGAAACGGATTCTATGGAGTCCAAATTCTTCAACGAGTGGCCGCGTCGGAATCTCGTCGGAATCGAGGTGGTGGTAAGAGTTTGAGAGAGTCACGGCATGGCTGACGTCATGGTGCCGAGTCTTGGCCGAGTCGGCAAATAAAAAAATAGCACTCTCACGGTTCTCACCTTGCACCATGGAGTCTCCCGTAGTCAGACTGAACCTTGCACCACCACATAGAAAACCGTGGAAGCCAGGAAACCACAGGTCAAAATTGCACCAGGGATTCAATTCCGACCTTCTGCGCAGGAATTCCATCCCAAAAGATCATGCAGCTATGTTTTGGCATTATTAGAAGAGAAATAATCGACTTCCCGCACGGTGAGCAAGGAACGGACTCGTCTGTTACCCGCGGACTCAGGCCATAGCACTCGGAATTAATTCTTCTTGGGCACGCCCGGCGTACTCTAGATCTTCTTGGGTTCTGGTTCGCTATTTATGCTTCTCGCGCTGCCGCGGCGTCCCATTCTGCGGTGAATTTGTGTCTCCCCCCAAAAATGCCTAAATTTGCACTTGGGTTCTCGTTCACTATGCTTCTCGCTCTGCCGCGGCGTCCCCTTCTGCGCTGAATTTGTGTCCGCCGCAGATGCCGCGGTTACGGCCTCACAATACCCGTCCCCAGAGCGCCAGCACGGCCTACCTCACGTGCTTAGGAGGTGGGCAAGGGAGTAATTTAGCCGCCACCCTCGACTTCCATCCGTGATTCCTTATTAATATTCAACATCCGATATTACCCAGCGGGCGCCCTTCTCGGAGACGTGAAGTGATAAGAGCAGGCATGCGTCAGACGTAGTCTCTACCATCCGTGCCCAACCATGCGTATCGGCGCCCTAGAGTGCACAGTACTTCTCTCCGCCGCGGCCTCCGTCTGTGCAACTTCGCCTGTCCCCGATACCAATGTTGCTGCACTGTCAGCACTGACCACATCGTCCCGCGAAGTATTGGTTCGTCCATCGATTTCCCGTATTCTCAAGACTCACGAGTGTGTAGGAACAGGAGAGTCACAAATGTACCGGGTATTGTGGGGGTCCAACCTGCGGAGACGTCTGCTCCTGCTCTAGAATGGTGAGCCCTTGCCTTGGACTTGGTCGCGCCGGCCTGCTGACCCAAGACAGAACTTCTGCTTCAAAGGCCCAAGTGTTGGACCGGACCTGTACCGTATTTGGAACCGGGCGGCGGGCGAGGTGACAGCCTACAGGAACAACAAAACAGTGGGTCTCTCCCATATGCCGCATGACGGGCCCCAGGTCGAGGTGCGTTCGTCGACGCCGCCATCGCAGCATGTTTCACCGACAGATTTGAACAGTGGAAGCTCAAGTCCGTCGGTGGCGACGTGTACCAGATCGTGAGCAAGGATCTGGGCTCGCCCGTTGTCTACGACAGCCACAACCCCGCGGTCGGGCGTCCATTATCAGTGCGTTGGTGTACAATTGATATTTTGGAACCTCCAGGCCCCCCTCGTTGCTTCCAAAAATCAGACGTTTCCGGCAGAGTGGTCGATAAATCGTGTGGGCGAGGCAGAATTCCTTGTGAGTCCATTCTTCCATGTGTCATATCACGAATCCTTCCGCTAATAATTACGCAGGTGAGATTGCTCGACGAGGACCTGTACTGGACTGCTACAGCTAATCGATCCAGCGTGCGTATCTAGCAAACCCCCTCGAGCACGACTCATGATTGATTATGGCAGATTGAACTGGGTGACCTTCAAGGTGAGGACGGAGGTGACGCCCAGCGCTGGCGTATTACACCTTTTCCCTGAGGAATGAGGGTGTTGAGCAGTTTTGAGTGTGGTGATTTACCCAAGGGGTTCAAGTCGATATTCGAATTTGGAGAAGGGCCAGAAATCGGTGGGCAATCGAATTTTTTTTTCCTCCAATGGTGTTGCGATTTTCCCCGCCGAGATGTGGTCCTGGGGGGAGATAGACCGCCCCATGAGTAAAGTCCCATACAGGCGGTGATTGAGCGTGCAACTGGGCATTTAAAGGTGTGGAGGAATTCAACTGAAGCGAAAGACTGAATACACGGTGGAATCCAACTCAAAGCTAGAAGGCTGAACGCACAGTGGAATTCAACTCAAAGCTAGAAGGCTAAATGCTGCGAAGAACAATCCAATGCCGAACGTTGCGAGGTATAATAATCCAAGGCTGGCCGTCGGGAGGCACACTTCAAGGCTAACGGTGTATGATTCACCTGACCTGCAGAAATAGACCAAAAGCCAAACCAAACATTTGCCTCCATTGAAATATTCAACCAAAATCCACACGCAGTAGATAGAAACTTCAACTTCAACCAAAAGAAGTGGACAGAGACTTCAAAAGCAGTGGTTTTAATTGACTCCGAATTCCCTAAACCAACACATATTTTGTATTCCCCAGATAAGCTGTATTTTACCTGTTGTACGGGCCATATAGTACTGTGCAATCAATCAGGTAGAGACTGAAAAGAAATCAAAGACTTAGCTCTTAGGATTCGGCCAAGAAAAACAAAAACACCTGCAAAGAAACAACAGAGGAAAGAGGTAACGCCCCTCACCGGTCGGACACCCTGAATGACATGTATCGAGCACGGCCTGTGACTCATCAAGTCACTTGCCGCCCCACTGCACACAAAGAGAAATGTACAGGCCGCGTGGTCCCCCGGCTCGCCACCTGCGCGAGCAGACAGAATTATAGATTCGAGTAGGATAAAGGATATTGTTGGATGCAGTGGTCAGGGGTGGGCCAAAAAAAACGGTTAATTCGGTATAAAATACGGCATGGGAGAGCTGTGTTGAGATATTGGTCTATTCAGAGAACAACAAAAATTAGTTTGAATGCAGTGCTCCGACCAAGATACGTACAGTTTCCGCAGAAATTTTGGCGACAGCGATTTGCGTGCTCGATTGCGTCACCTCGAGCCGCAGAATAGACGCGGCCTGTTCACATTCATTTTAGAACAGAACAAAGGAGGACTTGTGCATGGAAACACACCGAAAAGTCGCGATATGCATCGTCCAGTTGGGCTTTAATCCCTTGAAGGATACGCTCGTTATGGTTAAGGTGAACGAGGCGCGACACGCCACCGGTGAGTGAGATTTTCTCCATAGCGCTCTTAATCTCGTCGAGTAGCCTGGTGTATGCATTAGTCTGCGTACGAACTGAGTAGAGCGGGGTTGAACGTACACCTCGAAGCGTTGTATACGGTACAACATAGGCGGAGGGATAGCCGCGGGGTCAGGGACGGTGTCGGCGATGACGTCGAGGATCTCTTTCGTGCGCCGGGCAATGTCCTCCGCCGCGGCCTTGGAGTGCTTCGCGCGCTAGGGAGCGTCAGGATATTCGTCTGTTTATTTCGTAGTAACCCTAACCTCTGCGATATCCCAGATTGCGATCACACCGCCCACGACGCTCTTGAGCGGCGCAAACGCGTCTGCGGATTCTTTCAGTGCTAATATCGACGTCCAGAGGACATCAGGGAGAGCGTGTGGAGTGAAAGATTTCGGTTTCGGAGTTTTGGCCAATGAGGGCTTTTTCTTTGCCCGGGAGGGAAGGGGGACCGCATGCAAGGGGCAGGAGGTCGACTTACGAGGAATGCATATGGCGAGCTTTTAAGCAACCACAAGGCTGTAGACATCACGTCGAGCGGCTCGAAAGCTGTCATGATGTGGGTCCGTGATCAGTGGAGCGCGCGGAGAACCTTGAAAGCTGTAATTAGACAGGCAGCGCCGGGTGGCATAGCACTCTGGTGAATCCTGGAGGAAGCGAAAGAACCCTCCATGGTGCTTTCGTAGCTCTGGGATCAGCCTGGTCCTAGTCTCGACTCTGGGTTTTTATTAGAACAGATCCAAAGAGAAACCTTCGCATGCTGTGCTATACCCTTAACCCTTGTTCGAGCATGGACTGTCAAACATATGCGCTGGTTAGTTGTAAATGGAAGTCAAATGGATTGGCGAAGATCGTTTCCAGGCACGGGGAGCTCATTTCACTCGAACGACCCGAGATCAATGTCCCGACGTCATTACAGCTAATTGCGGAACATAGGGCGCGGCCCATTTTTTTTCCATTTTGAGCTGTTTTTGATCGTTTTCACCGTATCGCTCATTGCGGGCTCTGTTCTCAATGGATGGCTTCGAAAAGTTTATGGGCGGACTCGTGCTGCGATTCTGGAGGGCCTGACATGCTCCGTTTATTTTTATTCGGTTTGTAGGAAATGAGATACCAAATTCTCCTGTTTTCATCTGAATCTCCTCATATAGGAGGAGATATAAATATAATATTTCGAGTCGTCATTAGGGAGGACCTAAGAGCATTACGAAGGTCCTATCGTCGCCATATTTTCTCTATGGGTCTCTTACGGCATGAACCACGCCATTGAATCCGAGAAAGTGAGCTTTGAGCATCCATTGCTCAAGCACCGTGTTCTGGCTTGTTCTCTGCCTCGTTCAGCCAGATATTTTATCAGAGCTCACCTTGGGGTCTTTGGAAGAGACCTCACAACTCATATTCGGTTCAAACGTCCATGTCCCACTATGCGACGCGTTCCAATCTGCCATCAGTCACGAGAATGGTTACGCCTAACCACACATGCCCGTGACTGATGGCAGATTGGAGCGCGTTGTGTAATGAGACATGGACGTTTGAACCGAATATGAGTTGTGAGGTCTCTTCCAAAGACCCCAAGGTGTGCTCTGATAAAATATCTGGCTGAACGAGGCAGAGAACAAGCCAGAACACGGTGCTTGAGCAATGGATGCTCAAAGCTCACTTTCTCGGATTCAATGGCGTGGTTCACGCCGTAAGAGACCCATAGAGGAAATATGGCGACGATAAGACCTCCGTAATGCTCTTAGGTCCTCCCTAATGACGACTCGAAATATTATATTTATATCTCCTCCTATATGAGGAGATTCAGATGAAAACAGGAGAATTTGGTATCTCATTTCCTACAAACCGAATAAAAATAAACGGAGCATGTCAGGCCCTCCAGAATCACAGCATGAGTCCGCCCATAAACTTTTCGAAGCAATCCATTGAGAACAGAGCCCGCAATGAGCGATACGGTGAAAACGATCAAAAACAGCTCAAAATGGGGAAAAAAATGGGCCGCGCCCTATGTTCCGCAATTAGCTGTAATATTGCATCCCTTGCACCTAAATTATCCATGATCAACACCCGGTCAAAGATTTGTCTACAAATATTCTTGCCTGATTCAACCGCAGAGCTGTCCGTGGCGCGCGATTCAGCTTCCAAATTTATCTGAAGTACTGTATGCACAGCGCTATGTTAATTTTAACATCACTGCATACAGCCACTTGCTCTCGCGGAAAAGGGAAGCAAACTCCGACAGTGGTTTTGAATAATGACAGTTGAACCAAAGTTGACCGCACCGTCACCAATCAGGTATCTGAACGTTGTAAATGTTTGTTGGTTCACTTCGCGCGTCGTGCATCACGTGTTTGCCACTTGCTCCTGTCCACGACGATTGTCTTTGATTTTCTGTTTTCCTGGAGGTAAGTCCATTCCTTGCAGCCATTCATCCCATTTGATGAACCCCAGAAAGTGGGATGTCATCCGCAGCAACTGCACCTGCTGCCACCGCAGCAGCTCGTGCCGACACGACTGGATCTAACAGAGCTTCTTCTCGATTGGCTCATCTGCTCGCCAGCAATGATATTCCCCTCGACTCAGAGATTCCCGCTATCCACCAATTCATATCCGACAACCAATCCCGTGTAGACGCGCTGGATGCTCGGATCGATGTGTTACGGATTGCGATGAAAAAGCTCATTGCAGAGCGCGATCCGATCCAGGAATCCGTTCGGAAGCACGCTGCCATCGTATCCACCATCTGTCGTGTGCCACCAGATGTGATGTGCCAGATATTCGCCTTGACGCTGCCGCACACCATGCGAATCCGTTTACTGCCTGTTAAACGGCCCCCATGGCGTCTAGGACATATTTGCAGGTCTTGGCGGAACTGGGCCCTTGCCGATCCGTTTCTGTGGCGTTCCATTATTACTGTTTTTTTAAATTCAATTCGACAGTCACGCGTCACAGGGGGGGTTGTCGAATACGAACTTTGGTTCTTTGTCACGCGTCACAGGGGTAGTTGTCGAATAGGTTCCACGGTTCACAAAATAACAAAACACTGTTCTTGACTTCCAAAAATCACGGATATCGTTTGATGCCCTTCCTGAGGCCTCTACCGAGCCTTCAATTAATTTTTAGCTTTGTATTGCCCTAAACTAGGCTCAAACTCAACACAAAAGCCATGAAAATCATTCCCAAGGCAAGTATTTCAAACCAAAATCTGCCTGGCTCTCGGTGCTTCCGCAGAAAGTCCCAGACGATTCTAGGATGTCCCTGAATTCATTTGGGACGGTGTCGAATTTTTTGGGGGTGTCACGGTACAACCTGGGCCCTGTCGATGTGTCGAATATGTTCCGGATGTCACGCGTCGCACCCCCTGTCGAATTGAATGAAAAAATACAGTATCACCCAATCACCCGACGTCGACCTGCGGGATAGCCATCCATCATCCATGATCGAGACTCAGCTCCTCCGTTCCCGAAATGTGCCACTTGAAGTCGACTTCCATAGCGAGAACTGCGAAGACCTTGATGAGCGTCGGCTGTGGGACTTCCTCCTTCCTCAGTGCCATCGCTGGAGCATCATTAGTCTGCGGTGTTGGAAGAACCCGCGTCCCCTCTTTCAACTGCTCGACGCCATCCGTGGTCGGGTTCCTCAGCTCAAGGAACTACGAGTGCACGGTCGGGATGTTGGTCCCGTCTCTCAACTTAATTGCTTCTCCGTTGCACCGAACCTCCGTGAAGTCACTCTCACAGATCCCGAATATTTGAATACTCTCGCGCTCTGCATTCCGTGGAGCCAAATAACGTGTTATCGAGGACGATTTTCTGCGCTGCGTCAGCTCGAGATCTTAGGAGCCGCCTCCAACCTCATCGAGTGTGGCCTCGCTTTCGACGACAACGGGTTTGGTACCCCTCGGGACCCGCTTCGGATGCCTGGAGATACAATCATCACTCTCCCTCATCTGCGCCGGCTATACGTGGGTGACGGTGAATTTTTGACCCGCCTCACCGCACCGGTGCTAGAAGTTCTGTGTTCATCCGGCGCGACAGATCCCCTGCTTGATTTCGCCAACCGTTCCTCCTGTCGGTTGACGAGGCTCGTTTTGGAGCAATGCACTTCCGCAGACTCGGTCGTTCGCCTCCTCAGGGACCTGCCATCCCTCGAATATCTGCTCATTGAAGCCTGGGATTGGGATTCCGCTGCGATCAGCGGCTTTTTCGATGCCATGACAATATCCGGCGCTTCTTCTGACCTCTGTCCTAGCCTCTCGGCCCTCGCCTATGGATATGGTCATGGTGTCGAGGCTTTTTCTCCTGATTCCTCCCTCGCCATGGTGGCTATGGCAGCATCCCGTCTGCACTCCAAATCCCCTTTCCAGTTTTCATCTTTACGTTTTTTTGCACGTCCTACCAGCCTCTTTGACTTCTACAAGAGCAGGGCTCGCTTCAAGGAGAGCATCGCGGAGGGGATCAAGATATTGGCAGATGGAGGGCTCGATGTTGCCTTGGTCGCTATGTATGGAGAGGAGGCGCTTGTGACCAAGTACCGTCCCTGATTCGAACCGACCACTTTCAGTCTACAGTCCCCGCCCAATTACGATTATTTCCTCATGTTCCCTTCTGCTCTGTCTTTGTGGCCCCAATCATCAAGTCTTCTATGAGCACATAAGACCAGTAAGCACATACTTGTTTCAGGTTTCGGAAATATACGGTGATGTTGTGTACTATCCGTGCCTCGCCTTGCTCTGCCTCTAGCAACCACGTTTTGAAAGGCTTGAATTGTAAAGCCCCAAACCGCAGAAAACCACAGCTCAACGCCGTAAATCCAACAACGCTGTAGCACGGCACATATACCATTTACTAAAAAAATCAGCAAACAATGACTCGGATTTATGTAACAACTCGGTCACCGTGAATTATCCTTGAGAGGCGTCTATAAATGGGCCAGTGTTAGACCTAGTTTGAAAGCTAACTCGACCAATATTGAACAACAGAGAGAAAACATACTGCTGCTATCCAACCCACAATTCGAAACGAGACATGCTTGGCTTTTGCGTTTTTGTCCCTCCGCTCACTCACATTCTTTTGACAGGTAATTGAATCTGAACGGGATTCCATAATCCGGGATTGGACCAGGTGAGAAACGAGCGTGTTCGGCATGAGACGACGCATTTGCGACAGTGTGACGATAATATACAGGTTGTTGTAGCGCGAATACACATGATAGATAATGTACATGGACAAGTCGCCGTCACGATAACCATTTCAAGCATCCTGCTTCAGTGGATTGTCTCATGAAAAGACAGCGCGAGAGCGCTAGTGGTTGGTTCCAGGCACTATCCACATACGAGTGATGATAGCGCCGAGGCGGCGGGTTGAGGCGCTCAAGCTGGGGAATGAAGAGCACCATCGGGGGAAGAGCTGTCGCTCGACGCGGTGAAGTTTAAACAAGATAGCAATCAGGAGACAGCCAGCTCGAGCGTTGACACCGTGGAGAGTGCTCGGCATCTACGTTGTCCGCTGGAACACCGGCCGCTTCGAGGGCGCCGAGGACGCGGACGGGGGCGGGGTCAGGAACGCGGGCGATGTGTTGTGCCTGAGCGATGGTCGCTTTGGTGATGCACCCGCCAGGGCTGATACTACGGCTTTGGATGTGGGCGGGTTCGGCGCTGGCGACGCGGTGCGCCTGAGCGATGGTCGCTTCGCCGGCGGGCCCGATATACGAGGTGATACGGAAGAGGCGCGGCTGTCGTTGAATGGGGAGTAGTAGTAGTCCTCGGACAATGGCGTGTCCAGAGAGCCGAGGGAAGAGAGGTATTCTAGCACCTTCTCAAGCGAACTGCGCTCGAGCACAAACCGACGAAGGTCGCCGGAAGTTGACGGACGATGAGCACGGGTGGATTATGAGCGTCTGGGAGACCGCGTCTTGGTGCGCTTGGAGCGGCGCATCGCGGGGAGGGAGACGGTGGACATTTGTGAGAATGTTGTTCGGTGAGAATGTTGGTGGGTGATGGTTATGCGAGAAAATCACGGTTTTATACCCCAGTCAGGAGCCTAGAGGTTGTGGAGCCGTTGTCTCAGCCATGGAGGGGGGATCTCAGACAGGGTCACGGAATTTGGCTACCCGCAGATACGTGAGTCAGATCGATGGGCCCAGAGCCAAAAGGCCGTTCGTACTCCAGAAACTTGGATCCGGGAGAGTCCAGCCGAAGAGAATCAAGACGAAATGAAGATGATGGAGGCGGGAGGCAAGAATTGCGAGGGTCACGTGTCGACGCCAAGCGAGGACAAATACCTGACGCTCTCTCTCTCAGACGTTTTGACGATCCGCTCATTAGGATATATTGATCCATCCCAACCCGTCACTTCCAATTACAGTGTGGGATGCACCTTGCATGATTGAATTCCAAAACCAGCCAACACCTCGGCTCGCCAAAGCGTTCCCCAAAATGGTCACGGAAGCGGCTTCGTCCCACGAAATTCGAATGGCGCTTTTATGGGAAATTCCCCACGTACGTAGGATTTGGTGAGAATGCAACTCAAATTAGGACAACTGGCCCAAGCGGCCTAATAGCGCCCAGATACATAGCTTAGATCTGGACTTTGTAGAAATCAGACACGTAGTATCTCGGTGACTCAATCAATATGTGAACTTCAATGACAATAGGGCTGTACCTAACTACACAGTGTCTAGGAAATATATAAGCACTTTGCCTCAGTCATTGCGCGAAGCAACGATGGAGGAAAGCACTGCCGCGTGCGCGCCGCCTACGCGGTCATGTGATGAGCGTGTCGGACTTCCCTGTGGAACTCCAAACAGCCTTCATCTAGATGCGGGGCGTGAGTGGTCATGCAGTTGGTCTAGAAGTAACAACTTCACCTCTCGCTGCAGCCAACGGACGAAAATAAATACACAGGTCGCATATTTCCCCCGGCTCGCCACCTGCGCGAGCGCACAGAATTAAGAAATCAAGTAAGATAAAGGATAAGATATTTGGATGCAGCGATCAGGGGTGGGGTAAAAAAACGATTAATTTTGAATAAAACACGGCAAGTGAGAGTTGTGTTGAAATATTGTTCTGCGGACAGAAAAAATCAGCTTCAATCGAGTTCCTCGGTGGATGTACGTACTGTTTCCGCAGACGCTTTTGCGATGGCAATGTGAGTGCTCGATTGTGTTTTCTCTAGCCGTAGAATGGACGCGGCCTGATCAAAATATTTTAGAACCAGGTTCATGAAGATTTTTGAAAACAAACCAGAAAAATGTGATACGCATCGTCGAGTTGGACCTTTATGGCTTGAAAGACGCGCTCGTTATGGTTGATGCGATACACCACCGGTGAACGAGATCCTCTCCATGGAGCACTTGATCTCGTCGAGCAGCCTGGTGCAATCATCAGTCTCCGCAACACAGATTATATCTCAGCCGGAAGCGTACACCTCGAAGCGTTCTATACGGCGCAAAATTACCGGAGGGATGAGCGCGGGGTCAGAAATGGCATCGGCGATGACGTCGATGATATCCTTCGTGCGCCGGGCGATGTCTTCTGCGGCGGCCTTGGAGTGCTTCGCGCGCTAGGGAGCGTCATTTTATTCCTTCGTTTATTTCATAGCAGCACTAACCTCTGCGATATCCCAGATTGCGGACATATCCTCGACGACGCTCTTCAGTGGTGCAAACGCGTCTGAGGATTCTTTCAGTGCTAGTATCGATGTCCAGAGGACATCAGGTAGGGCGAGCGGGGTGGT
The DNA here is from genome assembly GCA_029281465.1 of Mycena epipterygia. NCBI lineage: Eukaryota > Fungi > Basidiomycota > Agaricomycetes > Agaricales > Mycenaceae > Mycena > Mycena epipterygia. The sequence goes on along the minus strand of JARJCQ010000101.1, from coordinate 89,934 downwards.
GGATTGTGATTTGGGAGGTTTGGACGTAGGTTTCTTCTTCCCCTTGAAGGGGAAGGGAAACCGCATGGGAGCGGAGCAGCGCTGTGCACATCAAGCGCCTAGGAATGCATCGGGGCTCGTGATAGTGGAAGGTGCAGAGAGCCTTGGGAAGGCTATGGGCTTGATAGGCATACCTTCAATAATTGGTCCGGCAATACACTTTCAACAAGATGAACTGGTTTCCTGTCAGTCAACGTTAATGGATCGATCAAGATTCCCTACTCGGAGGCTCCGACATCCGGTCAGCACTGAAAACATTCACGCTCACTTTACTACTGCGACTGAAAATCCTGGGGTTTCGAGTTTATTTAACTTAGCATCCGAACACCGGAACCCAAGAGTTTTCCACTTTACAGCGGACTTTGTAGCCGTGATTGACCGAGCGGTCGCAGCAGATCTTCGTCCCCAGCTTCTTCCCTTGGTTCGAATCGACACCGCCCCACCCGATAAAAGGACGCTGCCCAATGGCAGAAAACGCCTTACGTGTAATCATCGCGTTTCGACTGCTGTAGAACAAGGATGTGCATGAAAGGATTGGGCGGCCTGCCTGTACTATTCAAACGCGAGATTCATCCGTATGGGTTCCGTCAGGAGCAGTGTTGTGCAAGTCACTGACTAGTCAGTGACTAGTCTGCAAGTCGCTATAGGAAGGTCAGTCAGGTCACCGAAGCGACCTGACTTTCCGACCTGTCAACTGCGAGCGATGGGAAAAAGCCACGCACAGCCAGCCGAGCTAGCCGAGACGTGGGAGTCCCCAGCTCCCTAGCAACGCGCTGGCAACAGCTGGTTGAAAGGTCAGGTCGGTTGCCCGACCTAACGACTAGTCACTGACTAGTCAGTGACTTGCAAAAATGACTAGTCAGTTCAGGCCACTGACCCGACAACACTGGTCAGGAGGCTGATAACTACTCTGATCATTGTTTCAGCTACCCGCGGCGTCCCTCGTTTAATATTTCTGGGTTCTGGAAAACCAAAAAATGTTTCCAGGTGGGTGGATCCTTTTGCTCCAGAGGCCCAACATCAGTTGCCCACCTAAGTTCATTCCATGCACCTAAATGCTTGCTGTCCTGATGACGAGCACCCGCGCAAGGATTCGGCCCACATCAAAAACTCTTGTTTTGTAGCGCGCGACCCAACATTCAACGTCATATGAATTGCTTATTTTCATTTCAAAACATCACGCAAATAAATTCCTTGCGGACAAAGGGAAGTAAACGATAGTTGAACCTCAGAGTTTTGAACAATGACACCAGTTGCCCAGTTGAAACAAAGTTTAATTGCACCGCCACCTATCAGGGCCCGATGGACGTTGTACATGTTGCTCCTTCACTTCGCGCGTCGCGCATCACGTGTTTTCCACGTGTTCCCGTCCACGACGATTTTTGATTTTCTGTGCTCCGGAGGGCAAGTCTGTTCCATGGTGCCATTTGTACCGTTAATGCCTCCTCCTAGCATGTCTTCCGCAGCAACCGCGCTTGCTGGCAATGGCACAGCAGCTGGTGCCGGCACTGAAGCTGCGTGTCAGTTATTTCAATCATGTTACACGAGACCTCAATCGGTACGTATCATTGTGTCGCCTGCTATACTCTTCTGAACCGCAACGGAGGCTTCCGGTTATCCAAATCCAAAACAAGATATGCTGCACAGAGCAACCGTTGATTTGCAAAATTTAGATAATTTAGAACAAAACATGGTCTACAAGATTCTACCACTCTAGATCGGTGTCCTTGTTGAAAAACACAGCAGTCCTTCCATCCTTCTCTAGCGCGGTCTTGACGATGATCTTGCATCCATCCGCAGGGGACATCCCATTATATTGCGTCATACTAGTCGCGTTGAATCCTGGGTGGGAATTAGTAACGTGAAAACCAAAAAGAACTCGCGGAATGCACGCACCAGGCTCGATGCACACCACGCGAATTCCAGATCCCTTCCGCTCCTCCTCCAGCGCCCAGTGCACCGTGAGCGCGTTGACCGCCGTCTTACTCGTCCCGTACGCGGTGTAGAGCGGCCCCGGTGGCCCCGGCTTCTTCGTGTATACGACGATGGACCCGAGCAGCGAGGTGATGTTAAGGATCGCCCCACCGTCCCGCATCAGGGGACGCATCGCCGTAGTAACCGCGACTGTGCCGAATACGTTCACCGCGTATGTCTCTTTGAACCCCGGGCCTACGGTCCCGGCACTGGATTTCGTGGTGAGTTACGGAGTAATGTCCACCACAGAAACGTACTTGTTGATCAAAACATCGAGACCGGAGATACCCTTGGACTTGAGAGTGTCGGCGATGAAGTCGTGCTTCCAAAGTCTGGTTATCTGTCTGTCCAATCCCCGTGGCCTCACTACCCGTGCTGTCGCCGTAAGCGGTGCCTCGGCTCACGCGAATTATAATGTACGAGAACTGGCGGTATTCGCAATCAGCTGATAAAATGGCAAGAGACATCCGGAACACTCACGACGAGGCCCTACAAGTTGAGGTGAAAATGAAACAATTGCGAGCAATAGTAGGAGACACATACGATAGTCGGAGGCGTCTAAGGGACGGACTAATTAACTCCGAAGACTCGCAAACTCTGGATAACTCACGCAATCGATGAGGAGGTAGTTGACGTAACTGTTGAAACTCAAGGAGATGATTATTCCTATGAGCAGAAGTGTATACATTGACGCTATTCAAGCTCAGCACATATGCAGAATTTGAACTTTGATGAAAGTGCGCACCCGACTCCACGATGATAGGAATGACTTTCATGGCGTCTAGCCGACTTCGCCGTGAGGTGCCTAGCTTCAGCACGCGGCGTTGGATATGAAAAATGCGGAAAGAAATGAGACCTGGTGAGGATTCAGAACGTGAAACGGTCAACAGGCCCAGAACAAAAAAAAAATGCTTACCAGTACAAATGATATTAATACAGAGCGTGAGCGAAAGGAAAGCAATTGTGGCTTTGAAGACGGCATTTTCGAAGAGGGACCGGTCCTCAGGGTCAAATTTAATGATCCCAACAATGCTCCAGGTAGAAACGCCTGTGCGGCGTTATTTCCCTCAAAAATTAAGTCTAGAAAGAGGGGAAAGCGGACCTAAGTTGGCCAGGAAGAGCATTGATGGAAGCGTAATAACAACCCAGCTTTTGTACCAGACAATGAAAGTTCGGAAGATCTGAAATTTTGCCAGTGAGGGCAGCGTCCAGCCAATGGGTTAGACCGCGGATGTGTGTGAAAGACGTACAACGAAGGCGTCGGCAACCGCAGTTAATAAGACCAAGCAAGTGTTGGTGACGATATCGATAGTGGTATTTGGCGATCCGAACTCCAGGCCAGGGTTGTCTACAGTATGTAGCTGCTCGGCATCCTCGGCTGCGTTGCGGGTACGACTGAAATGGGACTCACCTAAAGCAATGATGCAACGAACGGTATCGATCACACAGCGCTGCAAGTAACAAACAAGGCTGTTTGCGAGAGTACCAGATGCAGTCATTCATCGCGACGAACCGTGGTGATGAGAATGACCATTAGAACCGTCGTTGCGGTCAAATACTTCCTCACGTTCAGCGTTTGCAGCTGCTTCCTCCTCAAAATCGCGCAACATTCGACAAACGTGGATAGGTAGAAGCCTCGGAACACTGTCCACATTGCATTCTAACTAAAACACGGATATTTACCGTAGATGATGTTTTCAAGAAAAGCGCTAGGTTAAATTCTGTTCAGTGTTGTTGGTTCACGGAATCGGTCATAAAGTATGGCAAGTACCCGATGTACGATTCTTTCGTTCCCGGAGTCACTACCATGTGGGTGGGGTAGGGGAAATGTTGATGGCGTGAGACCGGGGAGTGGATGACTCGGAAGAGAGGTCCTGTGGCTCATGACAAGCTCCTTTTAAATCAAATAGCATCAAAATTTAAAACAGCCGCTATCAGCGCTCACCGTGTTTAGTGTAGCACCATTCTTCATTGCATTTTAAGCGCTCCTCTGTCAGTTTTTTTTTTTTTTTCAAATTCGTTCATGCTGCCGAAGACGCTCGCCGGGAAACGGGGGAGTGCCGTGATGTCCAACTAGCTCATGTAGGTGGTTTCACGGACATCAGACGACGGTGGGCGCAAATGATGGAGGGACACATACAATTGTGGACCCAGATAAAAAAAGACCTCGCACTGCCTCAATGTTGTCAATCTGGTATCGGTGTCCTGTCGATGCTGTTACTTGGATACATGCAGTAAACTGAGGTGTTTAAGAGAGGCCTCTGACGACCAGCCGCCGAAATACGTACGGTGTTAATTCGTGACTTGCACCGGCCATCCAAGGGGGTAGGGTTGGTATGGTGGTGAAACACTTCTAACCTCGCTTCCTGTCCGGGACAAATTTCACTTGAATATTAATTTCGCCCCAACACTGATAGAAAGTCTCCGGCGTGATCGCAAAATCCAGTTCGCAGTTATTTTTAAAGGATTGTCCTGGAACTCCTCGGAACTGTACAAAAGAGGGTTAGCAGATGTTTAATCGTCCGGGTTTAGCCCGCTTACTGAGCTGCGGGTTGTGTTTGATGCACGGTGATCTCCGGTGGTGGAAGATGCACTTCGAGTCGTAGCGTCGAGGCAGCCTAAAGTTAAATACGATGCACGCACATCAAAAAAAAAACCCCATTATGCGGACCTTGATTACCGGGTCGATAAGAGCCCACGAGACGCGCCGTTTAGCGATAGATTACCGCCATTGTCTCCATGCGGCAGCGAATCTCGCCCAGCCACTTAAGTTCCTGCAACGCATGGGCATATTGAAACAATACCCTGGAGGCACTGGGACGTCGGCGACGACGTCTTGAATGGCATGAGCCCAGAGAATATCGCGTGGGTCGGTCTTCGAATGCTTCACCCGGGAGATTGCGTCCTCTTCAGCAGCGGGAAGGCATATGCCGATTCATTTATTGTGAGACCGGAGGTTCAAAATAGTTCGGGAATACAGTGCTAGTAAGCGATCCTGGTGGGCCATCCTGCGGGAGGATATAGTCAGCTTGAGGATAAGGAGAAAAGAGGGCTATGAATACCTTTGAAACGAATTTTGCCATGGGTGTTGTATTGCTGTGCAATTGAATGATCGTCCATCGGGATGCGGGTCCGAGGGCGCCAATCTTGGCCAGCGCCTAAAATGCAACGAGAATCTTGGCCATGATTCATGAGCAGGCCCCTGAATTCCAAATTCTGCAAGCACGGGAAGAAGTTTGTTAGTCGAGATACCCAGGATCAGATGGCTTTAGCCTAAGCCTTTTTTAGTACAGACAAAAAGGAAGAACTCCGAGGCCACAGCAGATTATGGCAGTGTGGGATCCTGCCAGGAAGCATCGAACGACGAATTCATTATGGTAGGGGAGGAATTGCTAGCCATGGGGTGTGCCGCAGTTCAGACGACATTTGGACGACATGACGGTGTAGAGCAAGCGCAAAAGCTGTGTCTCCCGTTTGGTGCTGTTGCGTCAAAAGATCTCGTGACCTCTGCCACCTCTCGTTTCGCCACCTGCTTTGCCAACCATTTCGGCGTCTGGATCAACTAGTGCTCGCCAAGATTGTCATACAATCAGTTCCTCATGGAGTCCCCTGTCCCAGTCCTTCCCCCTGAGCTGGAACGGCTCATATTCGAGATCTCTGCGTCCTCGCGACCTGTATTGATTCCCAAGCTCATGCTGGTCTCATGGCGCGTCAAGGACTGGTGCGTGGCAGTCCTTTCTCCTGGATCACCTTCTCATATTCATCGCTCTCAGGGTGGAACCACTTCTTTATCGCACGATCGCAATAAGCCGCACTCCGCCAATACAAGGCTACCCCACCTTCACGACGGACATTGTGTTATCTGCCATACGATCTACCAGTAAACCAGCGGACTTCTTCCGTGACTCTGTCCGCAATCTGCTCCTCCATGCGGTCCCCGAAGACAACATGAAGGAAATCCTTTCCAGATGCACTAGGGTGGAAAATCTCTGGGCATCCGGGGTCGGTCGAGCAGTGCGGTTGCTCGACCTGCCGTCAACCGTGTCCCTACCTTTAAAACAACTTTACATGAATTTTTCCCCACTTTTATCTGCCATCCAGGCGCGCCACCCTCTTTTCGCTCAGATAACCCACGTTGAGCTGATATCGATACCGATCCCGGACGACATGACAATTTGGTGCTCAACGCTTTCGCTTCTTCCGCGACTCACCCATCTCTCAATCAACGAAGAAGACTTCATCCCCATGTGTCTTCCCTTCTTGCAGAACTGCAAGCTTTTAGCTGTCTTGGTCTCCCTCGACGGGAAGCCACCGGCGCCGGAGTATGAGGATGCTCTATCCAGAGATCTCCGCTTCGTCGTCATGTCCTCCTCGTGGTTTCTCAAAGATTGGCAGATGGGAGTGCATGCGGGAGTGGATTATTGGAGCAGGGCGGAAGGCTTCATTGCGAAAAGGCGATCCGGGGAGATAGATGGTGCGTGCTTCTGCTGTTCGAGCATCTTGGCGTACCTAAGACCTTTGCACCTTCAGCTCGGCAGTATGAGATGGTGGAAGACGAAACCGTATACATCGCGTAACATGCACGATTATCTATTTGGTATATATCTACATTTCTAGTATCCCGTATTGCGAATTATCTCCCAAGGCATTCGGCGTTACACCTTCGAACTTGCGGCCCCAAAACGTCGCGTATTTGTGGACGTCTAAGCGGCGTCTCGAAAATCCAGCACGTAAATCTCGGTCGCCAAAATTTCTGTCGAAACTGTAAACATCTCGCTCGTATGAACTCGATTCAAACTGAGTTCCTCCCCTCCAAAGACCGACATTTCCACAACTCTCCCATGCTCTCCCATGCCGTACCATGTTTTGTTCTAGATTGTCTGTTTGGGGCCCACCTCTGATTGCGCCATCCAAGGATGGTATCCGTTCACAATTCTGTGTTTTAGCGGAGGTTGGGAGGTACTTTGCTGCGTGTCATGTCGTCTCGTCATGCCGACTGCAGGTGCAGCCCGGACCAAGAACATCAAAAAGCTTTACATCTTCTATCGGATTGTTCCATTGTCGCTGGCGATGTTGGAACCTCTGGAAATTCATCGGCACTGCCTTGCCCTAAGCCGCGGGCGCTAACTTTCTTTTGCTATCGACATGTTTGTGCGCGGTAGAACACCAAATTTCCTCTTTCTGGATACAGCCTGTCAAATTCACTCGACCTGTATGTTCTCGAATTCTGGACACTGGATTCATCATAGTCCTCAACACCAAAGTGATTCTATGATAGCTATCGCAGAGTTGTACGTGAGAGTCGAGCGTCTAGAACTGCTGTACACACAGCCCTGCTCGCGCCTTATATAAGGGGAGCCTATCCGCCACGAGGCCTTGAAGCGGCCTATGCGTTAGCTAGCGCCTTCCCCGACGTACTCTGGACCTCTCTACTCGCACTGAAAGAATCCGCAGACACATTCCCGCCTCTGAAAAGCATTGTAGCCGGCGTGGTCGCGCTTTTAGACATCGCCCAGGTTCGTAGTCGCCGCCACTGTGCGAAGAGAAACTAAACGTATACGCTTAATTTAGCGCGCGAAGCATTCCAAGTCTGAAGCCCGGGCCATCGCTTTGCGGACCAATGAAATCCTCGATGTCATCGCGGATGCAGTCCCTGATGCCACAGCGATCCCCCAGCCGATGCTTCAGAGTATCGAGCGCTTCACCGTGTGCGTTCAATTTTTCCTAGTTTCGACGTTGCAGATACTCATCCGGAGCCAGGCTGCTCGACGAGATCCAGTGCCGCATGGAGATAATCGCGTTAACTGGTGGCGTCTCTCGCATCATGCACCTCAACCGCAACGAGCGTGTGCTGCAAGACATTAAGACCAAGCTGGACGACGCATATCGCGATTTTTTGGTGCGCCTTTCACATTCTTCAAGTTTCGTAGTGGTTTCTCAATGGGATTTTAATTTCAGGCTGCCTCGGCGTTGCGGCTGGAAGTGCAACAAACGCAGCTCACCGTACAGCAAACACAGCTCGCAACTCAGCAAGCCCAAACCCACATAGACGTCGGGAAGGTTTCTGCCTCAACCGTGAGTACCTACCTCCGTCGGCTGGTTCAATAAGATCCAACTCATTGGGTACGCATAGAGCACCATCGCGTCTGACCTCTCCCAGATTTTGTTTTATTCCCAAATCAACGTTTTATTTGGCTAGGGAGCCCAGCAGTCATTTGACCTTATACACGGCTTGCCTCGGACCCTGTTGTGGTGTCCAATGGCTCCTGCTCAGACCAGGTATTTCCTACCCCACTCATTCCCTCCCCCGGTCTGTGATTTCCGCCCGAGCCCCGATACTTATGTTTGCGAGGGAAAATAAAATATTATAATATATCCACATACTGTAGACGTCGGGAAGGTTGCTGCAGTGACTGAGTACCGTTTCTTCTATTGTCGGCTGGTTGAATGAAGGTGGAACTGACTGGTTCCGTATAGAACACTCTCGCATATGATCTCTCCCTGGTTTGTTTTATTCTCGATTCACCTTTTTTTGGCCGGCCCCTGATCGTCAATCTATTTATTCAGCATCAGTAACATCGTATATTTATTAGTGTTTGCGGGGCAGCAAGACAGGGGATGCATCCGGCCCAGTCTCTATTTTTTCTTGGACAGGGGGGGGGGGAAGGGAGGGGGAAGAATCGCGTATGTTACGTGTATGCGGTTTCGTCTTCTAGCATCTTACTTCAGAGCTGGAGGCGAAATATATCAAGCACTAAAAAATGGGTAAATGGCGGAAGCACTGAAGATCAATCTTCCCGGACCGACGCTTCAATTTTCCGCTCGGCTCCAATAGTCTCTCCTGGCGTGTATTCCCATTTGCCAATCCTTCAGGAACCACCTAGCGCGGATGACGACGAACCGCACATCTTGAGTTAGAGCATCCCCATGCTGGAGTGGCGCTATGGCTCGTCACCTCACGTTGAGGGAAAACAAAACAGACAGATGCTTGCACTCTGCAAGAGAGGAAGGCACACGTAGATGAAGTCTTGTTCGTTGAATAAGAGATGCGTAAGTCGCGAAAGAAGCGAGAGTGTTACAGCCCTTTGCAGAACTTAGGGCGCGAACGAAAAAATTTCCATTTTGGTACATTTTTGATTGTTTTTGCCAGGACAGCTGCCCTGTGCTCAATTCCAGGCCGTTTGCCTCGGGACCTAGCCCGATCGATTCGCCTTCAGAATGCGCAGTGAACGGTCTCCTCGGATTTTCCAACCGACCTCCATGGCGCATTTCCGGTATGAGAACTCAGTTTTCAACAGCTAAATTCGGTTTTTTCCCAGCAGGACACTTGTTCCGGCTGCAGTTTTGGGCCATTGATCGCATGTATAGGCTCAATCGATTCGCCCGCGAGATGCGCAGAGCACTGTGTCTTCAGACTCTCAACCTGACTGCCAGAACAATTTCCTGGGGATGGAAATGAGCTGTAAGCAACCACTTTTGATTGTCAGTCAGCAGGACAGTTGCTGCGGCCTCAGATCTTGGCCGTTTTTCTCTGTCATAAGATGGATGTCTTTGGACTACAGATGCACAGTGAACTGTCGTGCCAGATTTTCAGGCTGACCCCCAAAACACCTTCCTGATACAAGAGTTCAAATTTAAACAGATTATTGCCCAGAACAGCTGTAAAGTGTTTTATGGTGCCTTGAGTGACTTGGTGTCTTGGAATGTTTGACTTTATCTGTTTGGTAGCATACTGCACATTTATATTGGCATGATATACAATTTTACAGGTTCACAGTACATTTCTGTCGGTAGAAGATGTAAAAATAACAAAATTTTAATGTTGTAATCAAGGAATTCTGAGGACACCGTTCACTGCGTGCGTGGAATCCCAATCGAATCATGCTATTTTCGAGCCAAATGATCAAAATATGAGGCCGTAGCAGCTGTTCTGCTGACCGTCAATCAAAAGTGATGGCCTATCGAGGACTTCTTCCGCCAGGAAGCAGTATTGGGTGATAAATTGTGAATCTGGCGCAGCCATGCCCTCCAGATTGTTGAGGCGGAGAGATTGAGCCTATCGCCGAAGAAAAAGGCCCAGAATTGAGGGCAGGGCAGCTGTCCTGCTGGAAAATAATGAAAAAATGTTGGGCTAAAACTCATTTCCATGCTCAGGAAGTGGTCCTCGGGATTATATAAAGATTCTGAGGAGACTGTTCACTGCGTATTTCGAAGGCGGATCGATCGGGCTGGGTCCCGAGGCAAACGGCCCGGAATTGAGCGCAGGGCAGCTGTCCTGGCAAAAACAATCAAAAATATACCAAAATGGAAATTTTTTCGTTCGCGCCCTAAGTTCTGCAAAGAGCTGTAAGCACTAACTTTTTATGTCCGGCGGTTCATCGGGCCCCATGAGTTCAAGATGGGTTTTCTCAGCGAAAAGAGGGTGGCCCGACTGGATAGCGGGAAACAGTGGGGCTAGAGTTCGACGTAAAGTTGCTTCAAACGTAGTGGCATGATTGACGACACCTCGGCGTCCTCCGCAACCGTCCAGAGATTTTCCACGCGAGTGCAGACCGAAGGGATTTTCTTCATGGCGTCTTTGGGGATTGTAAAGCGGAGCAGATTACGGACTGGGTCATGGAAGACGTCCGCTCCTTTAGTTCGTATGGCGGATAACACAATGTCGGTCGTATATGTGGGGTATACGCCGTCGATTGGCCGAGAATGAGTTAGTGCGATTGTTCGATATAGAATTGGTTCGACCCTGGGTAAGATGTAAATGGTGATCCGCAAGAAAGGACTACCGCGCACCACTCCTTGACGCGCCAGGCGACCAGCATGAGCTTGGGAATCACGACAGGTCGCGAGTACGCGCATATGTCGAATATCTGCGAAACTAGCTCGGGGGGAGAGCTGCGGCATGGAATTCCACGGTCATGTACGTTGATTGGGGATGTTTGAGGAGCACCGTCTGGTGGTCGAAACGAACGCGGCAATGATCACGAGACTGGTGAACAAGATGCCGGATCAATCAAAGTCCCGCAATCCTATGCGCACCGTTTTTATGTTTGCGCTGAAGTGCGTGTATTCCTCTCTTTTTTCGTCTGTGTTGTACGACCAGTTTCAGATATCGACGGTGGTGCGCTGCTCTTCTCTAGCTTGTAAAAAAAAAGCATCCTTCTCATGGAGGCTGCCCCGCAGACCGGCAGACTTGACCACCGTCGACCCGACGTCGCTCGTATCACGCACGAGAAGCGACCTCGTCGACCCTCGTCGACCCCTAGATTGCCGCTGTATCCAGCGCTATAGGTGCCTCTCCTCCCTGTCTTTTTCTCCATCCGAGTCCTTGCTAACATCTAAAATGTAATTTGTATTCTCTTTTCCGCAGCGGCCGCCCTCCAAACCGACAAACTCAAGCGCAAAGACCTCAGGCTCACCCACAAAGTCCAATAGATCAAGATCTAGATGCGTTTCGCGGTGTTCGCCTCATCCGCGTCCGCGCAGTCCTTCTACTCGGCCACGTCTATCAATCACGCTCTTCCGGTCCATTATTCTTTTTTCTCCCTTATCCATCGTCCTCTAGCATCCCTCTTTGCCAAGCCCTCGCTTCCGTAGCTCGATTAACAGCCCCTTCCCCCCTTGCGCGCAGATCACCCAAGCAATGCCGGCTCCGCGAGAACGACCTCATCACCGAGCAGACGACGCTCACCACCATCGCACTCAAAGTCAAGGCCAAGCGCGATGTCCCGGAGGGTCGCTGCCTCCTCGGCCGCTGCGGCAGTGGGTGCCGCCGCCGCCGCCGACGTCGAGCAGCAAAGACCGCAGCTGCATCAGCAAAGGTCGTGGCAGGCAGCAGCGACGAACGTCCCGGCTGCGGCTAGCTCTGCCACGTCTCTGGACCTCACGCAGTTCCACATCTCATCTCGGACGGCGTGGCGGAAAATGCGGAGGCGGAGGCGTATGTGTCTGTTCGTTGGTGAGTGGCGTTTTTGTTCTCTTTTTGCGATTGGGGGGGTCGAGCGTGGGGGGTTGGGGCTCCCTTCGTTGGAGGGCGCTTTCCCTTGTGCGTGCGCGATGCCTCCTGCGCGCGCTGGGCGCCGTCCTCTCCTCTGCGCTCCTCCTCTCCCCTCCGCGCTCCGCCTATCCCTCACCTCTTTCGTTCTTTCTCCTCCTTTTTTTCCGAGTGTGCTAACTCATTTTCTTTTGCAAAGGCTCGTCCGGCGGACCTGACCATCGTCGACATCGCAGACTTGGGCACGTGCAAGCGGCGGAGAGCGTGGAAGGTGATTTGACCTGCAGATCGATGCTGCGAGCGCGATCGGGGCTGGTGCTGCAAGTGGGAATGCTTGTGAGTTTTCTTCTTTTTGGTGCCCCATCCTTCTGTATCACCTTGCATCGCGTTGGCTGCTCTACGTCGGATCCCTCCTTCTCCATGCCCCACTGACGATACCTCCTTCACGCGTCTGTTCCACGTCGCGTCGTCCTGTGCCACGCTCCATCGCCGCTGCTCCGCATGCTGACTTCTGTTACTTCGCGCAGACCCCTTCCCAGCGGACCTCACTACACCGATGCGAGCCTCAGCACGAAGCGCAAGGCTGCGGAGAGCGCGGAGACGGACTCTGAGCCGCAGATCGGTGCTGCGCGCGAGCGGGGCTGCTGGTGGGTTTTTCTTTGCTTTTACTTATCTCCTCCACCCTTCAACGGTGCTGTTACACGACGTGTCGACGCTGCTCCGCCGCGGATCGCGTCGCGTCCGACGCATCCTCACTGCGTTCTCCGGGGCATCGCATCCTGAGATCCCTCCGCGTCCCTCCTCTCCACGTCCCTTATTGCCCGTTCACGCTCCCTCCGCTTTCATGTCTTGCCCATCGCTTCATTCACGGCGCATCCTTCCTTCCATCTTCATCGTATATCGCATGGCATCGTGCCCTCCATTGCCCGTGCCCCATATCATGAACTCCATCCCTCATCCGATCCTCTTCATCCGATCGCGTCGTCCGCCGTCCTTCACGTCGGGTCGCACCACCACCACCACGGTCCCTTATTTCTCCTCCCCCTCCCTCTCGCATTCGCAGCATCTCTCCCAGGAGTGTCGCATCGGGCCTCTCCATTACCATCCTTTCCCGTCCCACCCCTCGTCCGCCTCCCTCTGGCGTCCATGTCTCATCGCAGTACTTCACGTGGCGTCACACCCTTTCCTCCCCATCCTTCACGTCCCACGTCCTCTGCATTCCACGTCGCTGCCACGTCTCATCGCCGTGTCTCTCTACCCTCTCCGCCCATCGAACTCCTATTCACCTCCCTTCTCTTCGCAGCCACTGCCCTCAGCTCCCTCAGCTCCAAGTCGTCCAGATCAAGATCAAGAAGCTCACGGGTGAGCTGTGGTAAATTGCGCACGCCACCGCCGACGTCGAGTCTTGAGGCGGATTTGGGGACTGAGACGTCAGTATTTGTGTTTTTCTCAGTGGTGGCCTTCGTCTTGTCCCATCCTTCCTTTGTGCATCCTTGCACCAGAGAAAGGATAGACGGGGAAGCCATCGGACGCTGAACGTGGGATGCGGCACGCGGGACGGAGGATGCGGGACACAGCGCTGTCTTGCCCCTCGTCCCATGCACCCGTTATCCGTGTGCGCGCCCGCTGTCTGCTGTCTGCGCTGTGCGCGCTCTCTACCCACCCGCCTGGCTGCGCTCTTTCTTCGCCCACGCCACCCTTCTCTTTCTTTCTCCATCCATCTCCTTCCCTCCGGCTCCGTCGTCCATTCCTCCGCGCGCGCATCCTCCTTCCCGGAAATTCTCCGCCCGCACTTCCGCCCGCCCTCGCGTCGTCCACCTACTCTTCGCCTCTCCTCGCTTCCGCCGCGCCAATTCACAATCTCTGCTCCGTATTTCTCCCTCCCTCCCATCGATATATACATTCCTGCCCTCCCTCTACTCTCCACCCATTCTTCTCTCCGAGGACGTCGCGAGCAAGGGCGACGCGTGCCAGGGGGTAGTTTGATTTTTATTCCTAATTTCGTCCTTGTTAAGTAGTGAATTGTTTTTTCTTCGAAAAAAAATGGTTCGATGCCGTTCTGTTGTGTCTGTGATGAAGTTTGAGCCCGTTGACTGTTTTTCCTGTAAGCTTCGAGCTTCGACCTGGTGCGGTGAAAGAAGATCGCGGACCGGATCGGGATTGGCCGAGCGGGAGCGGTTTCCTCCAAGACTTAAAAGGTCCAAGCTTACTAGTACTCATGTCCTTGTTTCGCCGTCGCCGGCAGCACGTCACAGCTGGATGAATCATGATACTCTCCCGGAATCTCTGAGCCGAGCACTATCTCGTCTCGGAAAATACAAAACGCTCCCTGGCAGGCGTTTCTCTCGTGCGCACTTTCGCAACGTTGCTGTTGCACGACCTGCCTTGATCGACGACACAAATCCTACATCCCGTTCCTGCTCCACGGATCCAGCAGCGTCTCCTGCACCGTGTTCTGTCTCCACTCCGCTGCCCCACTCATTATGGTCAAATCCGCCGAGGGGCACTCGCATCCACTACTGTAATGGTGCCATGTTCAATGCTCCTCATTGGAGTAAGTCTGCCGCTGCATATACTCACCCGATCCTCAGAGTCTTCAGCCAATACCGTCCTTGGGAAATCTGGCTCCACCGCGAGGTCCATGCTTCGCTAAGCCAGCAATCATACACCAGAAAACTCCCTCGTGTGGTAGTGCATGATTTTTCGTCGGTACGCATTTAATCCGTCCGACTCAGAGCACATCGGACAACTTCCAAAGATCTAACGCGATGTTCTGACAGCGATTTTTTCTGACAGTCGAAATGTAGAGCCGGCCTCAAAAAAAGGCCGGTGCCGCATCAATGATATCCAGATTAACTCGCCTAGATTGAGCCTGTCAGAGGTCGAGGGAGTTTAGGGCCAAAGGATAGAGGAAAGGTTGTAAACCAATCTCGAGCCAAAGTTTGACCAAGGCAGAACATTTACTTCCTCAACAGTCTTATATTCACAGGAGGTCCACAAGAGCTGTTTTCGACGTTCCTCACGTCCCCGGCCAATACTACACATCGTTGCAGCTGGAGGAATCCTGTATTGAGCTTCCGAGTCCTATTTTTCTTTCTCCAGGTTCAGTTCAGGGTTCATGTAAAGTTCTAAAGCGAACTCGCAGCGTTGAGATTCGGGGCAAGAAAAAACCGAACCGAACCGAACCCCAACGAATTTAGCCTAATTGGGGTCGATCCCGACCCTTATCTGATAAATACCTTTGAACACGCCCCCCAAACCCATTAATATATAGCGGGAAAACTCTAGATGTTAATCATAAAGTGCCTGGACTTAAAAATACCTGGACTTCTCTTTGATCTCTGAAGCGCCACTGTTTGATCGACCCATGATAAATAAATGGTGTACTCCACGGCAATTATTCCATATTTGTACCGTCTGCACGTACAGTTCGATTCCAATTGAATGCTCAAAAACACTGCTTTATGATATAAATCTGGCCTGCCAAATGCCAATGGCCGCTTGGTCTTATCCAGAATACCTACAACACTCTACTCTCGCATCCACTAACTTCTCAACTTTTGCAAGGCCTAACATCCAGCATGTCAAAGATACTTCCCAAGCACGGTCCAGGCAGACTAGGTGTGCGGGTGTTATCTCTGGGTAAGACCTCTCCCGCAAAGCTGCCATATCTCATTCCCATGCCATTTTCAGATGGTGGTGGAGCCGGAGCACTCTCTGAACTGCTTATACTTGAAAAAATCATGTATCGAACCAAAATTGAAGGCCATCTCGACACCATTCCCTCTCCATGTGAATACTTTGAGCTGATTGGTGGCAACGGGACAGGAGGGTCAGCAATTTCTACTGAATATCACTATAAATCCTCAAGAATCATTGCCATTTTACAGTATCATTGCATTGATGTTGGGCCGTCTGCAGATGTCGACAGCTGCTGCCATTTCAGCTTATCAGACACTCTTCCCACAATCCAAACTGGGATCCACCAAACAGTTCCAGACTAGCAAGTTGGAGGAAGCCGTCAAGAAGATAGGCAGGAAAAAATGGAGAATCTCAGCCCTGATGGTTGCAAAACATATGTTGCCAATTTGCATAGAAAATGGATGAATCTGCTCATAATCACAGTTTTGTCTGCACTATGAATGAAGGCAATATGAATGCTGGGATACCCCATCTGTTTCGCTCATATAGCACCCTGGAAGAACCAGTAAGCAACTGTATGATATGGCAGGCAGCACGGGCCACCTCTGCCACATCTGGGCTGTTCAAACCAATGGAGATTAGCATTGAAGGGCTGAAGCAGCGGTATATTGATGGATGTGTTGGCAACAACAACCCAACTTCTTTGGTTGTTGAAGAAGCAAAGCAACTCTACCCATCACACCCTATAGTGCTTGTGGTCAGCCTTGGGACAGGACATCCTGACACAATCCAAATTCCGAAATCACGGAGCCTGAGCACAATTGCACAGGTCATGAAAAATGCTGCAGCCGACTGTGAAAAGACACATGAGAACAATGCCCACAGATTTCGGAGCATGGCCAACACCTACTTTCGCTTCAATGTTCAGCAGGGTATGCAGGCCTTGGGGCCCAAAGACTGGAACAAACTCCCAGAGGTGTCAGCTCACACCAACTCTTATCTGAAAACAAGTGATGTAAAATCCAAGCTCACAGAAGCTGTCAAGATAATCCTAAGTAAGTCAGAGTTATCTCAGAAACACCTTACATTGAACAAATCATAGTATTAGATCCTGTCATACCAGTCTCCCCTGTGTCTAACCAAGAAACTGTGTCACTGCTGAAACCTATCAACAATTGTCCTCCACCATCAAGAATATTCCAGGGCAGACAGACCATTCTTCACCAAATGTGCATATTTTTCACACAAATGGTGGGCAACATCCTCATCACATCTCGAAACCCTGGACTTCGTGTATATGCTGGTTCACATTCTGCTGTGTCTGACATGGAAGAGATGGATGCTGTGGATCTATTACTGAGAAGTGCCATGCAAGAGACTACAGATTATAACAGAGCAACTGCTGGTCAGATTGTGAAGGTGAGCCAGGGTGTTCACAAGTCATCCATCTTTTCATTAATATGTTTTCCAGGTACTCCATTACCTTCCCCTTGCAATCATTCAAGCTGGTGCATTCATCTCTAAATCAGGAGATGTTGACAACTATCTGGCACTCTATGAACAGAATCGAGCTCAACTGCTGAGTCAAAAGCCAGCTCAATCACATGATAATTATGCCTGGACAGTATACACAACATGGCAGATTAGCTTTGATCAGCTCAGTCCACCTGCAGCAACCTTCCTGCAACTCTGCTCATTGCTCCATCATCAAGGGATCTCTGAGCAAATATTCAAGAATGCTGCAGCCTACAAATTTGGACCATCTAGCCCCTCTAAAGAAGAGCTGCAGAGGCCTCTTGAATTCTTATCTCAGTTCTTAGGACCTGATGGGATGTGGGATTCCTTTGGTTTCTTGGAAATGACAAATGAATTAGAGCCTATTCCTTGATCAATTTTCACCCACAAAAAAAGATGTTTTCAATGCATCCTCTTGTGCATGACTGGACTCGGAGCACTCTCTCCAATGAAGAATCATATCATCATTCTATGGTTGCAATAGTAGGAATGTCAGTGGCAGGAACATTAGACAATGATCTCCACCTGGCTAGCCTATGGATACTGCCTCATATTGATTTCCTCATACAAGACAACTCAAATGTGATCCCAGATTTCAGACACGAGTATGGGAAAATGTACATCTGGGGAGAGAAGCTAAAAAAAGGAGCAGAGCTTCAAGCAGCGGCAGTTCAGAAACGGAGAGTTTCTGGGTGAGGACCATCAGGACACTATAGAAGCCATATTTTGGCTGGCATGGATATACAGCACCTTGGGGAAATTGAAGGAGGCAGAAGAACTTGAAGTTGTGGTGCTGCAGCATCGAAGGAATATTCGTGGCGACAATCATCAAGACACCCTGAAGGTCATGGCAAATTTGGCAGTCACATACAGCAAGCTGGGGAAATTGAAGGAGGCAGAAGAACTTGAGGTTGTGGTGCTGCAGCATCGAAGGAATATTTTTGGTGACAACCATCTGGAAACCTTGACTGCCATGCTGAATCTGGCAATGTTGTACCATAAACTGGGCAGAGTGAAGGAGGCAGAGGAGCTTGGGGTCATGGTGCTCAACAAGCGAAGACATCTTTTGGGTGACAACCATCCAGCAACCTTGACAGCTATGGGGAATTTGGCATTGACATACCGAGCCCTGAACAAATTGCAGGAGGCAGAGGAGCTTGAGGTTGCAGTACTTGAGAAACGAAGAAATCTTTTAGGCGACAACCATCCAGACACCCTGCTGGCCATGAGACATCGGGCAGTTGCTTATAACAAGTTGGGAAGATTTATGGAGGCAGAGGAACTGTTACTTGTGGTGGTTGAGCAGGGGAGGAATGCCATAGGTGACAAAAATCCAATGATCCTGCAGGCCATGTGCCATCTGGCCTTCACATACAACAAGTTGGAAAGATGGCAGGAGGCTGAGGAGCTTGGTCTTGCAACACTCAAGAAGCAGATGGATCTTCTGGGTGACAAGCATATACTTTGGAGACCATTCAAAATCTTGCAGTGACATATGAACAACTGGGGAAATCAAGTGAGGCAGAGGGTCTGAATACAATTCTCAAGGGTAGTCAAGCTTAGGTTATGTTGCTACAACTTATGTTGCTCCTTTTTTTACCATCTGACACTGACCAATAAATACCAATACTGTATAATGAATTTCAATCAATTTGACCGTCATGTATCACACACCCCCTGTTCAGTGTCGAATATTGGTGCTGGGTCATGGATCATGCCCCTGCTGGTCGAACCTAAAATCCGTCATGTAGTCTTAAAAATGCCTAAAATTGCGCCTGCAAGGTGCAAAAACCAAATTTTTTGTTCCTATGGTGGAAATTTTCTAGGTCTGTCATGCACCAGGTCAATTTGATTGAAATTCTACAGTAATCCTCTGGAAAAATGTCAAAAAAAATAGGTTACTGTATGATCACCAGAGAATGGCAGTTACACTGGGGGCAAAGACCAAGGCACCTGAAACCAAGTGTGTTTAAGGCACTTGGTCCACACCTGGGAATATGGCTGACAAAGGGGGGCTTTTTTGGGCCCTGCAAGCCAACAAATATTCCCTTTGTCTGCCCGAAGCTGTGTTCCCAGGTGCAGACCAAGTGTGGACCAAGTGCGTTAAACACACTTGGTTTCAGGTGCCTTGGTCTTTACTCCTGGTGTTATGCAGAGAGTTGATTGGGACACAAATTCCACACCTAGTGCTATCTCATATGACCTCAAATAACCAGTGTTACATCACAATCAGGTGATATACCTAGAATGTTGAGGTAAAAATCTTATGTATCACAATACAGCTTATTGCTTACTCATTGGTATGTCAGGCTTACAAATGACGTGGAAATTGAACAAGTGTCTGAGACAGCTCGACTTCCCGCACGCCAATTGTAATTCTTCTGGGGTATGCCGGCGTACTCTAGATCTTCTTGGGTTCTCGTTCACTATTTATGCTTCTCGCTCTGCCGCGGCATCCCCTTCTGTGCTGAATTTGTGTCCACCACAAATGCCGCAGTTACGGCCTCACAATACCCATTCCCAGAGCACCAGCATGGCCTACCCCACCCAGGAGGTAGGCAAGGGAGTAATTTAGCTGCAACCCTTGACTTCCATTTGTGATTCTCATCTGATATTACCCAGCAGGCACCCTTCTCGGAGAATGTCAGAAGAGATATATTGGCAACACTCATGGTGCATGAACCGCAGCTGCTACCGCCTCCAAAATTTGGGAGGACATTCAGCAAGGTTAATGCTTGAATTCTAGGGGTAGATCACCTTTTTCACAATTTTATTCATACCGTGCTGGTGTCGCTTACAATAAACCGTCGATTTCATTGATGCCGATGATAAGCAGGCTAAATGGCCAGCCGTGAAATTGTCCAATTTTACTAGTGCTGTATACCTTTAGCTAAAGAAACTGCTATATGCATATCATCACCAAATGAGGGCTAGTGCGAGACCTGAGCAGCTAGCTAGGAAGCCACACATGTGCTGCAGTTGCGGAGCTCTACTTTGATGACGATACCACTATGGATCAGATTTTGAGAAAGCACTAATTCTATAGCTAATGATTTACTCAACCATTCTATGATCGAATTGGGGTTCATCTGCATGTATTCCGAACAAGGGTATCAAATACTATCCATCTAAGACTATGGGCGATCCGAGGGTACACCAGTTGCAAGTTGAATTGCATTGGTAGAGTCATTGTGTGCATTGTGGGCACATTATTTCATTGGTGACATGTTCTGTCATTGAGGGCATAGCCACTCATCTCCAAATGCTTCTGGAAGGCTCTAAATATCGGAGATATTCAGATCGAAGCACTGGCTCTAGAACATTCTGTGTCGGGCTCGAGATAATCCAAGATTCTAAAAATAGATTCTTGATAGTCGAGGCTATGCAGGGAGCGCATGGAATGCTGCACAGGAGCGCATGGAACATTGTGCAGGGAGCACATGTAACACAATCTAGAGCACATGGAACACAATTCTGGTGCAGCATTACTGCTACTTTGGACCAAGTCTCTGTACATTTATCTATTATTTCGTCGTTTGGCTATTTAACTTCATGTAACCATATTAAGGACCTGTAGATAAGCTCACAGTATAAATAGGGTAGCTAGTTTCGTAGTAGTGCACTGGATCCTGCCCCTCCAGCAGTCAATTATTTACTGGCCGCTTTTTGGGTAGTTTCTTTGTCTGGTTGTTGGGCTCATAGAGGAGTCAATTGATTTTGTTGGTTTTGGATCGTTGTTTCCTTGAATCGCAATTGGCCACCGGCTATTAGTGCTTAAGAAGCCCTTGATCTGAGTTTGAGACCTCTGACACAAGTCCTTGTTGACTGGTGGCTTTGGTCTTCACTTCAATACATTGGTTGTCTGCATTAGCTAAAGAAATATATTGCAATTGTTACCTCGCGTGTGGCTATATCTGGACGAGTTACATGTCGATACGAGTGCAAATACATCGCTTTTGGCCTAGGAAACAGTCCGTTGTGGACCTTCCCTTTCCTGCCTGGTACACACACCTTATTAGTGTGCCAGTCCTGTAAGTGTTGGAATCTACTTGGAATACCATTGGATTGAGCTACAGTAAAATTGTTTGACTATATACACATACACACCTTGAATAAAACATTGTTTCAATCGGCTCTTCACACTACATTGAGTGCTTAGAAGGCCATTAAACAATTGAGCTTGATCAGCAAGCTTTGTTTGTCCCACAACTTGTGCAGCTTAGTTCAGATTGCCACAGCCTATACTGGGTTGGAATCCCCAAACTTGCGCGCTAGGATATTGAGAGTAGCCCAATAGAGAGTGTTGTGGTAGTGGTTGGTTGGTTTTAGGGGTTTAGTGTTCAACTGCCCTTCAGATCTCCATCTTACCATCTCCATTTCCGCTCCTGCACCCAAATCCAGTGTTTCACCGACAACCCAAATGTTGGGTTCTCAGCAGCAAGGCCCAGGGGTCGAATAGATGTATCAGGTCTGTTCATTAGGTTCCTATGAACAATTCTAGACCCCTTCCTGAATCCCCCATGATCTTTTGAACATGCACAATTCATTACAATGGGACAGGTTTTCGCATATTTCACCCACACCTGTGTGCCACTAGGGCTCGATTTGTGCATGTCTTTGTTGTTATTCTGTGTGAATACAGTCATTTCTTATGCTCCACATTCACATTTCTCCTGCACGCAATCCCACTGAGCCTATAAAGACTGCTACGCTCATGACCTTTCAGCAGCACTTTCCCCTTGCTTTTGGTGTTCTTTCCCTAAATCTTCTTATCTTCTGCCTTCTGTTATTCCTTCAAACTCATATGGAGGATCTTGACATTGAGCTGAGGTACAAACTGGCCATTGAGGTTGTGCAGAACCCTATCCGCTGTACCTTGGCTCGCTAAGCTGCCTTGCAATTCTGTGTTCCCCACAGCACCCTCGGCACCCGTCTCAAGGGTGTAGTATCCAAGAAGGAGGCACATGAGTCTCAGAAGGCCTTGAACACTGTGCAGGAGGCAATTCTCATGGAGTGGATCAAGGTAGGTGTTCTTTGCTTATCAAATATGATCCCGCTTACCGTTATAATCAGGTAATGGGAAAGCGAGGGCTGCCGCTCTCAATGGAGACAGTTTGATCACGTGCACCAAAATTACCATATATGGTTATACCAGAGATATCGCAATAGCCCTGCAGTATATATACCATGGATATCTCAATATCCTGAGCCTATGAGGTGGAAGACTAAGAAGAAACGGGTGTACACAACAAATCAAGCTTGCCTTCTTACTGGTGTCACTACTGCATGATGAGCAGGCAAAAAAGTTGAAGCTGGTACACAAGGAGATGAAGAAACATTTCCGGCTCATCAACAAAATGTTGACACAAACGGGATCAATTTTCAAGTCGCCTGATGTCAACACTCAAAATCCACCAGGGCGTGGACAAGGGTGGGGGCGGGGGCATGGGTGTGTGGGATGGCCACGTGGACATGGCATCGCACGGGGAGCCGGACAAGGGCATGGGAAGGTGCAGGACGTGGACAATGAAAATGCTCAGACCCTGGTGCCTGTTCGTGGGCGTGGCAGAGGGTGTAGGGCTGCCCGAGGCTGAGGGAAAGGCAAAGGGCATGGCTGCGGTCATGGACAAGATTCGGAATCCAAAGCCGACACCGATGGAGAACAAGACCCGTCATCCCCATCCGAGCACGAGTCGAACGGTGATGAATCCAGCAACAGCACCCATAGCTTTGCGAGAAATATCCCCAGTGTTGTCCCTGGCGGCACTGGTCGTGCAGATGAAGAGGATGAGAATGCAGAGGAGACTGAGATTGTCGGGATCAATCGTCACCGCTGGGTGCAAGGGAACGTGGAGTTCCAGGTAAGGTGGAGTGATGATGATGTGACTTGGGAGCCACTCTTCAACATCAACGACTGTGCAGAGATGGATGAATACTTGGCGTTTCGTGACGTGGCCAATCCACTCTTGCTGCCGAAGCATAAATACCTCATTGAAAAAGTGGTTTTAGCCAGTAATTAAGCTGTTCTAGTGTTTACAGAGGTTCAATGTATTGCTTGGGTGTGTCTAAGATCATTGGTGTTGCTTGAGGATGCATGAGGAAGCGTCGAAACGAGTAGATAGAAACGGGGATCATTCAAATGTTCCCACGCCTGGCCAGGTACCCGGTTTTGGCCCGTTTTGGACCTGCCGCCGGAAAATATTTGCCGAGCCATCAGATCTTGACAGAATTCTTTGCTTCGGGACCCAAACGACTCCCAGGAAGCACGCCTATGTCCTCGGGCTCTACGCCGAAGGACGAGTCAAATTCCTCCCCTACACGCACAAAACCCCTTAGGTGGCCAGGTTCCTCCCAGATAGTAGAAACTTCAACTTCAACCAAAAGAAATAGACAGAGACTTCAAAAGCAGTGGTTTTAATTGACTCCGAATTCCCTAAACCAACACATATTTTGTATTCCCCAGATAAGCTGTATTTTACCTGTTGTACGGGCCATATAGTACTGTGCAATCAATCAGGTAGAGACTGAAAAGAAATCAAAGACTTAGCTCTTAGGATTCGGCCAAGAAAAACAAAAACACCTGCAAAGAAACAACAGAGGAAAGAGGTAACGGCCCTCACCGGTCGGACACCCTGAATGACATGTATCGAGCACGGCCTGTGACTCATCAAGTCACTTGCCGCCCCACTGCACACAAAGAGAAATGTACAGGCCGCGTGGTCCCCCGGCTCGCCACCTGCGCGAGCAGACAGAATTATAGATTCGAGTAGGATAAAGGATATTGTTGAATGCAGTGGTCAGGGGTGGGCCAAAAAAACGGTTAATTCGGTATAAAATACGGCATGGGAGAGCTGTGTTGAGATATTGGTCTATTTAGAGAACAACAAAAATTAGTTTGAATGCAGTGCTCCGACCAAGATACGTACAGTTTCCGCAGAAATTTTGGCGACAGCGATTTGCGTGCTCGATTGCGTCACCTCGAGCCGCAGAATAGACGCGGCCTGTTCACATTCATTTTAGAACAGAACAAAGGAGGACTTGTGCATGGAAACACACCAGAAAATCGCGATACGCATCGTCCAGTTGGGCTTTAATCCCTTGAGGGATATGCTCGTTATGGTTAAGGTGGACGAGGCGCGACACGCCACCGGTGAGTGAGATTTTCTCCATAGCGCACTTAATCTCGTCGAGTAGCCTGGTGTATGCATTAGTCTGCGTACGAACTGAGTAGAGCGGGGTTGAACGTACACCTCGAAGCGTTGTATATGGTACAACATCGGCGGAGGGATAGCCGCGGGGTCAGGGACGGTGTCGGCGATGACGTCGAGGATCTCTTTCGTGCGCCGGGCAATGTCCTCCGCCGCGGCCTTGGAGTGCTTCGCGCGCTAGGGAGCGTCAGTATATTCGTCTGTTTATTTCGTAGTAACCCTAACCTCTGCGATATCCCAGATTGCGATCACACCGCCCACGACGCTCTTGAGCGGCGCAAACGCGTCTGCGGATTCTTTCAGTGCTAATATCGACGTCCAGAGGACATCAGGGAGAGCGTGTGGAGTGAAAGATTTCGGTTTCGGAGTTTTGGCCAATGAGGGCTTTTTCTTTGCCCGGGAGGGGAAGGGGGACCGCATGCAGGGGGCAGGAGGTCGACCTACGAGGGATGCATATGGCGAGCTTTTAAGCAACCACAAGGCTGTAGACATCACGTCGAGCGGCTTGAAAGCTGTCATGATGTGGGTCCGTGATCAGTGGAGCGCGCGGAGAACCTTGAAAGCTGTAATTAGACAGGCAGCGCCGGGTGGCATAGCACTCTGGTGAATCCTGGAGGAAGCGAAAGCACCCTCCATGGTGCTTTCGTAGCTCTGGGATAAGCCTGGTCCTAGTCTCGACTCTGGGTTTTTATTAGAACAGATCCAAAGAGAAACCTTCGCATGCTGTGCTATACCCTTAACCCTTGTTCGAGCATGGACTGTCAAACATATGCGCTGGTTAGTTCTAAATGGAAGTCGAATGGATTGGCGAAGATCGTTTCCAGGCACGGGGGGCTTATTTCACTCGAACGACCCGAGATCAATGTCCCGACGTCATTAATATTGCATCCCTTGCACCTAAATTATCCATGATCAGCACCCGGTCAAATATTTGTCTACAAATACTCTTGCCTGATCTATCCGTGGCGCGCGATTCAACTTCCAAGTTTATCTGAAGTACTGTATACACAGCGCTAAGTTACTTTTAACATCACTGCATACAGCCACTTTCTCTCGCGGAAAAGGGAAGCAAACTCCGGCAGTGGTTTTGAATAATGACAGTCGAACCAAAGTTGACCGCACCGTCACCAATCAGGTATCTGAACGTTGTAAATGTTTGTTGGTTCACTTCGCGCGTCGTGCATCACGTGTTTGCCACTTGCTCCTGGACCGGTGATAATAGTCCTATGCCAGCTCAGATCCGTAGTCCGGACAAATTGCACCTCAATGCTCTCTGCATTAAATTATGTGAGCTGTTCGTAGTGGACGAACCGACTTCCAACTTTATCTGTAGTGCAGTGTGCGCAGCTCTATTTTAATTTTAATAGGACATATAGTTCTTTTCTTTCGCAGAAATGCGAACGAGAGTGAGTTTGAATAATGACGCCGATCAGGTTTCTGAACGTTGTACATGTTTGTTAGTTCACTTCGCGCGTCGTGCATCACGTGTTTGCCACTTGCTCCTGTCCACGACGATTGTCTTTGATTTTCTGTTTTCCTGGAGGTAAGTCCATTCCTTGCAGCCATTCGTCCCATTTGATGAATGCTAGAAAGTGGGATGTCATCCGCAGCAACTGCACCTGCTGCCACCGCAACAGCTCGTGCCGACACGACTGGGTCTAACAGAGCCTCTTCTCGATTGGCTCACCTGCTCGCCAGCAATGATATTCCACTCGACTCAGAGATTCCCGCTATCCACCACTTCATATCCGACAATCAATCCCGTGTAAACGCGCTGGATGCTCGGATCGAGGTTACAGTACCTGCCCGCCGCCGGCTCGGCATATGTGCTACGGATTGCGATGAAAAAGCTCATTGCAGAGCGCGATCGGATCCAGGAATCCGTTCGGAAGCACGCTGCCATCGTATCCACCGTCCGTCGTGTGCCACCAGATGTGATGTGCCAGATATTCGCCTTGACGCTGCCGCACACCATGCGAATCCATTTACTGCCTGTTAAACGGCCCCCATGGCGTCTAGGACATATTTGCAGGTCTTGGCGGGACTGGGCTCTTGCCGATCCGTTTCTGTGGCGTTCCATTGTTATCACCCAATCACCCGACGTCGACCTGCGGGATAGCCATCCATCATCCATGATCGAGACTCAGCTCCTCCGTTCCCGAAATGTGCCACTTGAAGTCGACTTCCATAGCGAGAACTGCGAAGACCTTGATGAGCGTCGGCTGTGGGACTTCCTCCTTCCTCAGTGCCATCGCTGGAGCATCATTAATCTGCGGTGTTGGAGGAACCCGCGTCCCCTCTTTCAACTGCTCGACACCATCCGTGGTCAGGTTCCTCAGCTCAAGGAACTACGAGTGTACGGTCTGGGTGTTGGTCGCGTCTCTCAACCTAATTGCTTTTCCATTGCACCGAACCTCCGCGAAGTCACCCTCACAGATCCCGAATATACGAATACTCTCGCGCTCTGCATTCCGTGGAGCCAAATAACGTGTTATCGAGGACGATTTTCTGCGTTGCGTCAGCTCGAGATCTTAGAGGCCGCCTCCAACCTCATCGAGTGTGGCCTCGCTTTCGACGACAACGGGTTCGGTATCCCTGGGGACCCGCTCTATATGCCAAGAGATACAATCATTACTCTCCCTCATCTGCACCGGTTATACGTGGGTGACGGCGAATTTTTGACACGCCTAACCGCACCAGTGCTAGAAGTTCTGTGTTCATCCGGCGCGACAGATCCCCTGCTTGATTTCGCCAACCGTTCCTCCTGTCGATTGACGAGGCTCGTGTTGGAGCAATGCACTTCTTCAGACTCGGTCGTTCGCCTCCTCAAGGACATGCCATCCCTCGAATATCTGCTCGTTGAAGCCTGGGATTGGGATTCCGCCGCGATCAGGGGCTTTTTCGATGCCATGACAATATCCGGCGCTTCTTCTGACCTCTGTCCTAGCCTCTCTGCCCTCGCCTATGGATATGGTCATGGTGTCGAGGCTTTTTTCTCCTGATTCCTCCCTCGCCATGGTGGCTATGGCAGCGTCCCGTCTGCACTCCAAATCCCCTTCCCAGCTTTCATCTTTACGTCTTTTTGCACGTCCTACCAGCCACTCTGACTTCTACAAGAGCAGGGCTCGCTTCAAGGAGAGCATCGCGGAGGGGATCAAGATATTGGCAGATGGAGGGCTCGATGTTGCCTTGGTCGATATTTATGGAGAGAAGGCCCTTGTAGCCAAGTACCGTCCCTGATTCGAACCGACCACTTTCAGTTTACAGTCCCCGCCCAATTACGATTATTTCCTCAGGTTCCCTTCTGCTCTGTCTTTGCGGCCCCATTATCAAGTCTTCTACGAGTACATATCCAAATAAAATGTTGGCCGTGATTGCACCATGCGGGTGTTAGCGTCGTGCCTATGAGCAATAAGACCATACTTGCTTCAGGTTTTGGAAATATACGGTGACGTTGTATACTGCATCCGTGCCTTGCCTTGCTCTGCCCCCAACCACGTTCTGAAATGCTTGAACTGTAAAGCCCAAAGCCACGGAAACCACAGCTCAACGCCATAAATCCAATAGCACGGCACATATACTATGTACCACAAAAATCAGCAAACAGTGACTCGGATTTAACAACTCGTTCACCGTGAATTATCCTTGAGGGGCGTCTATGATGGGCCAGTGTTAGACCTAATGTGAAAGCTAACTCGACCCATATTGAGAGGCTGCTAACGGAGAGAAAACATGCGGCCGCTGCCCAACCCACAATTCGAAACGAGACATGTTTGTTTGGCTTTTGCAAGTGAGAAACGAGTGTTTGGCAGGAGACAAACACCCCCGAGTCGACGGATGTGGTGGATTTGCGACGGTGTGACGATAATATACAGGTTGTCGTGGCGCGAATACAAATAATAGATAATATACAAAGACGAGTTGCCGCCATGATAACCATTATATTTCACGCATCCTGCCTCAGTGGATTGTCCTACGAAAAACCGGCGCTCAAGCTAGTGATTGGTTCCAGGCACTATCCACATACGAGTGATGATAGCGCGGAGGCGGCGGATTGAGGCGCTCAAGCTGGGGAATGAAGAGCACCATGAGGGGAAGAGCTGTCGCTCGATGCGGTGGAGTTTAGACAAGAGAACAATGAGGAGATAGCCAGCTCGAGCGTTGAAATAGTAGAGATTTTGCTCGCCATCACGTTGTCCGCTGGAACGCCGGCCGTCTCGAGGGCGCAGAAGACGCGGACGGGGGCGGAGACGGGAACGCGGGCGATGTGTTTCGCCTGAGCTATGGTCGCTTCGGTGATGCGCCCACCAGGGCTGATGCTGCGGCCTTGGACGTGGGCGGGTTCGGCGCGGGCGACGCGGTGCGCCTGAGCGATGGTCGCTTCGCCGGCGGGTCCGATATACGAGGTGGTACGGGAGAGGCGCGGCTGTCGTCGAATGGGGAGTAGTAGTAGTCCTCGGACGATGGCGTGTCCAGAGAGCCGAGAGAGAGAGGTATTCTAGCACCTTCTTAAGCGAACTGCGCTCGAGCGCAAACCGACGAAGGTCATCGGACACCGATGGACGATGAGCACAGGTGGATTGTGAGCGCCTAGGAGACCGCGCCTTGGTGCGCTTGAAGCGGCGCATCGCGGGGTGGGAGATGGTGGACATTTTGTGAATGTTGTTGGTGGGTAATGGTTATGCCAGATGCAATTTAGGTTTAGGCAGAGAAACTCACGCTTTTATACCCTCAATCAAGAGCCTAGGGGGTTGTGGAGCCGCTGTCTCAGCTGTGGAGGGGTTGCGACTTGGGTTGCGAAATCTCAGACAGGGTCACGGAATTCGGACACGCGAGTCAGATCAATGGGCCCAGAGCCACAGGATCCGGGAGAGTCCAGCCGAAGAGAATCAAAATTGATGGAAGTGGGGCAAGAATTGCGAAGGTCACGTGCCGACGCGACGCGTGTAGCTACGCCAAGCGAGGACAAATAAAGGGTATGACACTCTTTCAGACGTTCGACGATTCGCGTATTGGGATATAACAATTGTAGCGCGCTGTGCGGCAGAACCCACTAACTGCTCACGAAAAATACTAGTCGAACGAATTACTTAAATTTCCCCTCTGACTACTAGATTGTTTCTAGATGGGTGGCTCTATTTTGCGCCCCGGATGCTTCAACCTCAAACGCGTCTCCTGGGGGGGGGGGGGGGGGTCCACGAGGCAGTTCTGTCTCTATAAATACTGTATTTATAGAGGCATACATGGATCTCACTGATTATTTTTTCCTTCTGAAGACGAACCGAAGACTCAATTAAGTGGAGGGTTTTTTTTTTTACTTCCACTAAATTTGCGAATACACATTTAGTGTGGGATACCAGTTGGTCTTTGTCGTTCGGTGGCGACACAATTGACCAAACAATGGGAGGCAGTGGTTCCGCTGATCAGACGTCAGTTCCTTGGCTGAAAAATATTGACTTCATCCGGATGAAGGCTCTATGCGTTTGAGAACAACAGACGCGCTGTCTTCAATAGGAGTTGTATCTATTATCTGGCCGCGCTGAAACTTAAAGTTAACAGACCGTAGGTTCTGAGAACGACTTCACAGACCGGGAGTACAATCCCATTCTTGCACAAGAGGTCTGGCATCGGATCCGGATCCGTTTTTCAAATCCGGATCCAACCAGGCCCGTGAACCGCGCGCGTAGAATGTACCTACACTCCTGGAGCCAGATCTGGTGGCAGATCTCGTATGGTCTAAGTGCCAGTGCTCCGAGTTATGATTCTGGGAGAGCATGTCGTAGAACGATAGGAAACTATTTGTGTATGTTGTCAGCTGTGACAACAATAATGCCCAGGCGTGACGGGCTGTCCTTTGATTTCTTCCCTTCGCTCGCAACAGGAATAAATCCTTATTCATTACCTTAATCCTATTAGTTGTGCTCCGTATCCATGCGGCATACGAGTGCGACTGCCACAACGTGAATTCACGCGACCGGGGTCAACGTCCCTTGACCCCGCCTTTGGGACCCAAAATCTGGGCTTACGGAACGTTCATTGTTATAAGTGAAACATATTCTATCAGCACACATCATAAGTTCCCGCCCAGCAAAACAAACCTGAATGGTCAACACGTACCCCGTTTGTCTCGAGGATGAGACCCAGAACTGATCAATCTTGAGTCAATCCGTGATGAAACGAAGGAGTCTTTTCTCCTCATTCAAGCAAGCATTGTGTGAGGCACAGTGAAACCAGTCAATGCCACCTCCACTGTTGTGCATGTTTAGTACCTCACTCCACGCGTTGTGCATCACGTGTTTGCTACCTGTCTGCCTCGGAGTAACTGAGAGCTTCTTCTCGACTGGCTCACCTTCTTGGAAGCAACGATACTCTTGGAAGATAGCAAATTTGGAGCTCCCGCGTGGAAACTGGACGCGCTAAATTTCTGTAAGTGCTCATCGCGGACTCGGAGCGCGAGCAGATACACTGGCAGAAATAGGTTCGGAAGCACGCTTCGGTCGTATTCCTCGTCCGTCGCGTGCTACCACCAGAAGTGATGTGCGAGATCTTTGCATTGACGCTGCCTGCTTCCTCTGAACTCCGCCCCAGTCATACATCCCTCGCATGACCGTCGGAAGTTCATTTCATTTCATCGTGATGACCTTTTGTCACAGTGTCCATGACGCTGGCGCTCTGCTCCTCAACCTCTCAACTTGAAGCCTCAGTTGGGATTGCATTTTTATGGGATCCAGATACGGTTGCCGTGCCGGTGAAGAAGTGATAGGAGAAATCATGTCGGATGGCTGAATCCGGTATTTTATTCGTCCCCAGCTCTTAAATTTAAACTGATTGTGTTCAATTGTATTTATAACGCCGAGGATGTATTGGATGTGGCGTTCTGGCTCTGTCACAGTGTCAGGCGAATCATATTTTCAGTAATCTCCAAATCAATTCCAATTATGAGAATTGTGGTGAGTTGGTAGACAAATGAGTAGGTAACTGTGGAAGCAGTGCTCGTGGACTTCATTTGCTTCGGGGTCACATTTTAGCGACCACGGAAAACAATCTTGAAGGCTTCCTATTCGTCTGTCTAAAGACCGTCTTTCAAACCGGGACTTCCTTGATCCGATATTTACCCAAGCCCTTATCCTTTTCCTTTCCTTTCCCTGTGCTGGATGTACGAAGGTGGTTAACCAATCAATTAACGGCCTCACCGTGGCTGGTCCGAGGATGTCGACGGCGTTGAACGGAGTGAATGGTGCCTTAATTGGTGGTTTTGTGCTTGGGTTGACATGTGCACACCCGCGACACGAGGTGAAAATGTATTTTTGAAACTGTACTACTTACTAGGAGTCCGAAATTGTACTATTATCATCACTGTCATCTTGATTGAAAGCATAAATAGCTTCAATTCAGACATAACGTCCGAGCTTCCACGGGATGGGCCAGTCAGATCCATCTGCTCCCTCGGATTGGGTCCGACTGCACCGTTCGGCATGTCGTTGACGCAATTCGGAAGCAAACGCGACAGACGCGACGCGCGTGTTGCGCGCGCGCGTGACCGTCTGCTAAGTCCGAAGCCAATCCACAACTGTGCCAAGGCTGTTTTTGCCACGGCGGGATGTACAACTATTCTGGATGAGCTTGCAAAAAGAGGTTAGTTTACTCGCGATCATCTACCGGATATTGGTTTTATTTTCCACGATGTCCGGTTATCGAGGAGGCCCGCAGGACAGCAGCACAGGCAAGGCCAGATTTAGGGCGCAATGACTCAGCCAACGGGGCAAAAGATTTGTCGCGAGAGTCGGAGGCGTGGTCTGAACCACGGTCCCGATACTTTTGGAAATAAACGTTCCGTGGTGGTTTCGGATCATACGCCATATGCCACGCCGGCTGAAAAGTTGTTGGGATCCCGAGAAAATTTCCCACCTTAGGGCTGGAATTCCCTTGGCGTGACGCGATATATGAGCTACTCCAGAGAAATACCACGTGGCTAAAGCTCGCGTTCTACAACATGGACCCACGGAAGGGTGCCTTTCATCGGCACGTAACCAACCACAATTTTCACATTGCGCAGATTTTTAAAATAGCCGACGCCGTCAAGAGCTTATTTGTCGGGGATCACCCACTGCGTAGGGATCCCGGCACACTAGTACTAATGCTTGAAGGGCTTCGAATAAACGTCACCGGGAAAGCAATAGAGTTGATCAGTTCAACTAACCCATATTCGACCCAGTACGAGATATTTCAGTCTCTACACCTAGATTACAACACGGAATCGGTCTAGGACACGACGGTCGTCGGAGTAAATGGACCTATGATAGCAGGCAGAAGCTCTGGATGATACGGGGGCATATGTATGGCGTGAAGATGGCAGATATCCCAACGCCGATAAGGAAGGAAGGGTGCCAGTCGGTGAATGTGCGGACGAGATAGGAGGAAGGACCATCGCCATTGGAGGCAACTGCGGGAACGACTTTACGTTTATGGGAAAGGGCTCCAGTTCGCACTCGTCTGCACTGGTGGCCGGGGACGCTGATCCTTCTTTTGAGGAAGTACTCGGCATTTGTAGTGGTAGTGGTTGAGGAAGGCGTTCGAGGCTACCGGTAACCGGGTGGTTACTGTTGACGAAGACGCCGGTGGGAACACGGATACTTCTCAGGTAGTCATAGTCTTCTACCACCGGAAGCTGGGCAGAATCGCGGGCCTAGTGTATGCGTGTGAGAAATACCATGAAATAGACGTGGTGGGGACCATACCAAGAAGTAGGCAACGATGTGCCATCTCCTAGCCCTCACAGTCCCGGGCAGCTGAACTGTCACGGAATACGTTTGCTTGATGAGGCCGCCGACTTTGGAGGGGCGATCCTTCCGCTTGGGCGGCGCCGGAACGAGCTGGGAGGATTCAGACGCCCTCATCGCACTAACACATACTCAACAAAGCCATCAGGAGCGCAGTGAAATACATTACGAACCGTCGAGCAGCCTTGGCTTCCCTCTCTGCGACAGTTGTCTCTACCTTTTCTTCGTAAAAAAGCCAGTCTCCGCGCATCTTACTTTGGGACCTGGGCGAGCGAGGGGAAAAGGCTCTTGATCAGCATCGGGATTAAGCGACTTGAGCATATTCACCATCGGCGCCCCTCTGTCCAGCGGACCAACCCGTCCTCGTATTCTGATTCCTCCGAAACGAAGACGTTGCCGCTTCGCAGCTGCGTGCGCTCGTGAGGGAGGAGTCGCCGCCTGACGAGGGGGAGGATATTCAATCGTACGGCCTCGAGGACGCGATGCGCGTCGGTAATATCACGAATATCTAGTGCGTCGGGGATAAGCGTCCGCTATTGCCGAAAGAAGCGGGATGCACGTACGTAGGGCGTTGTGCGTTATGCAGGACGCCGTAAATTCTGTGTGGGGCATGCTGAGATTCGGCCTAGAACAGTAGAAAAGGGAGAGGAGGGGGATCTCGATTATATGGGAGATAAGTACCGGCGGAGATCGCAAGTTATTCGTGACAGATCCCTAGTTATTTTGTGAGAGCTGAACTCGGTAGCGCAGGCGATCATAAAAACAGGAATAGATTAGAATGCGTGGCAGCAGGTGGCAGCCTTCTCGGTCGCGGATGAAAACGTGCACGAAGCCGGAAGAGATTCAGGGGAAGAAGGCCTCACTAATTTAAGAACCAAGGGAAAGATGGACCGTGAGACCGCGAAGATTCATGATAGGCGGTTATGATTCGGGGGAGCGCTGAATACGGGTTGTGCGTGCGTTTATTGAGATTTTATTTTGCCCGCGAAATGGCGGAGTCTGGGCCGCGTTGCACGTCGACCTCTAATCAATATTCAATCCCTGCTGAAATCAACCGGTAAAAAACAAGTGTCTTGCGACGGTCCAGAACTGTCTGGAAGCGTTCCGTTAGAATAGATTCATATGCAAGGAACTACCAAGAGAAACACCCTTTACCGATGCCGCCAGGCAAGGAGCTTACCTTCTACACATCAAGAGCAAACTGGGATTGAGGATTGTTGGATTGAGACATGAAATCAGCGGCATCGGAGGACTTCTTCCCGTTGGGGTCAGAGAAGACGGTCAAGGTCTAGAGCCTCTCTCTGAAGCGCATCCTGCGAGAGAACGGATCAAACAAAATAGATGGAGCTCTGCAAATCCATCGGTTTGGGCCACATACCTCCACATACCCCAGATAACGGAGGTTAAATAGGCGAACCTTGCACGAGTTCCCCCCATGTGCCTAAGATTTTACCCCAAGTGTGTTCGATTGGTACTAGAGCCCTAAAGAACGGATGAGTTCATGGTTACGGGACGAACGATCTGATGCGCGCTGCTGTACAGAATCATTTCAGGCGCGAGTGACGTCTTTCCAATTCTCTGTGACGATGCTTGTGCGTCAATGGGTCTTCTGGCATTGACAGGTTGCACAATTGACACAAAAACAACTGGTGGCCGGACAGGAACCATGAGATATGGCGAGGCACATGTGGTCACATTGTCAGGGAATTACCCCTAGTGGGAGGGATGAGCCCTCTTATATTTAGACAATTGCGCAATGCCGAACAGACGGACTTTGGTTTTAGACAGGTCGAGGGCCAGGATCGATGTGCGTATTAATTCCATCATCACTGGTATGGTTTTGACTTTTGCGTGCGAATTTATTCGAAATCCCTACAACATGCTTGGCTGTGCTTTGAGAATCAGGAAGGGCGGCACGAATATTCGGAAGACAGTAGAAGGCTGCGGAAGGCTCACAGAAATTGTAACATAATTTTTTTTTCTCTTGCGGCTCCGTCAACGGAACATCTGATGCGCAGATACGACAGCCTAAACCCAGGTGGTCTAGAGATCACGACAGTGAAACGAGGATAGCGTGTGAGGAGGTCTCGCGAAGAGCGAACCTACTAGTAAAAACCAGCCTTGTTATCCGGTGGAAATGATGAATCATAGGAGGAGGAGGAGGATTGCCTGTACGGTCTAAAATTTGCAGACCGGGAACATCAACAAGGGATCGACGGTCCATTTGAGTATAATCTGCATATACATAAGTCCATTCCTTTCGGAAAACAGCTGCAGGCAATCAGCATTGTCAAAAGGAATTTTCCCCGTATTGGAAGATCAATCACACAGATGAGATTGCGAGTTGGAAGATCTGCAAAGCGAGAAAATGTGAGAATCGTCTGACTCCTTCAGACTTTTTATGTCATCGGTTTGCAGTAAATAGATCCGCCGGTTAAAGGACTGAGATCGGAGTGACGTCCACTAGGCGGTCCCGAGTGAGGGGGTTAGTTTTTTTTGGGTGAGAATTCTGCTAGACGTTGAGACTTGTCGAGAATCTTGACTTTTTCTCCGAGGCAATAGCTACAGCCTAGGGCAGACGACAAAGTATGGTAGACCATAGATACACAAAGGGCGGGCGGTACTAGTAGATGGGCGGCGAGGACGAGCGGGATCGCATCTGATCGCATCATCATAACCAACGTCATTACCGAATGCCCGACGTGTAGTATCCGCAGCCATCCGCGCAGATCCGCGCAGGGTCTTGAAAGTCTTGAAAAGGGTCACTGATCCGATGGAAATGGCCTAGATGGTCGGGATAAGCACAGCCAGCCGGTCCCGAGCCGTGTACGAAAATGAAGAGTGGCGATGGGTCGTAAAATGAATGGCATTTTTGTTGGTGACTTTCTAGCCACTACTGGCGAAGCAGGGGATGAGCTGTGATGCCATCCCTGCATTTTGTGGGGTCCTGGCCGCAGTAAACAAATGGTAACAAGAGCTGAAACTGGGGAGGAGCAAGGGGAAGAAAGGGGAGGAGTCGATGCCATCATTTTCTAGTGATGAACGGAAACAGTGGGAAGCGTTCAGCGGGACAATCCGATACTGGACCATTTCGACCAAAGGTTCAGTGACGGGTGACACCGACATTTTCTTAATGTCTGCAAAACACTGCGTTCAGAGCGTCCCTAAACCGGCCGTTGTCTAGTTCCGCTGAGGCGGGCTAGCCGAATTCTATATATGTCTAGGTGTCTATGCTCTGAATGCAGTGAAAATCACCTTAAATCGAAACAAAATTTATCGTTCTCAGTTGAATTTTTTCTAAAAATAGTAAACCTTTGGTCGAAATAGTACAGTATACTACCACTGCCACCAACGCGCCAGGTGAGAAGGGCGTAACAGTCGTCCAGACAAAAGGCTCGTCCTCGAGGACCCAGGAAATCCCACTAAGAACAGTCTTCGTCCTAGTGTCAACGACAAGAATGGAAAAAGAAGGCCGAGCATCACGTGCTCGGTTTACGCGTCTGCAGCAGCCAAACACGAACAAGCATAACACAATCGTTACGGAATTGTCCGGAGCGAGATCGGCTCTGAGCTGGGTGTTTGCTTTCCTTTGTGTAAATAAGGGCAGGACAGACAGGACTGGTGCGGGAGCCTGGTCGTTCCATTCGGACATAGTCTGTTCCATCTCGTGGTGCTTTTTATAATTTGTTTAGTAGTAAGGTTGAATTTGACTTGATTGTCGATTGTAGTTGCTCGCTTATCCACATCCATAACCGCCAAAACAAAGCCCGGTAGGGGATGATTCGTACCTGCACCCGATAGTGATTTCGAGCACCATCATATTCTGAAGGAGCCTCCCGGGCGATACCGCTTCTGTCATTGTTTCTGGATACTTTAATTTATTGAGTAGCATGGCCGAGTTTGAATCAGATGCTCGTTTATCCAAGTCCACAACTACCTAAACAAAGCCCGGTTACGGGTCTGCACCTGCACTAGATATTTGCATCAGAACGTCTGCAGGAATCGCCCGTTCGACTCGGGCATCGGGCATCAGCCGCTTTGTAGGCCTTTTTGACATAATCTATTCAGTACCAAGGTTGAGTTGTTGAATTAGATGCCCATTTATTCGAATGTTGAACTAAATAGAACAAGACCTGGTAGCGGATGGTCCGCACCTGCACCCGATAGGTGAGCCGATACATAATATCAGATTGTGCATTCGAATTTAGGCTCTTTGAATTATATAGACCAAGGCCCGGTCCACCGCTGCATGATAATGATGTCAACAGTATGTATATGCTATGCAGGAGCCACCCACTCGACTCGGGCCCGGGCCCTCAATCTTGCGTTGACTTTTTTTTTGTGCAGGATTTATTTAGTAGCAAGGTTGACTTGAATCTCAATTCAATTAGGTGCTCGTTTATTCGAGTGTTGAAATATAGAACAAGGCCCGGTAGCGGATGGTCAGCACCTGCACCCGGTAGGTGAGCATCATCAGATTCTGCAGGAGTCGCCGTTCGATTCGGGCCCGGGCCATGGAATCGGAGTGCACACCTTTCCCTCTTTTTTTTTATACTGATTATCTGCCGAGTATTGAGGAGTCTGCAATCTCCGATTCGGAGTTGTGATTCTGCAGACAGAGAGCTCTTGGTAGTTCTCCGCAGACTTGAATCGGCGAACCCATAACAACAGCACAACAACAACTAGGCATTACACATTACATCTTTTAAGTTTCGATACAGGCTATTAGCTTTTAGTGTTTCGTATGTAGCGATTGTAAGAGTCGGAATGCATAATGCAGCGTTCGTGAGCGTTCATGGAAAACGAAACAGCGTCACACCTCACCCCTAAACCCCGTCCCCCGCCTCCTTAGACTACTGACAACTCGGTGTCACGCTCCTCGGTCTCTCCCGTCCCCTCGACCCCGCGGAGGGGAAACGGATGCGCTGCCGTGTACGCCGAGGGGCCTGTCGAGTGCTCATTGTTATTAGGACCAGGGGAGTGCGTATTATTAGGTCCAGGGCTATGCGCACCGAGCCGAGCATTAAGGACGGGTACCGCTAGGCGTGTAAAGGCGGTGAGATGTGGGCATATACACACACGCGGCACATGGGGGTTAAACGCGGCGAGCGGGCGTGGGGGCCGATGCGGTCGACGGTGAGCGCGGGGAGGGGCTGGAATGTGGGCGGACGGACGAGTTTCCTCAGCGTATTCGTGGAAGGAGTGGAGGAGGAAGCGAAAGTGGAGGGCTCGACGCGGGAGTCAGATATGGAGGGCTCAGAGCGGCAGGGGACGGAGCGCGAGCGGCGGCGGGCGTGGCCCCGTTTTTGCATTCGGGTTTGGGTTTAATGGAGGAGGGAATACCATCGCCGAGGGGATCAACCAGCCGAGCATGTGCGCGAGCTTGAGCGTCTTGCGGCGGTGGCGCGGGTCCGGAGAGGAGCACGCTGAGCGAGCGCGTGAGGATGTAGAGCGAGTCACTTGAGTCGTGTGGGTGGTGATTATACGGTAATTAGAATTAGATGTGGTCGCGTCGTAGGGATATGGGTAGGGAGTGGAGGAGACAGGCTGGGTGAGGGTGAGGACGAGGCGCAGGCGCGTGGCGGTGGCGATGGAGTTGCGCATGTTTGGCGCGAGCGAGAGCTTCGCCACGCTCCGAGCGCGTAGCGTCGGACTCCGTGATTTTTCGGGCAGGTCGGGGATGGACTCGGCAGAGGAGGAGACTGTGAAGACGACGCCCTCCCGCTTCGACGTCCGTCAGGACGAGGCGAAGAGCAGCGGGGGCAGGTGAGTGGGAAAATGATGCACCGCAAACGGGAAGGCGGAACAATCCGAGACACTGCCACTGTTGCGCCATCAACGCACCGATTATGGTTCAACCCCGCCACCCACTCTCACTGGTTCTCATCCCGACGATCAACTATGTCAGGCCTTGTTATAATCCATTTCAGGCAGGATGCTCCCTTCCGGAAGCCCATTAGCTCTCCAGGAACTCATCCATCGGCGATCAACCACTGTATTGACTTCAACCTCTCGTCAGTCGGTCTTGGACCCAAAGGACCCAAATGCACCGGCTTGTCGCGCTCTCTAGCCTCATCTGAAGGCAGTTGAACTAGTATACAGCTCATCCCTGCACCGACTCACTGTGTGCAGTAAACCTCCAACTCCTGAACGCACGGAAATTGATACACGTATATGGCTAAAGTTCGCCCTCCCTTTGGAACATAGAAACGGAAAGTTTCTGATTTCTGATTCTTGCAGCGTTCTTCCCAGTGGATTCCACCGAACAAACGTGGAGCTTCCATTCAAAACGTTCAGCGGGAGAAATGCGGGCCCAAGACGCCAGGCCGATTATGACACCCGCGTAAGCCCGACGTGAATGCGGAGCGCTCGGGGGTTGGGTTTCCCCCCTTTTCGTGTGCCGGCGTCAGCCTGTGAACCGAACGGCATTGTCGGTATATGCCCATATGCGGTTACAGGAATACAATTCATTATGCGGCGCGTAAGTGGCGCAACTTCTTTGCGCAGTCCTGCTACAAGTCATCGGCATTCTGGCATGGAGCGGTGAGAGCCACAGATAAGTAAATTTTTACTGGGATATTTTACATAGAATCATCCTCAAAATATGAGGCACAGCTCGGATGCCAGGATGGACGAACATTTCATCCAAACTATCATGAAACCTCGCTTTTGAGATACTTTCAACGAATCCTCGACACATGCTGGCCCCTTGGATGATTTCCTAATCGACGTCACTGACCTCGTTTTCAAGTTGTTGGCGAAGATCTCCGATGAAACAAAGTCAAGTCAAGTCGCCACTGTGTGTGATGTTAGAGAGGTCCTTTTGCCCATATTGATTGCCAAAATGATTCTGCTTCCCCAAAATATTATACGCAGATTATAGTCTGGGTTGTAAAGTTGATGTTGCCCATCCGGAAGGTTCGCACAGGACAGCCCATCGATAGCCATTTACAGCCCAATAAAAGCGCGCACGGCCTATATCCTGATGCATTCCCTGATATTGAGCCATAATCTGCCATAATCGACAATCCTAATCTTCGCGCTCTCACGCAGTCCATCTTTCCCATCCTTGGTCCTTAAATTGGCGACGGCTTCTGCTTCCGGCAATGAAATCTGGCTGCGTGTGCGTTCTTCATCCCCGCAATCAACACTGATGTAAGCTCTATTCCATGGATCCGCTATTTTGAATGATTTTCCGCATCAACTAGTTCAGCTCTCCGATAAAAATGGGATCGTCGCAGGGTCTTCTATCTCACATATAATCGAGATCTCCCTCCATTCCTCCCGTTTAAAGTGCTGGTCTGAACTCAGCATGCCCCAGACAGAAAAGGCGTCCTACATTACACACAGCGCACTTCGTATGTGCCTCTCGCCTCGTTGGAGCCCATAGTACATGCGCTCATCTCGGACGCACCAGATATCCGGGATATCACCGATGCACATCGCCTGCTCGAGGCCGTCCGATTGAACATTCTCCCCCTCATCAAGCGGCGACTTGCGCCCTACGAGCGGGCGAAGCTTCAAAGCGGCAACGTCTTTGTATGGGAGGAATCAGAAGACGAGGACGGCTTGGTACGCTGGACAGAGGGGCGACGATGGTGAGTATGCTGAAGCTGTTTAATCCCAATGTTGATTAAGGGCTTTCCCTGCTCAGGTCGCAAAGTAAAATGCGCGGAGACTGTCTCGTCTACGAAGAAAAGATAGAGACAACATTCGCAGAGAAGCAGGCTAAGGCTGCTCGACGGTTTGTTTTGTGGCAGTCTCCCATTACCTTCGTTGATTCCGTGACGTAGCGCTATAAAGGTGTCCGAGTTACCCCAGCCAATTCCGGCGCCTCCAAGACGGAAGGACCGCCCCTCCAAAGTCGGCGGCCTCACCAAGAAAACCTATTCCGCGACAGTTCAGCTGCCGGGCGCTGCGGCGACCAAGAAATGGCACGTTGTTGCGTACTGCTCGGTATGTTCCCCACCGCGTCCATTTCATGCTGTTTCTCATACTCACACCAGGTCCGCGATGCTGCCGATCTTCCGGTGGTAGAAGACTACGACTACCTGAGAACTATCCGCGTTCCCAGCGGCGTGTTCATTAACAGGAACCGGGCGGTTAATGGGAGTCTCGAGCGGTTTCCTCCACCTCTGCAACTCATGATGCCGGGTGGCAGAGGTCCCTCCTCCACCGAACGATCACTGTTGCCGGTTATTAGTACTGGCGACTGCGAGCTGGAACATTTTCCGGTAAATTTACCGCAGTTTCCTGGCCAGGTTCTTCCTCCTCTTTCACCCTCACATTCACCAATCACCCTCCCCTCCTTATCTTCACTGGGATATCTGCAGCCAAGACCGACAAGTTCACCAGCAGCATCCAGATTGTCATACCATAGCCATTACCGGGCCATTGGCTCGGACGACCGTCGTGTCCTCGACAAATTCCGTGTTGTAGTCTAGTTTGCCCTTGCTATCAACCAAAACATTTCTCATACTGTGTCGAATCGGATAGTTGAACCCACTAGAATTATGCTCATTATTCAAAGCGTTCGAGAACTTGTACTCATCTGTCGGGCTACCTACCCGCAGTTTGAGTGCTTTTCGTTACGGCACCGGCTATCCAATAATTTGTGCAATGTGAGAATTGTGGGCTGAGTGTGGTTATAAGACAACCCCGTGGGTCCATTGCTAAATAGCTTACAGTGCTGGGTCATCGACATCGGGGTATTCGTCCCGGCCACCAGAGCAAATATCCGCGCACGCCAAGAAAATTCAAGCCTACAAAGATACCCGGAAGTAGGAAACCTTCCCAAGAATCCCAGCGACTTTCAACCGGCGGAGCACCCTGTATGTCAGTAAAAGGTAAGTTAAGACTAATCCGTAACCAGCACGGAACGTTATGTCTGAGGTAGAAAAGCCAGATCGTGCCGTGGGCCGTCTTTCTACCAGCTCAGCTGTTCTTGCGACGAATCTTCTGCATCATTGCTGGTCTAACCTAAATCTATCTCGCCGAGTGGGGTCCTAGTCAGCCGGACATCGTGCTAGAAATAGTATGACATACTGTATTTTTACATTCAATGCGACAGTCACGCGTCACAGGGGGGTTGTCGAAATACGAACTTTGGTTGTTCGTCACGCGTCACAGGGGTGGTTGTCGAATTGGTCCCAGGGTTCACATATACGAAAAATGTCTTTCAATGGTCAAAAAATCCACGAATGAATTTCCTGTGCATCCCCTGCATCATAGCCAGCTAAATCCGCCATCTTTTCTCAATTTCTCGCTCCATGTCAAGCTAAATTCAATGAAATCCCCCAGAATTGTGCGGCGAAACAATTGCTGAGCCAATTAACTGAAATCAATCTCTGCCTGGCTTTTGTGCTTCCGTTAAAAGAACGAAACCACTCGATGGTATCCCTGTATTAAGTGGGGGCCCTGTCAAATTTTGGGGGC
The DNA here is from genome assembly GCA_029281465.1 of Mycena epipterygia. Lineage (NCBI taxonomy): Eukaryota > Fungi > Basidiomycota > Agaricomycetes > Agaricales > Mycenaceae > Mycena > Mycena epipterygia. The sequence goes on along the minus strand of JARJCQ010000101.1, from coordinate 47,350 downwards.
TGTCACGTCCAACCTGGCCAGTGTCGGAGTGTTCCGGATGTTACGCGTCACCCCCTGGAATTATTCCCAGCCGGAATTGGAACAGGTCCATGAATACAGGCCGACAGTGCATTTCGCTACACCATACGGCGTCCCCATCCTCCGTTTTCGATCACGCGGCGAATTTATTGGCAAATGTGGGTTGACAATATGCGCTTGAAAAAACCTTAGCTTGCGCCGAATGTTCGGCGATGGACGGCATACTTGCACGAAAGTAGTTTTCGCACTGAGACTTGCCAGCGCAGAAGAGGGGCCCCGACTGCCTTTTTTGCTTTGGGGCCAGCTTCTGCATCTGTCGACCAGTCTCTGATGTAGCACCTGGCAGAAAAGGGTGATAAACCAGCTAGCAACATATTTAGCGCAGGTACAGGCGACGTGTCGGGGCTAAAATTGGTGTAAGTACTTATCTATCTATTTTGTAATGTTCCGATCTAATAGGCATCGTGGGGTTAAGAAATTAGAATTTGGTGTCGCATGTATGCGGGGATTTGAGATGCCAGGGATGACACCACTGAACCATTATATAGTAGTATATTTTTACATAACGGGGCTAAACACAAAACCAAAGAAAATCGTATCAAATGATGTATAAGTGGATTAATCTATCACTGCGAGTACACCAATGACCACGCAGGCGAAAAGGGACATTGCTTCTCTGTGAGGCACTCGAGCTCGCCCAAGTTGTAAAACCAGAGTGCTTTGATCCGCCCACTCGCTCCGATGAGCGACGCAATTGCAAACACCTTCGTATTTCCACTCAAAGTCCACTCATCCGACCCGTGAGCTGAACCTGGGAAGCAACGACACGAATGAGGTGCCTTACTAATGAATCCAGAAACCCGGGAGCTTCTATCATTCCCAACTATCATTCATCTTTCCCTCAGCTGTAGACCTCAGGCAGGTGCTCTGGTTGGGAAGTAGGTAATTCCATTTCTCCGGGCGTATGCGAAGACGCGAAGCCCTAGCTGGGCTTTGCTGCGGTCACGGCGATCACACATTAACAAAAGCTCTTTGGGTGGTCCTCAGACTAGCCAGTCTCGCCGATGTGTCATATCGCGATGATCATCCTTTTCTGCGAGACGGTCTCGTACGTCTCTGTCTCGGGATGCTAGCTGGGAGGAGCAGCAATTACTCGAAACTCCATGCTCTCGTGATTCAGTCCTGCATGACGAAGTACAAAGGGCGTTCATTTCTAATTGGGCACGACTCAGCATTGTTGCTATTGCGGAGAACCTCCCGCGAGTCAGACTTCTGCTTCAGAGAACCCCATACCAGTCTCCTAGAGATACGGAGATTAGTAAGTATGCGCCTACTACTGCAGCCGACGTACCCCCTCTCTGGTATCGATCATGGAACATTTCTCATTCTCATTTTTTGACAGCGCCAGGTTTTCTTCCCAGGAGCAACAGCAGACATGCCATGGCGCACGATGAGGATATAATCAAAATTGGAGATGCATAAAACGTTTTTGCGGGAGAACTGCCAGCCCGGCGGCCGCCTCGCAAAGTGCCGTGAGCGCTCTTCTCCCCTGTGGACCGGCCCTGGCAGCCTGTGAACGGCAATGGCGGGATGGATGTGGGATACAATTCATTTCGGGGCCGTGTGAGGTACAAGTATGATGGTTGTCACAGCTTCTGTAAGAAGTATCCCCTAACCATCACATCCTCGCAGTTTAGCTGCTGGCATGGGACATGGGAGCGGGTGGGAAATGGAAACTGGATGGGTTCAATTTGATTACGACTTCACACTTCCGAGCTTCCACCCACGTTTCAGCCTTCAATAATGCTTCATGGAATCGATGCAGCCACCATGGTCTATACAGGCCTCTTGCTTCCCTTCTCGTTTTACGAATACTGTATTTTTTCGTTCAATTTGGCGGTCACACGTCACAGGGGGGGCTGTCGACGCGTCGACGCCGAACTTTGGTTGTCCGTAACGTGTCACAGAGGCCCATGTCGAATTGGTCCGGCGTGACATCCCATAAGGTTCGCCTTGATGTGTTGTTTTTGCCAAATTTCGCGTCGAAATCGTGGAAATTTGTGGTTTTGTCACGCAAATTTTGTTGGTGGTCGAAACGGTGAATTGGTTCAAAGAGTCACGCGTCACACCCCCTGTCGAATTGAATGAAAAAAATACAGCATCCCCGGCTCGCCTTCTCCTCATCGGAATCAAAAAAGTTCAACTCCAAATACTATATCTCCGACACCACCTCGTTAAGGCGTGTTTCATCTATCTAATGGAGGCGACTACCATGGTACCCGGAGGCTTTTGTGCTTTCTCTCTCGCTCTAATGAGAACCAATTGATGTTAGACAGTGCAGAAGAAAATGATGAAGGATCCCGCCTTCTTCTCGTCGGTCTTCAAAAATAGAAGTTTCTTTGGGAGGATGGTCATTACACACTTTCTTGCCACATTCTGGACGGAATAGAGGCTACCATCATGGTCCCCGAAGGTTTTATTACTCCTTCTCGCCGTAAGATACATAAGAAAAGGGATGGACGCAGAAAATGCGGTGTGGATTCAAGGCATTTTCTGAGTCGACAAAGCTCATGGGGAGTCTCCCGCGGTCCCTCTCAAATATTTTCTCTAGTGCAATTTTATTTGACCTCATGCTGAGTGGAAAAAAAGAACCCCCAATTCAAGATCTCTATCTAACAACCAAGTTCGAAGTGAAGATCAACAAGGCCGGTAGCGGAAGGTCTGCTCCCGCAAAAAATATTTACGCCATAAAATCTGCAGGAACCGCCCAGTCGATTCGGGCCCGGGCCATCCTTCCGGATCTGTCGCTTTTTCCATAATTTATTCGTTGGTGAGTTTGAATTAGATGCTCCTTTATCAAAGCTCAGAACTACGACTCCGAGGCCTGGTAGCGGATGGTCCGCACCTGCATCCGATGGCCCAACTTGCACTGAGTCTGTAGGAGTCGCCCGTTCGATTCGGGTACCGGCCATAGTCTTTCTATGCATTTTTGCATGATTTATTCGCTGGTGAGTTTGAATCAGATTCTCGTTTATTCGAGTGTTGAATTATGTAGACCAAGGCCTGGTAGCGGATGGTCCGCACCTGCACCAGATGTTGGAACGCCCGTTCGATTCGGGCCCGGGCCATGGGACTTTACTTGCGCTGTTTCGCTTTTTTCTGCATGTATATCGGTATTCTCCGCCGCGTTTGTTCTAGTTCAATGAGTTCATTTCCTCCCGGAGTTCGTTGTGCGTTTAGATTCTTTCTCGCTGCCTTTTCTCTGAATCTCCCTCTCGTATTCCCCATTTTCGTATTCCCATTCCTCCATACAAATGTTCGAACGTAGCACCAGCGCTACAACCACTGGCATTATACATTGCATCTACAACGCGAGGTAGGTTTCGATACATGGTATTAACTATTAGTGTTTCGTAGGGGGCGTAACGTAATCGTAAGTCAGAGTCGGACTGCATAAAGCAAGGTTCGTGAGGAAGAAAACGCAAGGTAACGTTCGTGAGGAGGATAGCGTGCCGCAATGTGAGTGAGAGAGGACAGCGCGTCATCCCTCGCGAGAAACAAGAGACTGCGAGTCCAAGATGGAAACGCGCCCTACGATTCCCCCACAAACCCAGTCCCCCGCCTCCGCAGACTATGACTCGGTGTCGCGCACCGCGGCCTTTCCCCCTTCCCCCGCCCTCTTGACCCTCTTGACCCGGCGGACTCGGGGAACACGGACGCGCTGTGCAGGGGGCCTGTGTAGGTTGCCGGGCTTGTGGCGTTCGGACGCGAGGACCCGGTCGACGTCCCATTTGCATGAAGCCAGGGCTGTAAGCACGCGGCGCATTGGGGTTAAACGCGGCGAGCGGGCGCGGGGGGCCGATGTGGTCTGCAGTGAGCGCGGGGAGGGGCTGGATTGAGGGCGGGCGGACGAGTTTCCTCGGCATGGGCGTGTATGTGGAGCGCGAGGAAGCGGAGGAGGTGGTGGTGGTGGAGGGCTCGGCGCGGGAGTGAAATGTGGAGGGTTCGCCCCGGGAGGACTGTGAGTGTGATGTAGAAGGATCAGAGCGGCAGGACACGGAGCGCAAGCGGCGGAGGGCGTGGTTCATTTTGCGTTTGGAGTTAGTGGAGGCGGGGGCGGGAAGACCATCACCGAGGGAATCGCGCCCCCGAGCATGTGCGCGAGCTTGAACATCTTGCGGCGGCGCGCGGTGTGCTCGGTAGCGGCGGGCACTGGCGCGGGTGCGGAGAGGAACACGCTGAGCGAGCGCGGTAGCGGAGATGGAGTTGCGCACGTCCGGCGCGAGCCAGAGCTTCGCCACGCTCGGCAGCGGCAGCGGCGGCGGCGGCGGCGGCGGCGTCAGGCTCAGTGATTTTTCGGGCGGGTTGAGGATGGACTCGATGGAGGAGGATGGAAGAGCGGGAAACGGTGAAGACGACGCCCTCCCGCTTCGAAGTCCGCAACGGGCAGTCGATGGGAAAGTGATGCCGAATTGGGAGAGCGGAACAATCCGATACACTGCCACTGTTGCGGCATCAAACGCACGATTATCATTCAACCTTGGTCCAAACCTCAACCCTACCAGCCACTCTCATTGGCTCCCATCATAATCCTCCGTATTTTCCGTTTTTTTTTTTTGCGAAATTCATTTAGTAGCAAGGTTTGGCTCAGTGGAGTAACCAATGGCACCACACCCAAGGCCTGCGGACGGTCCATACGATACAAATTTCCACTGGCATTGAGCAGTGTTCAGCAGCCGCACACTCGATTCGGGCCCGGGCCATACACCTCGTCGCTTGTTTATCTTTTACATAATATACTTGGGGTGGAGTTGAGTTTGAGTTGAATTAGAAAGCTCCGTGCATTGAAGTCGACTACTGTATGCACCTGTTGTAATGTCTTCAATAGCATGGGCATGGGTTGGAAATGGACGATCGATTATTACGTGCCTCCGGAAGTCGAACCTTTTCTTCCTCACCTTGGTAACATGAGAGTACAGTGGGGGACAGTCAAAGTCATCAAATCACATAACAAATTATATACTTAATAGAGAGCTTAGCTGACTTCAGAATCAGATTCAGTACCTCAAAATAAGCCTAAAACAATTTTTCCGGGAATTTTCTACGAGAGATTACGTACGGCCAAATTTTTGGCGACTTTGAACAAAAATTGTGTGTACCTATTTCGGCCCCTTGAGCCTTCCTGATGCCTCCAAATCCCTCAATGCCTGCTCAGAAATGGTGTGGTATGACCTATGCTTCTTTACAGCCCAATCTGCAGCCCTCCCAGTGAATCCCAACTGGTAAGCACTTGTAAATCGCCAGGAATGGTTGATACATTTGCAAATGACCTCAACTGGACAAGCATCCCCTTTCTGGGGGGAAACCATTCAAGATGATCATAAGCAAGTTTCTTGGAAAATGTCTTCATAGCATTGAAACCATCTTCATTGTCAAACTCATAATCATCACCAGACTCAAGCTTGGAGTCTATATCTGATTTGTCAGTATCTTGCTCTTCCTGGCTCCAGTCAACCCGTAAGCTGTCAAAGTATATGGTAGGGTGAAACTCAGTGTTTGGCCCAACATGAGCTTTGTTTATGCTTGGGGGTTCGCTGGTGGGGAGGGAGGAAGTGTACTATCCAATGGAATATCCGGAATAGGAGCTTGAGTTGATTTTGGACCCTGGTTTTTCAAGCCAGAGATGTTACGGCTCTGTTTCTTCCTGGGAGGCATGCTGGGGGAGGTCAGTATGTACTCCTGATTGATAGGCAGCTATATGTGACCCGGGAACAGAAAGGGCGGGCCAATTTCTTTGAAGTTGGACCAGGTGACACCGTGACTGTGACGCATGTGACACGAAATTCACAGGCTTTTTTTGAAGGAACCACTCGTTGAAATTGTTTGAAAAAACCAGGATCATACTCAGCTCATTGAAAGGAGTCTATATGAATATTCTCGTGATTTTACTATAGGTTTTGGGGTACGGCCATTATTTTTGAAGTTCAAAATATAAATACGCCTATATCTCAGGAACGGCTCGTGGGATCGGGCTAAAAAAAATTCAGAAGGACCTCCATTAAGTCTTCTTTGCATCCCGATTAACTCTGGGGGCTTACTATAGCCTTCATTTCAATTGATGACTTTGACTGTCCCCCACTGTAGCAGAAAAGATTGTCGTCAAAAAAATGCACACCAAACCGACCAAATGCAGCCAAATGCCTACGAGAGGATTCGAACCTTCACTTGCTCGTTATATATCATAAGGAGTCGGGGCGACCACAATGGTCCACGGAGGCATTCTTCCTTCTTTCTCACCCTGATATATGTGGAAAGCCTCTCATCCATCGTCGTTCCCAATATTCTTCACTCCACCGATATTCCCCGACTGCATCGAGAACCTTACCTCGACGCAGAAAAATTATGAACCCCGGTGTTGAACCTTCGCATCGTCGGTCTTCCAAAAATACAACAGGAAAACGAACCACCATGCCTCCGGAAGGATTCGAATCTCCCCTTCCTCGTTAACTCGACGAACGCCTCCCTATGTAATCGAGGCGACCACCATGGTCCACGAAGGCGCTCTATACTCCTTCCTCGCCTGGATACATATGGGAGATCCTGATGACCCTCACTATTCCTCAACAGAATTGTACCTCGACGCGGAAAGAATGAACCCCGCCCTTGAACCTTCTTCTCGTCAACCTTCGAGAGAAAAAACCTGGATTCGTTTTTCACATGCCTCCGGGAGGATTCGAACCTCCACTTCCTCGTTAAGTAAAGTTCTCGCTTTATACACAAGTAATACAATCGAGGCGACCGCCATAGTCCACGAAGGCTTTTTTCTCTGCCTTTCTGGCTCTAAGGTGGAGTCATGAACAAGTTGAAGATGGCCAGCAGCAAATAAGAACGGGATGGGGACGTACAAATACAGTGCCGGGAGGATTCGACGCACTCTTCTAGTCCTGCAGGGTTTTTAGAGACTCCCATGGTTCTCGTTGTGGATCTGTTCAGATCTTCAACTCCAAACTGAACCGGAAAAAAACCCCGACACAAATTCAAATGTCATGGATCTCCAATCAAGTCCAATCAACAAGGCCCGGTCGTGGATGGTCCGCATCTGCATCCGATCATGATTTAATTTTATCAGAGTTGCACGCAAGAGCCGCCCGTTGGATTAGGGCACTGGTCATGAAGTATCCCCCTCCGCTTTTTACATAATTTATTTAGCGGCGAGGTTGAAGTTGACTTGAATCTTAGTTGAAATAAATGCTCATTTATCCAAGTTCAGAACCACCATACCAAGGCCCAGTCGCGGATGGTCCGCACCTGGACCCAATAGTGATCTCGTGTACTATCTATCATATTCTGCAGGACCAGCCCGTTCGGCTCGGGCTCGGGTCATGAAGCGTTCTTTCCTGCTTTTTACATTATTTATTTAGTTGCAAGCTTGAATTTGACTTGAACCTCAATTGTGAGTTGCTCGTTTATGCAAGCTCAGAACTACCGAAACAAGACCCGGTCGCGCACGGTCCGCACCTGTACCGGATATCGTCGACGGTATGTATATGCTGCAGGAGCAGCCCGTTCGATTCGGGCTCGGGCCATAGGCAAGTCTTGAGGCAAGTTGCGTTATTGCTCTTTGCATAATATCGCTGTGAATTTGAATTAGATGCTCATTGATCAAGCCCACATCCTCCATACCTATTTCCGGTAGCAGATCGTCCGCACCTGTACCAGATAGCAGTTTGTTTATGTATTATCACTGCAGGACGCGCCCGTTCAATTCGGGCACCGGCCATGGGCTTTTGTCTTTGTGTCGCTGTCTACGTACTGGGGTGCAGAAGTGCGATGAGCCACGGGAGGAGTGCAACGTCGATGGCACAGAGCATTTGAATTCCCTTTCGTTAAGAGAACAGATAATTTGGACCGGAAAGGGTGTTGGGTTCAGTAGCCGCTAAAATTAGTTTGAGTATTTTTACCTTGGCCACTTCAAAAATTGAGTGGATGCTCAGCATCTAAGGTGGCCAGTCGCTGTCGTGGGATTTCAGTAGATGACACTAGTGAAGAATGCGAGTAGTGCCTTGGATTTATTCCAGGCGCCACTTTCAAGTTGTTTCAGACAGCCATCCCGGAGGCGCTGACAATGAATATAAGCTGAGATCTTGTCCTCCATCTTTACCACGCCGCGGCTCCATTGAAGGGTAAGTTCATATCGCATTTCTTTGGCTGAATATTACTGAAACTACTGGAAACTGGAAAAGGAAAAGGCGGAATTTTCCTCAGAGCGCCACCGTGACTGTAAAAATTTAAATCCCCCACGAAGCAATGTCAAACGAAGTGGAGACATATACTTACTTGTAATTTGCGTCTTTTCTCTTCTCAACTACTTGTTTGCCCACCCAGACAATCTAACTTTCGTAAAAGTCGGATACCGATTACCGAATATACTTCGTTGACGGGGAAATGAGTGTTCCGGGCCGGGAGGCCATGTTGTTCGACACTACAGCAGGTCCTAATTTCGTGCGTCTCCAATCCAGTCCACGAACCGCAGCAGGCGGGTCACACCCTGTCTTTTTTAGTTTTCTGCCACGCGTAATCAAACCAGTACTGTGACGTAGAAAACGGCTCATGCATATTACCTCCGACGGATATAATGAATAAGCTGGGCCAGCTGGCACCATATTTTTAGAGCAAGCAAATCTGATAAAGGGCAGTAACTCGCGATGTATCGGCGTCAAATCGGCGTACGTTAAAATAGGTTTGAGCCTGTATTTTTAACTGCGCTAAAAATAAAGATAGTGAAGAAACGCTGCGATCCAGTTCAATATTTCTGGACAAAGCTGGACTTGCTCCTGCGGAACGCAAAGGTTCCCGGCGCGCTGTTCGAAACGCTACGTCCCCCGTTTGTACATCGCCGTTCCGCGTCATCTCTGAGCTGTCGGACACGTTGGGTCAGCTTCAACATGCGATAACGTAGAATCCGGTGGTAAAGGGCTAACGTAAGACACTAACAAAGAGCGATTGTGTTGGCCCTAAAATTGGTTTACATATTTTTAAACTTCTTCGCGAATCAATCGCTACTCCAAAAATTGTCCGATAAGCTGCGGTCGCGAGCATCCTGTTTCTGTCAAAAGATTTGAGATATCAGCGGATGAGACTGGCGACGAAGTTTAACTGTGGTAAACAAAGGCAAGAAGAGATGTGAAGTCAAATTGTCGGCCGACACCAGTATTCTGGGCCAGTATGCGTTTATAGCTAAAAAAGGAAAGACTTCCTCGGGTATTGCGTGTGATTGAATTCATATTTGAGACATTAGCAGACGCCGGTCGGTTGAAGGAATATATAAGTAGATTCCTAAATCGGGAGCGATCGGCCCAGTCGGTCCGATCTACCACACAACTACAAACACACGAGTCTCCATATCGACACCACGACCAGTGAGCCACGCCTGGGAACCAACGCCTCAGGGCTTGCTAATCCATTCTAGGACCTAGGATGCCCCCTTCCGGAAGCCCATTGGCGCTCCAGGAACTCATCGACTACTGCATCGACTTCCTCTTTGCTTCGGCTGCAAACCTGAAGGCATGCGCTCTTGTCAGCCGGTCTTGGACCCAACCGGCCCAAATGCACCTATTCAATCTCATCGTTCTCGGATCGTCAGGATATACGCACGGTGAAACGGGATTGCTTACCCTCACTCGCGCGCGATGTGGTCGTCTTTTCGAGGCATTCGCGAGTTCACCAAGGCTCGTTGGATCTATCGAATCCCTCCAGATCTACCTCGATACGGTGGCTATCGATATTTTGACCACAATCTCGCGATTGTCTTTATTCGTCTCCGGCGCATCTTTGTGTCGGGTAACTAGACCGACCAGGACATAATCCTCGCGATTCAAGAGTTTCTCAGCGTTGGAACACTCTCCGAGCTCTCCATATCCGGAAACCTCTACTCGCTTTCGCGATTCAGGATGCTTTTGGCCCACTGCTCCACGAATATAACGGACGTCTCACTCTGCAATATCCGGATCACCCCCGTTATTAATTCATTAATCGGTCTTCATCCCCCTGACCGAAGGATCGTGCTGAAGAGCCTAGATCTCTGGTTGTCAGATGGTATCTACGACTGACTTAATTCGGACGACTGTCGTTCGACTTTTCGAATCTCAAACGTTTGCATTTGAATGAAAACACATCCCTGCTTCACTGGCCGGTCTTCGCTTCTTCGATTCCTCGCATCGAACACCTCCAATTTCAATCTCATCAGATACCCGTGAGTTCCGCTCGTGGGCGACCCGGTACTGGATAATGCATACCACGCAGGGCTCCTCACTCATCGATCTCACCCTATTCATAAACCTGAAATCCATTGAAATTTACATGGAATATAAGGGCGATATATCCCCAGCGCTGGCCACGCTTTCGACGATGGCTCCCGCGAATCAGATGCACACCATACGTCTGCGGTTACCGCATGCGAGCCTCCCGAACGCTGCTTTAGGAGCGGAAATCGGCTCATCGCACTCCCCATGCCGCTTCTGAACGCAGTTGAACTGGTATACAGTTCGCCCCTGCACCGACTCACCACTGTTGCAGAAAACCTCCCACTCCTGAACGCGCGCAAATTGGTACGCGTGTATGGCTAAAGTTTGCCCTCCTTTTGGAACATACGGATGGAACATTTCTGATTTCTGATTTTGTAGCGTTTTTCCCAGTAGATGCCACAGCACAATCGTGGAGCTGCCATACAAAGCGTTTAGCGGGAGAACTGCGGACGCCGTCAGGTCCATCATGGCACCCGCGTAAGCCCTACGTGAATGCGGAGCGCTCGGACTCCTCCTCCTCGTGTGCCGGCGGCAGCTTGTGAACGGCAGAATTTCGGTATTTTGGGGTCGCGTAAGTGGCGTGACTTCTCTGTATCACACCATCGACGTTCTGGCATGGCAGCGGGTGAGAAAGCCCCTAGATAAGCAAACTCTTACTGAGATATCTTGCAGAGAAGCACCCTTGAAATACGGGGCGCAACCCGGATGTTAAACTGATACGAGGATGGACCAGTATTTTCTCCGAATCAACATCGTGAAACCTCGTTTTTGAGATACTTCTAGCGAATCTTCGGCAGTTCGGTGCGGATTCGCACACCGTTGATTCTTCTGATGATTGACTAGTCATGACCTTCTCGGCGGGACCTATTTCTTTGGAAGCCGATGGAATAAAGACAAGTCAAGTCGCTTTCTGTGTGTGTAATTGATCTTCTACAGCTCCTTTTACTGAGATAATTGCGAAAGTGCTTCAGCTTTTCCAAAAGATTATATGCAGATTACGGTCTCGGTCGCAAAGTCGATGCTGCTGGTCCCGAATGTTCTGGAACTTTCCCTTCCCACGGAATCCCACCACCGCCTTTTCGATTTCCACCGTCGGAGGCTCCGAAGTTTTTCTTTGGCGATAGCGGGAAGGTATCTCACACGCTCTCTGTTGTGATCTCTGGGGCCACCTCGGTTTGCGGTGCCGTACACGCGCATCAGGGGTTCCGTCCACGGAGCGACAATAAAAAAATTACGTGACGATCTTCGTGAGCCGTCCGTGGCCTTCCTCCATTTTGGAGGTTTCAAACAAATTCACACGCAAAAGTCAAAATCGTATCGGGGATGGTGGAATGAATAACTACATTTATCTTATCTTGTGCCTTGACCCATCCATAACTAAAGTTCGTCTGTTCGGTGTTCTCTAAATATAAGGGGACTCATCTTCTCCACTAGAGCAATTCCCAGTTAATAATATGACCACCTCTGTCTCGCCCGCGCTACATCAGTCGGCCGACAATAAACTCATGCTTTCGTAATTTCTTCAGGTTTTTGAAACATGATCTTATGCGCATACGTGGATTGGTTGAGGGACTTGTGCAGCAAGGTACGAGCTCTAGGCCCCAGCTATCCCCTCCTATGTACTTGGTAACTCCTCGGACGCCGTTGATGCCATGTCCCAGTTTGATCTTGATCTAAAGATATATTTCCTGCTGTGTGCCGGCACCGGTAAAGGTACTTCTCCCTCGCGGTGCCTGTATGATTCTATTTGAGTTGGAGGCTTCTAGACAATGGTGGACCGCCGTAAGAGTCTTATTTTCGTCGGCCCACTTCTACCCAAGGTTGAACGTTTTTTGGAGGTGACTGTAGCACGCACCGCCCAGGCCTGGGATGGCCATTTCGCGGCCCAATGAATGCGCGCATGGCCTGTGTTCTGTGTTCCCTGGAGTGGTCGAGCTATAATCGAAATCCTAATCTTCGCCTTCTCCCGCGTTCCGTCTTTCCCATCCTTGATCCTTGAATTAGCGACGCCTTCTTCCCTCCCGCCCCGGAAATCTGGCTTCGTGCACGTTCTTCACCCCCGCAACCAACACAGACGTAAACTCTACTCCATGGATCCATTATTTGTATGATTGTCTATGATTGTCCGCAACTAGTCTAGCTCTCCGTAAAAATAGGATCGCCGCTATCTCACCATATAATCGAGATCTTCCTCCATTCCCCGTCTATACTAGTCTGAATTCAGCATGCCCCACACAGAAAGTGCGTCCTACATTACACACAGCGCACTTCGTATGTGCCTCCCGCCTCGTTCGAGCCCATAGTACATACGCTCATCCCGGACGCATCAGATATCCGGGACGTCACCGATGCACACCGCCTGCTCGAGGCCGTCCGATTGAACATCCTCCCTCTCATCAAGCGGAGGCTAGCGCCCCACGAGCGGGCGAAGCTGCGGAGCGGCAACGTCTTTGTATGGGAGGAATCAGAATACGAGGACGGCTTGGTACGCTGGACAGAGGGGCGACGATGGTAAATATACTCAAGGCGTTTAATTCGGATTTTGATCAATGGCATTCCTGCTGCTCAGGTCGCAAAGTAAAATGCGCGGAGACTGTCTCTATTACGAAGAAAAGATAGAGACAACATTCGCAGAAAGGGAGGCTAAGGCTGCTCGACGGTTCGTTTTGCGGCACTCTCTCGTTGGCTTCGTTAAATTCTATGTCGTAGCGCGATGAAGGTGTCCGAGTCACCCCAGCCAATTCCGGCCCCTCCAAGGCGGAAGGACCGCCCCTCCAAAGTCGACGGCCTTACCAAGCAAACGTATTCTGTGACAGTTCAGCTGCCGAGCGCTGCAGCGACCAGAAAATGGCACGTTGTTGCGTACTGCTCGGTATGGTCCCCACCGCGTCCATTTCATGCTATGTTTCTCATACCCACACCAGGCCCGCGATACTGCCGATCTTCCGGTGGTAGAAGACTACGACTACCTGAGAAATATCCGCGTTCCCAGTGGCGTGTTCGTCAACAGTAAGCGGGCGGTTAATGGGAGCCTCGAGCGGTTTCCTCCACCTCTGAAACTCATGATGCCAGGTGGCAGAAGTCCCTCCTCCACCGAAGGATCCCTGTCGCCGGTTATTAGGACTGACAACTGCGAGTTGGAGCAGTTTCTTGGGCAGGTTCTTCCTCCTCTTTCACCTTCACATACACCGATCACCCTCCCCTCCTTATCTTCGCTGGGATATCTGCCGCCAAGACAGACAAGTTCACCGGCAGCATCCAGAGTATCGTCATACCGCAGTCATTACCGAACCATTTGCTCTGACGACCGTCGTGTCCTCGACAAATTCCGTGTCGTAATCTAGTTTGCGGTCGCGATCAACTAAACATTTCTCATACTACGTCGAATCGGATAGTTGAACTCTCATGCTACGACCTAGTACGCGTATTTAAAGCGTTCGACAAATTTACGTGTCGGGCTAGCTACCGGTAGTGTGAGTGCCTTTCAAACAAGCTCGTTACGGCGCCGGCTATTCAAACAATTTGCGCAACGTGAAAATTGTGGGCTGGGTGTGGTTTCAAGACAACCTCCGTGGGTCCATTGTTGAACCACCTGCAGCGCTGGGCCTTCGGTCTCGTGGCATTTCTCCGGCGCTCGTCCTGGTCACTAGCCTAAATATCCGCCCACGCCAAGGGAATTCAAGCCCTCAAAGATACCCGGAAGTGGGAAAGCTTCCCGGGGATCCCAACGACTTTTCAACCGGCTTGGCACGTTGCATGTCCCGTTCAGTAAAAAGCAAGTTAGACTGATCCGTACCCAGCACGGAACGTTACATCGTGCCGCGGGCGGGCGGTTCTACCAGCTCAGCTGCTCTCGCCGGACATCGTGGAATAGCACGGATATCCTGTGCGATTGTGGTTGCAAGTAACCATACAGTTTTACATGCCCGTCTAACATTATGCTATATCATTCTCAGGGTTCCCGGATGCGAACGGGAACAGGAATACAGGCCAACAGTCCGTTTTCGACCACATCGCGAATTTTCTAACAAATTTGGGTTGACATCGTTGAACTTTACTTGATAAAAGTGGACATGACTTAGCTAGCCCAAACCCAAATCTTCTGCATGTACGGTACTGTATTTTTTTATTCAATTCGACAGTTACGCGTCACAGGGGGGGGGGGGGGTTGTCGAATACGAACTTTGGTTCTTTGTCACGCGTCACAGGGGTAGTTGTCGAATAGGTTCCACGGTTCAGAAAATAATAAAACACTGCTCTTGACCTCCAAAAATCATGGATATCGTTTTCTGCCCTTCCTGAGCCCTCTACAGAGCCCTCAATTAATTTTTAGCTTTGTATTGCCCTAAACTATAGACCCAAACTCAACACACAAGCCATGAAAATCATTCCCAAGGCAAATATTTCAAACCAAAATCTGACTGGCTCTCTGTGCTTCCGCGGAAAGTCTCAGACGATTCTAGGATGCCCCTACATCCATTTAGGACGGTGTCGAATTTTTGGGGGTGTCACGGTCCAACCTGGGGTGTCGAATATGTTCCAGATGTCACGCATCACACCCCCTGTCGAATTGAACAGTATACCACCCACAAATGCAGTTTTCACACTGCCATTACACGTTATCTCACACTTATCAGTACGCGAGAGGGGCGTAGGCCGCAACCGGCCATCTGTTTTTTTGGTTGGCCAGCTTCTGCATAAGACCAGATTCTAACGTGGCACCTCATAGACAAGGCTAATATAGGAAACAAGGTAGCACCATATTTGGCGCAGGAAGACACTGGGGCCTGCGATGTATCAGAGCTAAAATTGGTTTAAGTATGTACCTATTTTTACCTGCTATCTAGAACTCGTTGTGTTAAGGATCTCCTCGCATGCATGCAGGAGATGTCAGTGATGACACCACCGACCAGTATATTTACACAATTGGGCTAAAAACAAAACAAAAAACATTCGAAGTGGACTTATAGGGGTAGAAGCCTATCCCAGTGAGGGCCCCAGTGACCATAAATTTGTAACTCTACGAAAAGGAAAATTCGTTCACTCGCCTGAATTCCTAAATCGGACTTGAGTGTTGTGATCGGCCCACTACGTCCGATGCCCCACGCAACTTGTTCCCAACGCCCACCCAACGTCCACCAATCCCGACCAGTGAGCTGAGCCTGGGAACCAACGACTCGAATCCAGTGCCTTACTAATGAATCTAGAAGCCCGGGATCTTTTCGACCATTTCCCGTTTTTCACGGCGATTACACATCAACCAAAGCTATCCTTGGGTGCTCCTCAGACTTCAGACCACGAGCCAGTGTGGCCCAATGTTTTATATCGCGATCATCATGCTTTTCTGTAAGACACCTGCCGCGTCGGCACTTTGGCCATAGTCGCTGGGGCTTACGGTCTCGCACGTTCTTGTGTCGGGACGCTAGCTGAGAGGAGCAGAAAATACTCGAAGCTCCATGCTCTCGCGATTCAGGATGGCTATTAATGACGCAGTTCTCCACGACGAAGTACAACGGGCGTTCATTTCTAACTGCGCGCGTTCCGGAGGCGCATCTGAAGGTCTGATGACACTGGAACCGGCGTCCAGTTCCCGTTCGCGCATTCAGCATTGTTGCTGGTGCGAAGAACCTCCCACGGCTCGGACTTCTTGCTTCAGAGAACCGCATACCAGTCTCCTAGAGGTCCGAAAATTACTAAGTATGCGTCTGTTACTGCAACTCTCTGGTATCGATCATGGAACATTTCTGATTCTTATTTTCCGATAGCGACAGGTTTTAGATTCGTTCTTCCCAGGAGCCACATCATAAATGCCATGGAGCGCGATGAAAACATAATCAAACGTGGAGATGCATAAAACGTTTTACGGGAGAAGTGCCAGCCCGGCACCCGCCGTGTTGCAGATTATGTCACCCTGCCGTGAACGCTCTGTCTTCTCCCGCGCGGGCCGGTAGTAGCCTGTGAACGACAATGGCGCCGATGAAGGTGGCCCGATGCAATTCATTTCGGGGACGCGGGAAAGCAAATGTGATGGTTGTCGCAACTTATATCTCCTAACCATCACGTCCTGATAGGAGTGGATAAAAAACGGAATCACGTTAATACGACATGCCTCCGAACTTCCGTTCACTTTTCAGCCTTCAATAATGCTTCATAGAATCGAGGCAGCCACCATAATGCTTCCTTCCCGACTCGCCATATGAAAATACCCGACTCGCATTTTCCGCCTCCGATCTTCAAGAGAGTTCAACTACAAATAGGTTCAACTACAAATACAATACCTCCGAACCTTCGCCTCGTTAAGCCGTGTTCCATTCTTGCTTTCTTTCGCTCTAATGAGAACAAGTTGATGTTAGACAGTGCAGAAAGCAATAAAAATACACTCGTTTATCCAAGTCCACAACTACCAAAACAAAGCCCGGTAGCGGATGGTCCGTACCTGCACCAGATGATTGTTCATCCTAATGATGATTAGAAGCCACCTGTTCGACTCGGACTCGGGTCATAGACTCTATCAAAAAGAAGAACGACAGTCATTTATGGTCCGGTCCCGAATCGAACGGGCGTCTCCTGCAGATAGTACATGAAGAACTCATATCGGACGAAGGTGCGGACCATCCACTACCGGGCCTTGTTCAATAAAATTCAGCACTAGAATAAACAGGCATCTAATTCACCAGGCGCCTATAGCGGTTGACTTCAATGCACGGAACTTCCAATTCAACTCAAATCCCCAAATGTAAAAAATGAATAGGCAATGAGGTGCATGGTTCAGACCCAAATCAAGGAGCTACAGACTGCTCCCGGGGAATCTGTATCGTAGAGTGGGTGGCGGGGTTGAAGTTTGAATCAAGGTTGAACTATAATATTAATCGGTGCGCTGATAGCGCAACAGTGGCAGTGTCCTCGGATTGTTCCGCTTTCCCATTTGCGGTACATCGACTCACCTCCGCCGCTCTTTGCCTCCTCCTCACAGGCGTCGAAGCGCGAGGGCGTTGTATTCACCGTCTCCTCCAGCTCTTTAAGATCTTTCATCTCCTGTTCCATCGACTCGGCATCCATCCCCGATTTCCCGCCCGAAAAATCGCGGAGCCCGACCCCACCGCCACCACCGCCGAGCGCGGCGAAGCTCTCGCTCGCGCCCAACGTGCGAAACTCCATCACCGCCGTCACCCGCCTGCGCCTCGTCCTCATCCTTACTACAACACGCGAGGTACGAGCGAGAATTGTTGTAGTGTCTGTTTATAAGAGACTACATCCTTACCCAGCCCACTGTCCCCACTGCTCCCTACCCATATCCCTACGCCGCGACGACATCTCATTCAAATTACCCGTAATCACCACGACAGCACTCCCGCTCCTCGCGCGCGGAGCCCTCCACCTCGTCCGCACGCCCTCGATCCAGCCGCTCCCCGCGCTCACCGTCGACCGCATCGGCCCCCCGCGCCCGCTCGCCGCGTTCAACCCCAACGCGCCGCGGGTGCATTCGCCTACGCCTACCTCGCGGGTGCCTACCTCGCGGTTGGGTGCGCATAGCCCGGGGCTGCATGCACCCGGGGCGTCGGCATCGGCGTCGCGTTCTAACCCCGCGCCGTCGGCGTACGCGGACCCCCCGCGGAGCGCGTCCGTAAGCCCCGAGTCCCCGAGGTCGAGTGGGTCAAGAGGGAGGGGGTGGGGGGAGCGGGCGCGGAGCGTGACGCCGAGTTATAGTTTGAGGAGGAGGGGGAGGGGTGGGGGGGAGGTGTGAGGAGGAGGTGCGAGTGCGTCGAGTCTGCTTCCATTCCACCCTCCATTCCTTCTGTCACGGACGTTGCATTATGCATCCCGACTCTCACATACGAATCTCGCTCACGATTTACGCTACGCCCCACCTACCCTACGAAACACTAATAGCTAATAGCCTGTATCGAAACATAACCTAACCGAGTTGTAGATGTAATGTAATGCCAGTTGTTGTACTGCTTGCGTTCGAGGGTTCGCGCTGTAGATGGGTGCGTGATGCAGAGCGAAAAGAAAACCGAAGGGTGAGATACAGAGGAGAAAAAAAGGGAACATGCAAAGACCACTATGGCCCGGGCCCGGGTCGAACGGGCGGTTCCTGCAGAATCTCTGCAGGAAATAATCGGGTGCAGGTGCGGACCATCCGCTACCAGGCCTTGCTCTGTGTAGTTCTGGGGTTGGATAAATGAGCATTCATCTCAAACTCTATTACGATGCAGGTCAAACTTAACCTCGCCAGCGAAGGAATTCAGAATATAAAAAAGAAATATTATCCATAAGATTGAGCGCCCGGCCGCGGGTCGAACGGGCGGCTCCTGCATTGCAGACACAATATTATCATTATCGGGTGCAGGCGTGGACCATCCGCTACCGGGCCTTGTTATATATAATTCAATACTTGAATAAACGGCCATCCAATTCAACCTTGCTACTAAATAAATCGCTAGTACTAAATAACATGCAAAAACAAAGAGCAAGAAAGGAATGGCCCGGGCCCGAATCGAACGGGCGGCTCCTGCAGATGAATCTGACTCTGTAAAGATAATATCTAGTGCAGGTGCGGACCATCCGCTACCAGGCCTTGGTCTGCATAATTCAACACTCGAATAAACGAGCAACCAATCCAATCACTCAACCTTGCTACTGAATACATAAAGCATACAAAAAGGCAATACAGGAAGTTCCTTACGGCCCGGTCCCGAATCGAACGGGCGACTCCTGCAGAATCTGATGCTTTGCACACCGGGTGCAGGTGCGGACCATCCGCGACCAGGCCTTGTTCTATATAATTCAACACTCGAATAAACGGGCATCCAATTCAACCTTGCTACTAAATAAATCATGCAAAAATTGACTCAAGATGGAACGATGACCCGGGCCCGAATCGAACGGGCGGCTCTTTCAGATCTACATAGAACCAATATCGGGTGGAAGTGCGGACCATCCGCTACTGGGACTTGGTCTATACAATTCAACACTCGAATAAACGGGCAACTAATCGAACCACTCGCCTTGCTACTGAATACATAAAGCATACTGGCCTGGGCCCGAATCGAACGGGCAGCTCCTGCATGACCTCTACGGAGAACTATCAAATGCAGCTGCAGGTGCGGACCATCCGCTACCACACCTTGTTCTGTGTAAGTTAGGCTTGGATAAACGAGCATTTATTTCAATCAAGATTCGAGTCAACGTCGCCACCAAATGAATCATGTAAAAAGGAGTTGACACTCGATGGAATAATGGCCCGGGCCCGAATCGAACGGGCGGCTTCTGCAGATGGCTCTACAAAGGCAATATCGGGTGCAAACGCGGACCATCCGCTACCGGGCCTTGGTCTGCATAATTCAACACTCGAATAAACGAGCATCTAATTCACAACTCACCCCTGCTACTAAATAAATCATGCAAAAATCATCAGAAGAACAAGGAAATGGCCCAGGCCCGAATCGAACGGGCGGATCCTGCAGACTCGGTAGAAGCTTAACATCGGGTGCAGGTGCGGACCATCCGCTACCAGGCCTTGTTTTGGTAGGTTCTGGGACTGGATAAACGAGCACTTAGTTCAACCAAGATTCGAGTCAAACTCACCACCAAAAAGGAGTTGACACTCGATGGAACAATGGCCCGGGCCCGAATCGAACGAGCGATTCTTGCAGAATCTGATAGCAGGGATTATGCATCGAGTGCAGGTGCGGACCATCCGCTACCGGGCCTTGTTATATATAATTGAATACTTGAATAAACAAGCATCTAATTCACAACTCACCCCTGCTACTAAATAAATCATGCAAAAATCATCAGAAGAACAAGGAAATGGCCCAGGCCCGAATCGAACGGGCGGCTCCTTCAGATCTCCATAGAACCGACATCGGGTGGAGGTGCGGACCATCCGCTACCGACCTTGATCTACATAATTCAGTACTCGGATAAACGAGCAACTAATCCAACCACTCAACCTTTCTACTGAATATAAAGCATACAAAAAGCGAACGAAACTTCCTTATGGCCCGGGCCGAATCCGAACAGGCGGCTCCTGCATAGCACATAGTAACACTATCATTATCGTGTACAGGCGCGGACCATCCTCCACCAGGCCTTGGTGTCGTAGTTCTGGGCTTTGAGAAGTGAACATCTAATATTCAAGTCACACTCAACATGAAATAAATATATGAAAAAGGCCGATAGATTTACTATGCAACGTCCGGAATCTGGGTAAACACCACCCACGACCCTATCTTACCTGTTCTAAAACTCCTTAGATAGATTACGGCTAGAAGAGTATAAGAACGCCTCCGTGGATTATGGTGGTTGCCTCAATTCCGTTTGAGTAAATTGAGTATTTAACGAGGAGGAGGGGTTTCGAATCCCTCCGGAGGCATTTAGTTTTTCCAGTGTATCACTGCATTCAACAGCCCAGTAGCCACAGTGCGGCCTCGGCAGATATAGCCGTGGACATGCGGCTAACCGGCTTAACCACACCTCCATCAACCTCCCGGGTCCTCCCCAGCCCTGGGAAGCCGTCAGGGTCTGGCGAGGTCTGGCGAGGAGTGCGGCGACAGTCTGCCGAGCTTTAAGCGCCCGGCTACCCACGCTATGGCTACGCGAGGTAGCCATCAGCTCGCATCAGCTAGACGGTTGCGTCTAGATGACCATGGCTACCATAAATAGCCAAACCTAAACTATAGATAGCCACAGCTCGCATCGGCTCGCATCAGCTACACAGGGCCTCGGCTATCAGCCGCCTGAATGCAGTGATTTTTTTGAAGACACGCGAGGCGAAGATTCAAGGCTGGAGTTCTTTAATTTTCTGCACCAAGTTGCTTTGCTACTCTCATGTAATCAAGGTGAGAAGGAGGAGGTTCGACTTCCCCGGGGGCATGTGAGAATGCATCTATTTATGTCTCACTCACCCCCTTGAAGACAGGGCGCGTTCTGAACTTCAATAAACAGCATCTAATTCGACTCAAACTCACCCTCACCACCACCAAATAAATCATGCAAAAAGGCAAGAACACAAGATGTATATGGTCCGAGCCCGAATCGAACGGGTGGATCCTGCAGTGATAATACTTGCACAAGCCACCATCTGGTGCAGGTGCGGACCATCCGCTACCGGGCCTTGCTCTGCTTGGTTCGGAGCTATTGAAATTCAACTCAAACTCAACCATGCTATGAAATATATATAAAAAAGAAGAGAGGAGACTTTCATGGCCAATGCCCGAATCTAACGGGCGGCTCCTGCGTATGGTTGTCAAATGATGGCCTATGATCGGGCGCAGGTTCTTGGCTCGAATCCAACTCTAAGATTCAACATCCCCGCCACAAATACGTTATGCACAAAGGCATGACCGAAACCTTTATATGGCCCGTGCCCGAGTTAAAAACGTGTTCCTGCAGATGGATCACCATACCAACGAAATCATCTAGTGTAGGTGCGGACCATCCGCGACTGGGCCTTTTTCATACCTACCCTGAACTTCCTAGATATCCATAGCATTTGAATCTGACGGCGAGGAGCATAGGAGTTTCTAAAAGCCCTGCTGGACTAGAAGAGCGCGTCAAAGCCTCCCGGCACTGTATGTGTACGCCCTATTCCCTGTTTATTTAAACCTGTTCTTAGCTACACTTTGGGCCAGAAGGGGAGGGAAGAAAGCCTTCGTGGACTATGGTGGTCACCTTGGTTGCATAGCTAGGGAAACGGCGTAGCGAGGAAGCGGAGGTTCGAATCCTCCCGGAGGCATGGTGATTTGTTTTCCTGTGTATTTTTGGAAGACAGACGAGGCGAAGGTTCAAGGCCGGGGTTCATAATATATTCCGCCGAGGTAAAGTTCTTGATGATGGTGTGGAATGCTCTTGGGGAATAGCTGTGGAGTGAAGGTCATTAGGAACTCCACACACACATGTCAGGGCGAGAAAGGAGGAAGAACGCCTTTGTGGACCATGGTGGTCGATTACATAGGGAGAGTTTTTGAATTAACGAGAAAGCGGAGGCTCGAATCGTCCCAGAGGCATGTGGTCGGTTTGTGGTATCTGTGAGGACCGATGGGGTGGATTTTTCTGCATCCAGTTGGTCCGCTACTCCCATTTTAATCAAGGTGAGAAGTAAAAGGATCAGTTTCCGAAGGCACCGATCCGTGCATTTCCACCCTATGTCCAGTGAAGACGTTATAACGGGCGCATACAGTAGTTGAATTCAATGCACGGAGCTTCCGATTCAACTCAACCTCAGCCTCACCCCAAATATAATATATTATGAAAAGAAAATAAACAAGAGCGATGAGGTGTATAACCCCGGCCCGAATCGAGCGATAGCTCCTACAGACTTCTCACCGGAAATCTGTATCGTGTCTTGGTGTGGTGCCACCAGTATTTAAATCCAAACCTTACTACTAAATAAATTTTGAAAACAAAATTGCTAAATAGCCAGGAAATTTAGGATCTGGAAAGTCCGGGAAATGAGTCTGTAGCGAAATTAATATAAACTAGCCAATCTAGAGGATCATCGAGATGAGAGCCAGTGAGAAGGGTTGAAGTTTGAACCAAGGTTAAACGTTGAACCATAATCGGTGCGCTGATGGCGCAACCGTGGCAATGCTCGGATTGTTCCGCTTTAACTTTTGCGGTACATCACGATTCACTTTCCCATCGACTCACCTGCGCCCGCCGCTCTTCGCCTCCTCCTCACGGACGTCGAAGAGCCTCGTCTTCACCGTCTCCTCTCGCTCCTTCATCTCCTCCTCCATCGACTCGGCATCGATCCCCGATTCCCCGCCCGAAAAATCAGCGCAACTCCATCACCGCCGTCACACGCCTGCGCCTCGTCCTCACCCTCACCCAGCCCTCTGTCCCCGCCGCTCCCTTCCCGTATCCCTACGACGTGACGACCTCCAATAATTCTAATTACCCATATAATCATCACGACAGCGCGGACTCGCTCTCCATCCTCACGCGCTCCCTCAGCGTGCTCCTCTCCACGCCCGCCCCGCCGTCTGCAGCCACCGAGCACGCTGCGCGCCCCCGCAATATGGTCAAGCTCGCGCACATGCTCCGTGGGCCCATCTCCGCTGACATGGTCTTCCCGCCCCCGCCTCTACTCACCCCCAATCCAAACCCCAACCCAAACCCAAAACGCGGCCACGCCCGCCGCCCGCTCGCGCTCCGTGCCCCCAACCTCGCACCCGGGGCCAGCCCTCCACATCTCACTCCCGCTCCTCCCGCGCCGAGCCCTCCGCGTCCTCCTCCGACCCCTCCCGCTCCACGAGTAGACGCCGGAAACTCGTCCGCCCGCCCTCGATCCAGCCCCTCCCCGCGCTCACCGTCGACCGCATCGGCCCCCCGCGCGCGCTCGCTGCGTTCAACCCCAACGCACCGGGGGTGTATCCCCCTACGCTGCCTCGCGGTTGGGTGCGCATAGCCCCGGGCTGCATGCACCTGGGGCGTCGCCCTCGCGTCCCAACACCGCGCCGTCAGCATATACCGCCCCCCCGCGCAGCGCGTCCGTGTCCCCCGACTCCCCGAGGCCGAGGCCGAGGGGTGGGGGGAGAGGCCGAGGAGTGTGACGCCGAGTTATAGTTTGAGGAGGGGGGGTTTGGGAGGGAGGGGTGAGGAGGAGGTGCGAGTGAGTCGAGTCTGTTTCCATTCCACCCTCCATTCTTTCTCTCGCTATAACACGCTACGCTACGCTCCTTTACAGTCTGACGCTATACTCGGACGGTTACGCTATCCTTCTCCCATCATAACGACTCACTTACGATTTACGCCCCACCCACCTACCCTACGAAACACTAATAGCTAATAGCCTGTATCGAAACCTAACCTAACCGAGTTGTAAATGTAATGCCAGTTGTTGTACTGCTTTTGTTGCTGCGTTCGACGATTAAACTCTGCAGAGAACTGTAACTAAAATGATCTGCAGAATCGCAACTCGGAAACGGTGAGTGGAGAATACATAACCAAAGTTTTGTTAAAAAAAGCAACGCCAAAGGTTTCTTATGGCCTAGGCCCGAGTCGAACGGGCGGCTCCTGCATGACATTTATGCAGGAAACAATCGGGTGCAGGTGCGGACCATCCGCTACCAGGCCTTGTTTTGGTAGGTTTTGAGACTGGATAAACGAGCATTTATTTCGATCAAGATTGAAGTCAACGTCGCCACCAAATGGATCATGTAAAAAAGGAGTTGACACTCGATGGAATAATGGCCCGGGCCCGAATCGAACGGGCGGCTTCTGCATGACATCTGAAGGAAAAATCGTATCCGGTGCGGGTGCGGACCATCCGCTACCAGGCCTTGCTCTGTGTAGGTTAGGCTTGGATAAACGAGCATTCATCTCAAACTCCGTTACGATTCAGGTCAAACTCAACCTCGCCAGCGAAGAATTCAGTATATAAAAAATGACTACTATCAGGACCTATGGCCCGGGCCCGAATCGAACGGGCGGGTTCAGTAGACTCGGTGAAAGTTGAGCATCGGGTGCAGGTGCGGACCATCCGCTACCAGGCCTTGTTTTGGTAGGTTCTGGGACTGGATAAACGAGCATTCAACTCGAACTCTATTACGGTGCAGGTCAGCTCAACCTCGCCAGCGAAGGAATTCAGTATATAAAAAGAAACATTATTAGAACCCCATGGCCCGGGCCCGAGTCGAACGGGCGGATCCTGCAGACTCGGTAGAAGCTGAACATCGGGTGCAGGTGCGGACCATCCGCTACCAGGCCTTGTTTTGGTAGGTTCTGGGACTGGATAAACGAGCACTTCAATCAAGATTCGAGTCAAACTCACCACCAAAAAGGAGTTGACACTCGATGGAACAATGGCCCGGGCCCGAATCGAACGGGCGATTCTTGCAGAATCTGATAGCAGGGGTCATGCATCGAGTGCAGGTGCGGACCATCCGCTACCGGGCCTTGTTATATATAATTGAATACTTGAATAAACAAGCATCTAATTCACAACTCACCCCTGCTACTAAATAAATCATGCAAAAATCATCAGAAGAACAAGGAAATGGCCCAGGCCCGAATCGAACGGGCGGCTCCTTCAGATCTCCATAGAACCGACATCGGGTGGAGGTGCGGACCATCCGCTACCGACCTTGGTCCCTACAATTCAACACTCGAATAAACAAGCATTGCATTGAACCTCACCACCAAATGAATCAGGCAAAAAGCAGCGGCGCAACAATCCTATGGCTGGCGCCCGAATCGAACGGGCGGCTCCTGCATAGCATATACGACATCATTATCGGCCAAATTTGATACGGGAAAGTGTGAGTTCTACAACCTGATTCAATACACATGGAGCACCAATCAAATTCTATATCTACCGCTATGTGCTGCATCTTGGACCGTACCAAGTACTTCTGCATTCGCATTTGCGCCAATCAAGGTGCGGACAAACTCCCGCTCCAATTGGTATGATGGCGACGTATCAGCCAGTATCTGATACAACTGCATGATCATAAATGACTCGATACATTCAATTACCGAATGTACGTACTTTCGAATCAACTGCTGCATTGCGATGGAATTCTCGCATCATTGAGACTTCGAGTGCACCTCCGGTCCAGTTATTGCTGTTCAAGTTCTTCAGGAGCTTGTTCAATCGTTCTGTGAGAAAAGCCCAAAAGTTGTAGACTGGTCCGTAATCCACAAGTTGATCAGGAATGTGCACAGCCCAGTGATGATTTGGCTTCATCTCCCCTCGCCCATATATCTGACCGGCATTAAATCCTTGATCATAAGTGTGTAATAGTCACCTACCTCCGCAAATGTCAAGAGGTATTCCTCTAGTAGCGATCTGATTCTAGGCAGTTGGTCCTTGCGTATTGACCGACCAACAATCATTTTCAAGGCAGTAGCAAAACGGAGGAAATTCTCGTCTTCTGAGTCCCGAAGTGCATAATGAAAATTCAACTATCCTGAATTGACGACACTCAAATTGAGGAAAGAGCTGGTTGAAGGCACCTGTTTGAACATCATCTGCGGAATCTAATATGTCTGGTTCGTGGCCATTTGTCCTGCCGATAATCCAAATACGCGGACAGATTTTGAACCTAAGTTTGATGCCATGTTTAAAACAGGCTCCGGCAAAGAAGTCATATTCCTTAGGATTCAACTTAGTGCTGACTAGTCCTTTTATTTTTCACTTCAACCATGACGCCTGACAGAGTGTAGCTGCAGAAATTGAACATAACTAACCCTGAGCTTATATTCGAAAAAGACGGGCATGGGAAAAGAATTACAAACGGGGAATTATCGGCAGTGCAAACAGGTGGAATCCGATTCGTGGCATCTGCTTAAGATACGAATAATCGCGGTGACTCGGTTTGTGTCAGAAACTCCCCTCCTTCCAAGATCAGACTTGGACTCCCTTGTCCGGCTTCACTAGCGATGCCGACATCCATTGAATCTAAGGCCGAGAGATTCACTTAATGGCTCACTTAGATTCCCCGGAGTTCAAGCTCATTGCAATATTGCTGATGATCCGTACCGAGGACACGACCGCCTGCGCGTTCTTGTGTATCCATACCAGAAGACTCAAATGCATACAATTTTAAGCAACGAACAACTTGGGTGGTAGTACAGATAATACATGAGCAGCCGGAACAAGTGCGGACATGAAACAACACGGAGGACTAGGTGCATTAATGCCTTCTCCGAGATGTTTTTCCAACACAAATTTCTTCGAATTCCGTCGCTAGATCCTGGATGAAGATAAATGTGGATTAGCACCCGAGTTGGCATATTTTTTTAGAATACGCACGTCACGCGGCTCACAGTCAACGTCGTGTTGTGATTGTATTGGAAGTCGTTTCCAAATTCGCCAATTGGAATCTTTTCAAAGGCTTGTATCTGTAGGAGGCCGGAATGAGACGTTCGCATTTTTGAAAATCAAGTCCTTACCACGCATGTAGCGGCCTTTAAATCGTAGGCCAGGAGCTACGGTGTCGAAACATCAATAAAGCCCGCGGCCAAGGGGAAATCACTTACTTCGGCCATCTTATCGGCTGTAATTGTATTGAGATCCCAACCAGCCCCCGATTGTCTGATGTTGTAAAATGTGAGCTCGACCATCATCTGGTTGTCAAACGGCCCCCAGATTAGAGCCTTCTCAGATGTGTCTTGGACGAGTAAAGGTTCGCGTCCTCGTGCGTCGAAGAAGACAGTAGCCTGTGATTTCAACGATAGTGTATCTAATAGCTCTGCCTTGACTGCCTGGACAAAACCAGCCGTCATGACCTAGAAGAAATACAGGTTAGACAAATCATCTGTACAGAGCGACTGAAAGGCGCAACTCCAAAGATAGTAACAACTGTCCCAGGGTTAACACTGACAGACGCAATGCACCCATCATATGCCACACCCCCATCCCACCCTCCCTTGAGAGGGGGAAGCTTCGTCTGCGGACGTTCTACAATGATCACCTTGGAATGGGAAGGCACCAAGGGGCTTTCCTCATAATCCGCAGTGGCGTCGACACCCAGACCACGACTCGCGAATACATTCCAGAGTAGAGCCTGGTTTGCGCCATTGTACCGATTAGCATCCGCTTGTAAAAATGCCTGACGTGCAAACAGAACTTGAACTCGTGTAAAGCTAATGTCTGATTCAGATCAATAAAACTCACATGTCGGTTGGGCAGGCTGTAACGCCAAAGCGTCGATAAAGAGATGAAGAAACATGATATTGCCTTCGGGTCCTTCGGGGTTCGTCATGGCCGAGGTCGAAAATCCATATTTTTGGACGAGGGCCGCTTGAATATTGTGCAGGATGTTCGCCCAAATCTGTCCGATACCTGCAGAATTGTCTAATGCCTGTTCAGCCTCAGAGAATGCCAACATACAATGAACATTCTCCTTTCCGACCTCCTCCACGTATTGTGAAACACTCCCGTATGTGAGTGGATTCGTATCTCTATGCAGTGCACGATGGCATAAGGGAGAGAGGTATGGATGATAGCACGGAACATACTCTGAAGTCGAGTACTGAAACATCCGCCTCCCTTTCTCATTGCCAGCCGCATAGGCTGCACGTGGATAGTCTTTGATAGGTGCTGAAGTTTGGGATACCCAACTAGAATGAAGGGGGTTGGAGATCAATGCAGAAAGTAAGACATTTTTGCGCACTCAGCCATGGCATCGGACCAGCCTTCACCGAGGCCGGCGGCTTCAGCGGTCTTCAAGGCGCGTGCAGTTCCACCGCCGGTCATGCGATTTGTAAGTCCGTGGGTCAGCTCATGTATTAAGATGCCACGATCGAAGGCCGAGTCGCGCTCGGGCTACAGGCATGATCGGGATCAGTGAGCATATCATGTCAGAACAGCCCTTACATCTGTTTTGTCCCATAGAAACCTATCACGAATCGTCAGAGAAATTAAAGATCTTGGAACCGATATACAAACAGGCGACAAATCCCTGACTGGCCACTGTTCAAAAATGCTTCAGCTCAAAGAAACAGGTCGTAGTCAGGAACATACTCTTCGGGAGAGTGGAAGGAGGAGTTGTTCTTCCTATTCTTTGTCTTGTCTTGCACAGACATCAGAACTCTGTCACCCTCCTTACCACCCCGATCGAAGTTGTACGCTTGGAAGTTGAAAGCATCCTCAGTAAATCCGTATCGATAAGTGAAATCATGGAAGGTATTTGCAACGTAAAATGCATTGACGCGCGCAGCATTCAGATTGGTCGTATCCGTGGGATCTTTGGACGCATCGAAAGCATAGTTGAAATTCAGGGTAGCAGAGCTCTGTTCCGTCGTAGAGCTTTGGATCCTATTTTCGCAGGCGATGCCATTATTTCCACTTGGGGAAAATTAAGTTATTCGGATCCAATGTACGGATTTTCAATATAACTGCCACTCACGCAGTAGTCGTGGTGCTGCTTGTGCCGACGGTGTGCCAACCCGACGGAGATGCTGTAGTATCCGCTGGATCCGTTGAAGTCTCAAATCCATCAGGCGGCACCGCGTCCCCGGAAATGGGAAGTACTGTATACTGCGGCCGTTGTCAGCTTCGGTTGCGGACAAGGCATCGGAGTTACTTGCCGTAGAATGACAAACAAAATCGTTCAAAGACAAAAGTTGTCCCGAATGGGCGTCTATGAACGCCTCGTGCCAGGTTCCTTCATCGTCGTTCTGGATTTGAATTACGTGGACAAGTGCAAGATGACTATCGGGCCCCAGCAAATACTCCATTTTGGGTGGGTGGCCATTGTGTGCGCCGACCGCGTGTCGCTCAGCCATTGGAATGGCAGTGGTGATGTCGATTTTCGCAATATTAGACGCAGCAGATTCTACGGAATCAATGAGAAGTGTGAGAAATCAAATAATGGGACACTAACCAAACTTCACAAATGACTGGCCAAATGCTACAACGCGGTTGTCCTTCCACGCAATATTTGCCACGGAATAACCGATGGTCTTGTCGTTCTGCGGGGTAGATACATAATATCAGGGTGAATGCATTCATACACGAGAGTCACTTACGTGTGTCTGCTGAACATACGCATATGTCATATTGCCCTTCCGGTACCCACTGGTGTATTCGAGCCCCGAATCCTTGGAGATCTCCTTCAGCGCGGGTGTCGCATATGCAATTGCAGCACTCTCAATCCCTCTGGAGGGAGAGGTATCGGCGACACAGGGTAACCCCTCGGCGTAGGTCTGAAAACATTTAGTAATAATCCATAGCCGTACGCTATCGAGAAATACTTCGTAGGTCGCTAAGGAATTCGGGAGTTCGAACACTCGTACAGAAATACTTTTCTGGAGATTGGGAGAGGGGTTCAAGTCGAAGTTCGCCATCTGGACGGAGACACAGTATGCTGGGGGAAGGAAGCCAAAGTGGCGCACCTTTAAAGGTTGCGACTCATCGATGTCGGAGATAGAACTCCTTCGAGATGGCCCTCATGACTCTCAAGAACCCGCGTTAGTCGCTGTTAGACGCCTGAACTAGTTGGAGTACATGCACGAGGCAGCGTGTGGCTAAAGGCTCTCAATGAAAGATTGATGACTGAGGTCATTAGTTTCAGAAAACAATCCTGTTTCGAACGTGCGGTTCTCACGGAGCATTGGAGGAGGGGGATTGCCTGTGCGATCGTAAATTGAAATAAAATGTAGTCGTGGCAAGCGTGCATTCAGTGCGTTGCGTATTTATGTTACCGAATGATTCGAACTTCACATTGTGTTTCCGGCGCGGTAGAGGTTCGGATGAGGTATGGCGATAAAGGGTGCCAGAAATTCCCTGAGTTTTGTTGCGCGTCAATTGAAGCACCAATCTCCCGGGTAGTTGGAGCCCTAACCTTCATTCTCTTCTAAATAGCGCCGACGTCTTGGCACATGTCGATCTGTTTTGCAACATGTGTGCAGTCTAGAACAGCGTGGACTTCCATTTGAAAGATCCTGGTCTTCGTGACCAACAAGCACCCCGGACGCTAATTCTCCTTCCCGACGCTTAACACTGAGATTCCACAGTTCAGCTCAAAACGGTCAGGGGCAAGTTTATAAATAGATATACGGTGAGCAGCCGTTCAGGAAAGTCTATGGATAGATCACCATATTCCACGGGAATACACTGCTCTTCGTTTCATTTCCAAACGACTAAATCTATTTCTAGTCGAGATATGGTGCGTCTTCCTCGCCGGTACATCATTGCCTACATACATATCGGCTTTTGTTCAAGTTGAGTTTCGTCCTCCAAAATAAATCGGTCGAGGAGAGTGAGACACTGGGGTTAGCATACCCCATCATTAAGAGTCAGTGAAGCATCCTCGACCGGCAGAAAGAGGGGAATATTTTTTTGACGCCAGCGGCCCGTAAAGTTTAAACCGAGGAATCCCGACGGCGAGTGAGCGGTAAAGATTACTCAAGTATTCGAATCAGATCACAAGGCTGCGGCTACAACGTCTGGAATGTCTGATGTCTGATGTTGTGCACTGACGTCCGCGCTAGGTATATACCGCCCTCTCCCCATCCTCACTGTTAAGCGACCAGCGATATGGAGCACTGTGGAGCACTCCAAGCTTCCTATGGAGTACTATACACAGGTACTAGCACAAGAGATTCCGATTATTTGTTTGTCCAGACCAATTTTTTTTTTCAGGGCGGTAGTTTATTTGGGGCGGGGCTAACTTTATTTAGGGCGGGCGTCAACTTTATTGGGGCGTAACACTGTTCCGCGCCCAAGAAAAAAACTGCCTCATTGAGCCGCCTGCTTTAGGGGTGCAACCTTTAAAACAGTGAGTTGATGGGGCGGAAGACACAGATTTTCAGGGAGGGAATAGATATAAAGTCGGCCCGCCATGGAGAAAGAGTCCGAGGGCGTTCAAAATAAATAGGCCTCGATGTCGGTACGAATTAATCTTTCAGTTTCAAGCTTTTACATCCAGGAACCAATATATAAGCAGTACGGTCGAGACAACTGTGGATCCGGGGCGTTGGCGCTGGAATCAAGCAAGCTGTCGGCGCCTTTTGCCGCAAACATTATTTCTGCCGTGCGCACGTGTAGCTTCCAAGGTGCCTTGGGTTGCCGATCTTTCCTTTTCCGGACTGCACAAAGACTTCTCTTGCAAGCGGGCAAGAACGAAAGGTGAGGCATCGATTCGTGCGGCGCATGCACATCGTGTCCGCCGCATGTTCTCTGAGTCGCGCTATCACCGCAATCCTTGCTCATCTGGTCCCTGCAGGCGCCCAGTGCTCTTATGCGCATAATCGATTGGCATTTTGCTTCCTCTGTAGTGATTTACACTGATGCCACTGTGGAAAAGGCCTCAACCAATGTCTGCGCTATGGGGCGGAACTTCGCACATGTGAAGCCGAAGTAAGTTCGACAGGACGAATTGATGCCGGTTGAACCTGACGGGCCAGATGGAAGGCGCTTCCACGGCTGATTTCTGCATACATCTCTGCACATATGTGACCACCTGTACGTTAGCGTTGATTAGAATTCTGGCTCCGGTTATGAATGTTCTCCCAAAATGTATAAATCTCCTCGGATCTCGTCCCGATGATCGCGACTCGAACACACCCTTAGAACTCGTATCTGGATCCAATGCGGCGCAGGACCTTCAGGCCAGGCGCCTGCCTCCACGGGTACTGCGTCTGTCACTCAAAAAACCAACGTTCTGTGCGCTACGTGTGCATACGTTACAGCATTAGCCCGGGCGGTGATTTCATCACTATCGTATGTATTATTGCTAAGTTGAAAATAGAAAGGGTGGGGGTAAGGGAAATGTGTCGATCCCCGAGTTTCCGGCCCCCTACATTCTTCAATTTGGTCTCCGTTCTTGAGGATGACGCTTGCCGCAGGATTACACTTGAGCGGTATAATCTGAGTCTTCCACGCCCGATCTTTGCACAATGATGTTCATACTTTACTTAGTAGTGTTTGGTGCCGGACTTCGACGCGACTCGGTCACGCTCTCCCCCCGTGACGTGTATACAGAAATTGTTTATTAAGTTTTGCTCCCGAAGAAAACACATTCATCCTCGACGTATAGTAAAATGATCTATAGTAGTATACGTGCCACATGCTCATCTCCAAAAAATCCGAAATGACCGACCCCGCTAAAGTAATGAACCTTCACTGGTTTGGAAGTGCGACTGGCTCCGAGATCGGGCCATCCACCTAGCTTACCGTCCACAACGCCGTACTCCGCAACAATCAACACAATGGAGCCTTGACGGAGGACATCCAAGCGTTCAACATTTCCATGAAACTATTAGGGTCGTGCACAGTTGCCATTTTCCGGCCATTCTTCCGCCCTTTTTTGTGATTCAATAGAGGTATTACGAGTCTGCACATCATGGTGAGCACGAGCTGTCAGCAGATGCCCATGTTGTAAATAATCTAGAAGAATAAAGAATAGGAATTCGTAGGAGTTATTTCGAGGTAGATGTGGCTATGGGATGTTTGGACCTCTGGTTATAGCACTAGACAGAGCTACACAGAGCTACCCATACCTCTGCAGACCTACACACAGCTAACCACAGCCTAGTCAGACCTATGCAGACATAACCATGGTCTGTCCTATGGCCCTAACCACAGCCCTCTGCTCAGCTGTGTTTCAGGCTCACAACCTCAGCTGTGGTTAGGACGGAATGCAGTGAATCGAATGGTACATGATAATCCAGTGCAGGTGCGGACCATCCGCTACCGAGCCTTGCTCTGTGTATTTCTGGGCTGGATAAATGAGCATTTAACTTAAGCTCACCACCAAATGAATCATGCAAAAAAGAGTTGACACAAGACGGAATCATGGCCGGTGCTCGAATCAAACGGGCGACTCCTAAAGACCGAGTGAGGGTTGGGCTATGGGGTGCAGGTGCAGACCATCCGCGACCGGACCTTGTTTTGGGGTTGGATACTACACTATTACATTTAATTCGACGGGGGGTGACGCATGGCATGTTGAACATATTCGACACTTCGACAGGGGCCACGTTGGACCGTGACAACCCTAAGTAGGTGCGCTGATGGCGCAACAGTGGCAGTGTCCTCGGATTGTTCCGCTTTCCCATTTGCGGTACATCTTCCCATCGACTCACCTGTCCCCGCCGCTCACAGGCGTCGAAGCGGGAGGGCGTCGTCTTCACCGTCTCCTCCAGCTCTTTAAGATCTTCCATCTCCTGTTCCATCGACTCGGCATCCATCCCCGATTTCCCGCCCGAAAAATCGCCGAGCCCGGCTGCCCGACCCCACCGCCGCCACCGCCGAGCGTGGCGAAGCTCTCGCTCGCGCCCAACGTGCGAAACTCCATCACCGCCGTCACCCGCCTG
Organism: Mycena epipterygia; assembly: GCA_029281465.1. NCBI lineage: Eukaryota > Fungi > Basidiomycota > Agaricomycetes > Agaricales > Mycenaceae > Mycena > Mycena epipterygia. The sequence goes on along the minus strand of JARJCQ010000101.1, from coordinate 13,256 downwards.
CGCCTCGTCCTAATCCTTACCAGCCCACTGTCCCCACCGCTCCCTACCCGTATCCCTACGCCGCGACGACATCTCATTCCAATTACCCGTAATCACCACGACAGCACGGACTCGCTCTCCATCCTTACGCGCTACCTCAGCGTGCTCCTCTCCGCCCCCGCGCCGCGGCTCGTGGCAACCGAGCATGCCGCGCGCCGCCGCAAGATGCTCAAGTTCGCGCACATGCTCGGCGGGCCCATCCCCGCTGCCATGGTCTTCCCGCCCCCGCCTCCACCAATCCAAATCCAAATCCGAATCCAAAACGCGGCCACGCCCGCCGCCGCTCGCGCTCCGTGCCCCCAACCTCGCACTCCCGGGGCGAGCCCTCCACATCGCACTCCCGCTCCTCGCGCGGCGAGCCCTCCTCCTCCTCCTCCGCGCCCTCCCGCTCCACGAGCACACGCCGGAAGCTCGTCCGCCCGCCCTCGATCCAGCCGCTCCCCGCGCTCACCGTCGACCGCATCGCCCCCCCGCGCCCGCTCGCCGCGTTCAACCCCAATGCACCGCGGGTCTATTCGCCTACGCCTACCTCGCGGGTGTATTCCCCCACGCCTGCCTCACGGTTGGGTGCGCATAGCCCGGGGCTGCACGCACCCGGGGCGGCGGCGCTGGCGTCGGCGTCGCGTCCCAACACCGCGCCGTCGGCGTACGCGGACCCCCCGCGCAGCGCGTCCGTGTCCCCCGAGTCCCCGCGGTCGAGTGGGGCAAGAGGGGCGAGAGGGAGGGGGTGGGGGGAGCGGGCGCGGAGCGTGACGCCGAGTTATAGTTTGAGGAGGCGGGGGACGGGGTTTGGGGGGGAGGGGTGAGGAGGTGCGAGTGAGTCAAGACGTCCCTTCTGCTTCCATTCCACCCTCCATTCCTTCTGTCACGGACGTTGCATTATACATCCCGACTCCCATTTACGAATCTCATTTACGATTACGCCACGCCCCCTACGTACAAAACACTAATAGCTAATAGCCTGTATCCAAACTTAAAGATGTAATGTGTAATGCCAGTTGCTGTACTGCTTGTGTTCGAGGGTTCGCGCTGTAGATGGGTGCGTGATGCAGAGCGAAAAGAAAACCGAAGGGCGAGATACAGAGGAGAAAAAAGGGAACATGCACAGACACCTATGGCCCGGGCCCGAGTCGAACGGGCGGCTCCTGCATGACATATATAGAGAATACCGTATCCGGTGCGGGTGCGGACCATCCGCGACCGGGCCTTGATCTGTGTGGGTCTGGGCTTGGATAAAGGAGCATTTAGTTCAATCAAGATTCGAGTCAACGTCGCCAGCGATGAATAAATAAAAGGCAACGCCAGGAATGTCCATGGCCCGGGCCCGAATGGAACGGGTTGCTTGCTTCTACATAGCACATAGAAATCCACAGTACTATTATCGTGTACAGGCGCGGACCATCCGCTACCGGGCCTTGGTTTATATAATTCAATAGTCGAATAAACGAGCATCTAATTCACAACTCACCCCTAAATAAATCATGCAAAAATCATCAGAAGAACAAGGAAATGGCCCAGGCCCGAATCGAACGGGCGACTCCTGCAGAATCTGATGCGTTAAACACCGGGTGCAGGTGCGGACCATCCGCGACCGGGCCTTGATTTGTGTGGGTCTGGGGTTGGATAAACGAGCACTTAGTTCAACCAAGATTCGAGTCAAACTCAAAACCAAAAAGGAGTTGACACTCGATGGAACAATGGCCCGGGCCCGAATCGAACGGGCGATTCGTGCAGAATCTGATAGCAGGGGTCATGCATCGAGTGCAGGTGCGGACCATCCGCTACCGGGCCTTGTTATATATAATTCAATACTTGAATAAACGAGCATCTAATTCACAACTCACCCCTGCTACTAAATAAATCATGCAAAAATCATCAGAAGAACAAGGAAATGGCCCAGGCCCGAATCGAACGGGCGGCTCCTTCAGATCTCCATAGAACCGACATCGGGTGGAGGTGCGGACCATCCGCTACCGACCTTGGTCCCTACAATTCAACACTCGAATAAACAAGCATTGCATTGAACCTCACCACCAAATGAATCAGGCAAAAAGCAGCGGCGCAACAATCCTATGGCTGGCGCCCGAATCGAACGGGCGGCTCCTGCATAGCATATACGACATCATTATCGGGGGCAGGCGTGGACCATCCGCTACCAGGCCTTGTTCTATACAATTCAACACTCGAATAAACGAGCAACTAATCCAACCACTCAACCTTGCTACCAAATAAATCGCTAGTACTAAATAACATGCAAAAACAAAGAGCAACAAAGGAATGGCTCGGGCCCGAATCGAACGAGCGACTCCTGCGGATGAATCTGATGCTGTAAAGATAATATCTAATGCAGGTGTGGACCATCCGCTAGCGGGCCTTGGTCTACATAATTCAGTACTCGAATAAACGGGCAACTAATTCAACAACTCAACCTTGCTACTGAATACATAAAGCATACAAAAAGGCAAGACCGGAATTTCCTTATGGCCCAGGCCCCAATCGAACGGGCGGCTCCTGCATGATTCCCGAATCGCACATCATGGGGCGCAGGCGCGGACGATCCGCTACCGGGACTTGATCTGCTGGGTTCCGAGCTATGGAAATTCAACTCCAATTCAACCATGCTACTAAACAAATTATGCCCAAAAAAGCATGAATGAAACCCTTCATGGCCCGGGCCCGAATAGAACGGGCGACTCCTATAGACTGAGTGAGAGTTGGGGTATCGGGTGCAAGTGCGGACCATCCGCTACCGGGCTTTGTTTGGTGGTTATGGACTTGGATAAACGAGTGTATTTTTATTTTTATTCTGCACTGTCTAACATCAACTGGTTCTCATTAGAGCGAGAGAAGCAAGAAATGGAGTACGGCTTAACGCGGCGAAGGTTCGGAGGTATTTTATTTGTAGTTGAACTTTTTTGAAGATCGGAGACGGAGAATGCGAACCGGGAAGGAAGCATTATGGTGGCTGCCTCGATTAAGCTCCCGGGCTTCCGGATCCATTAGTAAGGCAGTGGATTCGAGTCGTTGGTTCCCAGGCTCAGCTCACTGGTTGGGGTTGGTGGACGTTGGGTGGGCGTTGGGAACAAGTTGCGTGAGGCATCGGACCTAGTGAGCCGATCAAAATACTCAAGTCCGATTTAGGCATTCAGGTGAGTGAACAAATTTTCCTTTTCGCAGAGTTACAAAAATACATGGTCACTGTGGCCCTCACTGGGATAGTTCCTACCTATATAAGTCCACTTTGAATGATTTTTGTTTTGTTTTTAGCCCAACTGTGTAAATATACTGGGTCGGTGGTGTCATCACTGACATCTCCTGCATGGATGCGAGGATATCCTTAACACAATGAGTTCTAGACAGCAGATACATACGTAAACCAAATTTAGCTCCGATACATCGCAGGCCCCAGTGTCTTCCTGCGCCAAACATGGTGTTAGCTTGTTTCCTACATTAGCCTTGTCTACGAGGTGCCACGTTAGAATCTGGTCATATGCAGAGGCTGGCCAACCACAAAAACAGATGGCCGGTTGCGACCCACGTCCTCTCTCGCGCGCTGACAAGTGTGAGATAACGGGGAATGGCAGTGTGAAAAATCCTTTCATGGGTGGTATATCGTACATCGCAGAAGATTTGGCTCCTGACGAGCTAAGCCATGTCCACCTTTGTCATGTGAAACTCAACCATGTCAATCCACTTTTATTAGCAAATTTGCGATGTGTTCGAAAACGGACTGTCGGCCTGTATTCCTGTTCCCGTTCGCATCCCGGAACGCTGAGAATGATATAGCATAATGCTAGACGAGCATGTAAAAATGTATGGCTACTTGCAACCACAATCGTATCCGTACTATTCCACGATGCCCGGCTGATCCGCCCAGCGGAATAGAATAGATTATCAATGAGGCAGAAGATTTGTCGCGAGAGCAGCTGAGCTGGTAAAGCCGCCCGCCCGGGGCACCATCTAACTTTCCGTGCTGGTCACGGATCAGCCTAACTTGCTTTTTACTGAGCTGAACATGCAACATGCCAAGCCGGTTGAAAAGTCGTGGGGATTCCCGGAAAGGTTTCCCACTTCCGGGTATCTTTGAGGGCTTGAATTGCCTTGGCGTGGGCGGATATTTGGGCTAATGACCGAGACGAGCGCCGGAGGAATGCCACAAGGCCGAAGGCCCGGCGTTGCAAATGGTTCAACAATGTGCCCACGGAGGTTGTCTTAAAACTACACCCAGCCCACAATTCTCACATTGCGCAAATTGTTTGAATAGCCGGCGCCGTAACGAGCTTATTTGAAAGGCACTCACACTACCGGTAGCTAGCTCGACACATCAAGTTGTCGAAGGCTTTGAATACGCGTACTAGGTCGTCGACTCGTAGCATGAGGGTTCAACTATCCAATTCGACGCAGTACGAGAATTTTTTGATTGATAGCGAGGGTAAACTAAATTACAACACGGAATTTGTCGAGGACACGACGGTCGTCAGAGCCAATTTCCCGGTAATGGCTACGGGATGACGACACTCTAGATGCTACCGGTGAACTTGTCTGTCTTGGCAGCAGATATCCGAGCGAAGATAAGGAGGGGAGGGTGATCGGTGAATGTGAGGGCGAAAGAGGAGGAAGAACCTGGCCAGGAAACTGCGGCAAGTTTACCGGAAAATATTCCAGTTCGCAGTCGTCAGTCCTAGTAACGGGCGACAGTGATCCTTCGGTAGAGGAGGGACTTCCGCCACCCGGCATCATGAGTTGCAGAGGTGGAGGAAACCGCTCGAGGCTCCCGTTAATCGCCCGGTTACTGTTGACAAAAACGCCGTTGGGAACGCGGATATTTCTCAGATAGTCATAGTCTTCTACCACCGGAACATCGGTAGTATCGCGGGCCTGCTGTAAGTATGAGAAACATAGCATGAAATGGACGCGGTGAGGACCATACCGAGCAGTACGCAACAATGTGCCATTTCCTGGTCGCCGCAGTGCCCGGCAGCTGAACTGTGACAGAATACGTTTGCTTGGTGAGGCCGCCGACTTTGTAAGGGCGGTCCTTTCGCCTTGGAGGCGCCGGAATTGGCTGGGGCGACTCGGACACCTTCATAGCGCTACGACAAGGAATTACATAATGAAGGTACGGGAGACTATGGCAAAACGACCGTCGAGCAGCCTTAGCCTGTCTCTCTGCGAATGTTGTCTCTATCTTTTCTTCATAGTAAAGACAGTCTCCGCGCATTTTACTTTGCGACCTGAGCAGCAGGAAAGCCCTTGATCAAAATCCGAATTAAACTGCTTGAGCATACTCACCATCGCCGCCCCTCTGTCCATCGGACCAGGCCGTCGTATTCTGATTCCTCCCATACAAAGACGTTGCCGCTCCGCAGCTTCGCCCGCTCGTGGGGCGCAAGCCTCCGCTTGATGAGAGGGAGAATGGTCAATCGGACAGCCTCGAGCACGCGGTGTGCATCGGTGGCGTCCCGGATATCTGGTGTGTCCGGGATGAGCACATGGACTATGGGCTCGGAGACGAGAGGCACATACGAAGTGCGCTGTGTGTAATGTAGGACGCATTGTCTGTGTGGGGCATGCCGAATTCAGGCTAGAAATATAGACGGGGGACGGAGGGAGATCTCGATTATATGGTGAGATAGCGGCGATCCTATTTTCACGGAGGGCTGGACTATTTGCAGACAATCATAGACAGTCATACAAATAACGGATTCGTGGAATAGAGTTTACGTCAGTGTTGGTTGCGGAGGTGAAGAATGTACACGAAGCCGGATTTCCGGCGCGGAAGGGAAGAAGGCGTCGGTAATTCAAGGATCAAGGATGGGAAAGATGGAACGCGTGAGAGGGCGAAGATTAGGGTTTCGATTATGGCTTGACCATACCAGGGAACGCAGAACACAGGCCATGCGCGCATTTATTGGGCCGCGAAATGGCCATCCCGGGCCTGAGCGGTGTGCGCTACAGTCACCTCCAAAGAACGTTCAACCCTTGGTAAAAATGAGCCGGCGGAAAAAGACTCTTACGGCGGTCCACCATTGCCTGGAAGCGTCCAGCTCAAATACAATCATATATCAGGCACCGCGAGGAAGAAGCGCCTTTACCGATGCCGGCAGGCAGTAGAAAACATATCTCTAGATCAAGATTAAACTGGGATTGAGACATGGCATCAACGACGTCCGAGGAGTTACCAGGTGCATAGTGCCGTTATGCGAGGGGATAGCTGGGGCCTAGAGCTCATGTGCGAAGCGTGTTCTGCGGGCGAACGGACCAGACTATTGTCGGCGACTGATGTAGCGCGCGCTGCGCAGAATCATTTCGGCGCTAGAGAGGTGGTATCCTTGTTCGGCTTCTTTGCGAGGCCGTCCATTGGACGCCGGTGTGTCCATGGGTCTCCTGGTATTGACAGGCTGCACAATGGCGCCACTGTGGCGGGCCAGCACCAGATATGGTGGTCAGAGGTGGTCACATTGTCAGGCAAAACCCCTAGTGGGAAGATGAATCCACTTATATTTAGAGAACACCGAACATACGGACTTTAGTTTTAGATGGGTCAGGGCGGAAGATAAGATAAACGTGGGTATTCATTCCACCATCACCGATATAATTTTGACTTTTGCGTGCGAATTGGTTTGAAACTTCCAAAATGGAGGAAGGTGAATAGTCAGAAGACTACGTACGGCTCACGAAGATCGTCACGTAACTTTTTTTATTGCGGCTCCGTGGACGGAACCCCTGATGCGCGTGTACGGCACCGCAAACCGAGATGGCCCGAGAGCGAGATGGCCCGAGAGATCACAACAGAGAGCGTGTGAGGTACCTGAGCGCCATCGCCAAAGAAAATGGACGGAGCTTCCAACGGTGGAAATGAGGAAATTGCCCGAATCGAAAAAGGCGGTGGTGGGATTCCGTGGGAAGGGAAATTTCCAGAACGTTCGGGACCGGCAGCATCAACTTTGCGACAGAGACCGTAATCTGCTTATAATCTTTTGGGAAAGCTGAAACACTTTGGCAATCATATCAGTAAAAAGAGCCGTAGGACATCAATCACAGACACAAGCGACTTGACTTGACTTTATTCTATCGGCTTCCAAAAAAATAGGTCCCGCCGAGAAAATTCATGACTAGTCAATCATCAGAAGAATCAACGGTGTGCAAATCCGCACCGAACTGCTGAAGATTCATTAGAAGTATCTCAAAAGCGAGGTTTCACGATGTTGATTTGGAGAAAATACTGGTCCATCCTCGTATCAGTTTAACATCCGGGTTGCGCCCCGTATTTCAACGGTGCTTCTCTGCAAGATATGTCAGTAACAGTTTACTTATCTAGGGGATTTCTCACCCGCTCCCATGCCAGAACGTCGATGGTGTGATATGTAGCAGGACGCTCAGAGAAGTCACGCCACTTACGCGACCCCGAAATGAATTGTATTCCTGTAACCGCACACGTGCATATACCGATAGTCTGCCGTTCACAAGCTGCCGCCGGCACACGAGGAGGAGTCTGAACGCTCCGCATTCACGTCGGGCTTACGCGGGTGCCATAATCGGCCTGGCGGCTTGCGCCCGCAGTTCTCCCGCTGAACGTTTATATGGCACCTCCACGTTTGTACTGTGGCATCCACTGGGAAGAATTCTGCAAGAATCAGAAATCAGAAATGTTCCGTCCATATGTTCCAAAAGGAGGGCGAACTTTAGCCATACACGCGTACCGATTTGCGCGCGTTCAGGAGTGCGAGGTTTTCTGCAACAGTGATGAGTTGGCGCAGGGCTGAACTATATACCAGTTCACCTGCGTTCAGAAGCGGCATGGGGAATGCGACGAGCCGTGTGTCGATTTCCGCTCCCAAAGCAGCGTCCGAGATGCTCGCATGCGGTAACCGCAGACGGATGGTGTGTATCTGATTCGCGGGCGCCATCGTCGAAAGCGTGGCCAGCGCTGGGAATATATCGTCTCTATATTGCATGTAAATTTCAATGGCTTTCAGGTTTGTGAATAGGGCGAGATCGATGAATGGGGGGGAATCCTGCAAGGTACCGGGCCACCGACGAGCGGAACTCACAGGTATCTGATGTGATTGAAATTGGAGGAAGTGAAGACCGGCCAGCGAAGCAGGGATGTGTTTTCGTTCAAACGCAAACATTTGAGATTCGAAAAGTCGAACGGACAGTCGTTCGAATTAAGTCAATCGTGGATACTATTAATGGATTAATAACGGGGGTGATCCGGATACTGCAGAGTGAAACGTCCGTTATATTCGTGGAGCAGTGACCAAAAGCATCCTGAATTGCGAGAGCGAGTAGAAATTTCCGGAAATGGAGAGCTCGGAGAGGGTTCCAACGCTGAGAAGCTCTTGAATCGCGTGGATTATGTCCTGATCTGCCCAGTTACCGATGCACCGGAGACGAATAAAAGGCAATTGCGAGATTGTGGTCAAAATATCGATAGGCACCGTATCGAGGTAGATCTGGAGGGAATCGATAGATCCAACGAGCCTTGGTGAACTCGCGAATGCCTCGAAAAGACGAGCACATCGCGCGCGAGTTATGGCAAGCAATCTCGTTTCACCGTACGAATATCCTGGGGATCCGAGTACGAAGTGATTGAACAGGTGCATTTGGGCCGTTTGGGTCCAAGACGGGCTGACAAGAGCGCATGCCTTCAGGTCCGCAGCCGAAGCAACTTGAAAGAGGAAGTCGAAGGAGTAGTCGATTAGTTCCTGGAGCGCTAATGGGCTTCCGGAAGGGGGTCCTAGGTCCTGTAATAGATCAGCACAAGCCCTGAGGCATTGGTTCCCGGGCGTGGCTCACTGGTCGTGGTGTTGTGGAGAGACTGAAGTGTTTGTAGTTGTGTGGTATCGGACCGACTGGGCCGATCAACTCCGAATCCAATATACTTACATCTTCAACCGACCGGCGTCTGCTGATGTCTCAAATACGAATTCAATGATTTGGAATAGCCGCGAGCGGCGGGCACAAACAGGCGAGGTTATGATTTGGATAGGTATGGGACAATACAAGTTACACATGGTCATAGCGATAAATCGTAAATGGCACTGAGTTCAAGTTATTGGTAGAGCAAGATATTTGACCGCGACGCTGTGAGGAGACCCCGCCACGGTCACGGTTATACATATTTTCTCGTCCTTTGAAGTCTCGGTATTCGAATCCGATTCTTCGTCCTGTGTAAAAAACGGTGTTCGCACATGTTGCTTTGAAGAAAACGCAAGGGTCGAGCAATTTGATTGAACAGCTCGGATGTCCGTGAGATCACTTACCTTGAACTGGTGGTGAGAGTTGAATGTCGGCATTCCAGGAGGGCACTTCTTGCAATTGGGTGAGCATAAATGCATTTTTTAAAACTGAACTTTGACTTGCCTTGGTGCTGTACAATAGTCATATCCTGGTCGTCTCGAGTCTGGACTCTCTAAAATGAAAGAGTCGGGTGTTAATAAATTTGCGATCTTCCGTTAAATAAAGAGGCCTTGCGAGGGAAATCTTCTGTATACATAGAGATCAGGGACCTCTCGAACCTTCAAGGTTGTTTTTGAAGTGTTTGCGCATCTGGCATGCGGAGTCTTTGGGCGAGTCAAGGGCGCCGGGGATGGTGCAGGTCACACGCGATGCAATCGAGAGCACGCATGCCTCGTGGCTTGAGCTCCAGCGCCGTGTCGCGCGGATGCTTCAAACTCGGTGATTCGAGGCCCGTGAAATGGTGAGCACGGATACAGCATTTCCGGGTCAATAGGCACTGACCTGATAAATGCAGTATGGAAAAGTGCACATCATGGAAAGGTAGGGATGGTGTTTTATCTGGGGCTCGCAAACTCTGAGCGTATTATTTCGTTAACATGCATCAACCGGGCACATACCACACATTTCAGTGGAAACATTAAGGACTTACCCCAAGAATCAAACTCTTCGTATCCTGATTGAATGCCCGTTCGTTAGGTAGCTGGAGTTCATCCTGCATACGCGCAGGGGACGGTCACGGCCGAGCGCGCGAGCTGGATTGCGAGGTGCCGGGGTAAAGCAGGCTCGGTGATCTCCGAAGCGACAACTCAGTCAAAGACCACGACCAATCAGATTGCAGATTATATAAGCCAAACGGCGACATTCGCGGTGGTCATTAGCACAAACAGTGCCTGTTTGTGTATCACACGCAACCGCATGCTCGTGACCGGAGATGCTTATCGAACAATTTTTGGAGTGGCGATTGATTAGCGAAGTTTAAAAATATGTAAACCAATTTTAGCGGGGCCAACACAATTGCTCTTTCCTGCTCTAAATTATTGTTAGTGTCTTACGTTAGACCCTCTTTGACCAGATTCCACGTAATCCAATGTTGAACCTGACCCAAAATATCAGGTACGTGCCCGATAACTCAGAGACGACGCGGAACGGTGACGTACGAAACGGGCTTCGTCCAGAAATATTCCAACTGGATCGCAGCGTTTCTTCACAATCTTTATTTTTAGCACAGTTAAAAATACAGGCTCAAACCTATTTTAACGTACGCCGATACATCGCCAGATACTGCCACTTGTCAGATTTGCTTGTTCCAAGAATATGGTGCCGGTGGCCCAGCTTGCTCATTATATCGGCCGGAGGTACATGCCTGAGCCGTTTTCTACGTCACAGTACTGGTTTGGTACGCGTGGCAGAAAACTCAAAAAAGACAGGGTGTCGCCCGCCTGCTGCGGTTCGTGGATTGGATTGGAGACGTACGAAATTGGGGCTGTCGTGTCGAACAACATCCAGTTCCACGTCAACGAAGTATATTCGGTAATCGGTGAAACGCTGACTATAATCCCGCAGGTGAAAGATATATCACAAATACTCAAAATGAGTATCAGAAATACACCAAATCAACACTACAACACCACTATCAAACGTGCGAGGTTCGGGGTTCCAGTCAAGTATTAGACTGTTGCAATTTGAGGTTTTACTATCTATGTAACTTCTTTAGCTAATGACACAATTTGACAATCTAAGTCCGTCCTAGGCGCTTTACGCGATCTATCGACTTTAGGAAAGTGTCTTTATGCAATGTAATGGAATGTGATTCGATTGGGACGGTCAGAGGACCTTGGAGACCTGGTGAACTTGTATCTGCCTTGTTCAATGATTCTTTAGCTAATGCTGACTGGGCGTCGTTGCAGTGAACTAATGCGCCTTATATTCTATTCTCACTTGTTCCACACGTAAATCAGGCCTTATAGACCTTAGTAACACGCGTCACTCGCAATAATATCCAACAAAACGTATATTTGAACAATAACACACAAAAGAAACTTTATAGGCTTCCCAATAGTATTCCGAATAGATGCAACACTTCCAAGACGGCACACTGGTTCAGCGTGAGCGCGGCAGGAAAGGGGAGAATCCACTGGCGTCCTACTGAAATCCTACGGGTATTTATACTACGTAGGAACCCATATACGGAAATAATGTTACAAACGAAATAATACTCTATCTGGTATGGTTATGGGCTAGATATATTGCCCACGGCTAAACGGAACTGATTCTTGGTACATTCTGTGATAAATATGGAAGAGATTTAATAAATAGGTCCGAGAAATATAAGAATTGGTATATTTGGGACAGAAACCATGCGGTCTCGCCCTGGTTTATCAGCCTATCGTCGCCAAGACATGCGATCCTTATCGCAACACCCTGTTTCCGCAGTCAAGGCCATGCAACCATCTATTATTAGCATGCCTATCCGACTTTATCCGAAACATCGGTCAAAGCGAGCCTTTGCCGGGCCTCGGCAAGGACCCAGACCTCTGGTTCATCATGTGCGGCCTCGAGATGTTATCGATGCCAAGTGTAACACACATGGTTCGTTCTCAGGTGCCTAATCGGGTTTCCTTCTAGAACCATCTAGCCGTAGGAACGCCTGTACTGATTCCTCTTGGTCCTTCGTGCTCTTGGGCCCTCCCTGGTACTTGTTGTAGTTCATAGACGGATAATAAAGACCATATCCTTGATAGGAACGTGCGGAGAAACCCCAATTCGATTATAGAATGGTTGGGAACTCTTTAGCTAAAGAACGGTATCTTCAATAAACTCTGACCAACTTGGCGGCCGTCCTCTATATGAAGCTCCAGACTTCGGCACACGTGTAATTCCTTAGCTACATGCTCGGATCTCACACTAGCTCGCGTTTGGTAATGATATGTAAATAGCAGTTTCTTTAGCTAATAGGTATACAGCACTTGTAAAATTGAAGAATTTCACGGCTGGCCATTTAGCCTGCTTATCATCTCCCCATTTCATAAATATTGACTGTCCCCAGTCAACCTGTTTTCTATTTTGACTTTAAGCGAGTGTTTTTCACACCTGCTGACAACTTGTTCCCAATTGGGAAGAATCCGATCACGTCGTTCCACGGAGTCAAATCGTGATGGAGGATCATGTCCCCTTTCATCTTTTGCCCGTTTAGGTCGTACGGTTCTTACTCCGATTAACTGCAACTTGAGCCATGCTCAGCTATCCTCGGGTTCGACTTTCTCAAGTCTACACCTTTCCCTGTGTTCCTTCCGTCTTTGGAAATATCATCGTCATGAAAAAGGTAACACGGATGTTTTAGCTATAGTCTTTATTTTTCCAAATTTCTCCAGAATATTTGAACTCTTAGCTTCAGAGACCCTACTTATGGCGCCTGATTCAAACTCCGCAGCTTGCGTGAGAGAGTTCGGCGTTTAACCGACCTCTCGATCGGTTCCCGTGACTTTTTCACTTTTTCACTTTTCCCACCACAACAAACTGTAACGATGGACGAGTCTGCCCCCCAGTGCCTGGCAGAAATCGTCAATACTCGCACTTTTTCTTCCTCAACACCTATTCCCAGCCTTCCAGCGTACATTTTCCGTGCCGCCGACTTGATTGCCCCGAAAGACGTGCCTGACTACCCTCTTCTCCCTGAAGAGGATAACTCGTATATGTTGGACGACGCCGAGAAGGAGTCCCTCCTTTTCTTGGACACGCCTTTCGTCGCGCTGCTTTTGCCCTTCGCAATCGTCCCAGCACGTATTGCGCGTATAAACCCCGACTACATTATTGGCCTCCTCCGCAAATCTCTTTTCGCGTTTGTGAGCTCAAAATGATGTTTTTTAATTCACAGGCTTTTATTGACGCGTCTTTCTTTAGCGTATTTTCGCCAAATCGCGCCCTTTCGTCCCCCAGTTCCTATCCAGACTCAGTTGGTCGTTGCTCTCTTT